>CM076584.1:85099558-85307724 GCA_034641835.2 Pinus albicaulis | reverse complement strand
CTAAATAAGATTTAAATAAGTATTCCTAGAAAATAATGAGATAACTATGGGTTTATCTCATTAATTTCTTTGTTTTTGGGTTAAACATGACTGGGAATAATAATTAAATTATGGTTTAATTAATTATTCCTTGGGGAAAATCAAACAAATATGGGTTTGTTTAATATTCCCTTTTGGGGTTTCCTAATTAACATAGTGAAAGTAGTTTTACTTGGGGTAAAACTGGTCTCACATGGTGTACTTGGGTCCATCTAATGATAAAAGGTTAGATGACCAAAAAATGGTGTAACACACCTATCAATACTTCCCCAGAACCGGTGTCCGTTAGCACCGGTTGCGGTGCGCCCTGTAAATTTATAGGAAGCACAATAGACTGGTGCGAGCCGAACGGCTCAAGCGCACCATGTGACAATTTTTTTTTTCTTAATGCTTAATTTTAAGGTTTTTTGAAATTATAATCCGTTAAAAGGCTTAATGATGGAAAAACAAGAAAAATACCTGTACATTTACCCATCAAGGAGGCATATTGGCTATAGAATTTTCAAAAGAAAACTTGTCCACCGTTTTACAAAATTCAAGCTAGAGATTGGTGGGTAATGCATAGCAGAAGTGCGTGCAATGAGTGTAATGGGAGCATCAATGTCATGACAGCTCAAACAAGGATAACTTGCACCAGTGCTTGAGAGCTTAGTAGCACTGAAAAAAGTGAAAAATGCGGTTTTTTGACTGTAATTTTTTTTTTATTTAACCATGTTCCAATGCACGGGGTTTTTATTGGCATACAGGTGCGTTTTCACTATGCCGCCCCGAGCGATTTCTGTTTTCACATGCTTTTATGATGCACCGGTGCATCATATTTGTAACGCACCAGTGCTCTACAGTAATACGACGCACTGGGTATAGTTTCAAGTGAGCCAATTTTCATTGTTGTTTTTTGGTTGTAATTTTTTTTATTTAACCCCGTTCCGGTGTGTGGGGTTTATGGGCTCCCCGATGCATTGTTGTCATTCTGCCCTAGGCAGTTCCTTTTTTCACGTGCTTTTCATGAGGCACCAGTGTTAACGATTTTGCATGCACGGGTGGGTTCCTTAATATAAGGCACCGAGCGGATGTGTATGGAGCACACGGTTTTCGGTGTGCCAATGTTTTGTGCAGTTTTTTGGCTGTAATTTTTTTTTATTTAATCCTTTGCCAGTGTGCGGTGTTTATGGGTGCCTCGGTGCATTTTATGTATTCCACACTGGGCGGTTTCTATTTTCATGCACGTTTTCTGAAGCACCAGTGCGGAAGAGATGTAAGGCACTGGTGTTCTACAGTAATATGACGCACTGGAAGGGTATGTTAGGAGCACACGATGTCCGGTGTGCCTATTTTTTGTGTAGTTTTTTGGTCGTAATTTTTCATTTATTTAACCTTGTGCTGGTGCATGGGAATTTTAGGGTGACCTGGTGCGTTGGTGACCCGGTGCGTTTAAAGGAGACCCAGGAAATTTCAGTTTTTGTGTGCTTTTTATGAGGCACCGGTGTGAAAGTTATGTAAAGTACCGGTGCGCTATAGAAATACAACGCACTGGGTGGATGTGTATGGAGTGCAGGGTGTCTGGTGTGCCAATTTTTTAACCACACCAGTGCTTTCTTGTGTTAAACGCACCGATGCATTTTACGGTGATAATAACACTGGACGAAATACATCCGCAAAAACCTCCTCCTGCCAACCTCCTCTAGGAACCTCCACTAGAAACAGATGTCTGGGGTATTTTTGTAAGAGGTTCCTCAAAAAAATCAGCTAGAGGGTCTTTTCCTAGTAGTGATTTTTCATTTTAAGTATTATGACCTTTGATTCCAACTCTAAAGTATTCAACATTCCCTCTTCTTGAAGTTCTGATTCTTCTGTCAAGTATGAGATCTTGCTGAAGTTCATCAAGATTTTTTGGAGATAAATCATCTATTGATGGCAGCTAAACATGCTCTCCTTGATCATCAATTAAGGGAGGCTCAAACAATCTCAAATTCTCAACATTAACGACAGAATAAATTTGCAAATAAGGAGGCAAATCTATCTTGAATGCATTTGTACCAATATTTTTGAAAATTTTAAATGGACCATAATGGATTTGTTTGAGCTTTTTACCTTCCCCTTGAAATCTTTCCTCACTTATGTACAACCAAACTTCATCACCAACTTGGAATTTGTGATCATCCTGGTGTTTTACATGCCTTACCTTGTAGTTTCTTTGACTCTTTTCAAGTTTCTCTTGCACTGTGTGATGTACCAACTGAATTTTCTCAATGAAGTTTCTTGCCTTATCTATGTCACTATGTCCGTCTATAGCAAAATATTTCTCAAAGATAAAGTCTAATGGTGATCTTGGTAAGTAACCAAAACATGCCTCAAATTTTGATGTATTTTTGGAAGAATGTTTTGTCCAGTTGTATGCATGCCGTATGGAATGTAACTGTTCGTCCCACAACTTGGGATGCTTGCTGCAATAGCCTCTTAGAAGATGAATAAGAGTTCTATTTACCACCTCTATTTGACCATCTGTTTGTGGATGAAATGATTACATTTCTTCAACTTTGTATCCACCATGTCCCACAATCTTGACAACAAATTTCCAGCAAATCGAGAATCTCGATCACTTAAAATAGAAGTAGGAAGACGAAAATGGATCCATACATTTTGAAAGAAAATATTAGTAGTTTTTTAGATGTAATACTTTTCTTACATGCCATCAAAATACACATTTTTCTGAACCTATCTACCATAACATACAAATAATCATGACCTTTCCTGAACATAGGAAGGCCTCCTACAAAATCCACTGAGATACTCTCCCAAGGATGAGAAGGAACTGGAATTGGTGTGCACAAACCAAGATTCCTATTTCTAGGATTAATTGTTGCACATAAATAACATCCTATAATAAAACAAGAAACACTTTCATTCAAGTGTGGCCAATAAAAATACCTTTGGAGATGCGCTATTGTCTTTCCTACAATGAAATGTCCTACAATCAATGATGTGTGCGCCTCCCTTATGATATTGTTTCTTTCTCCCTATGAAATACATAAATTTCCCAAGTGATACAACAAACTATTATGCACATGAAAATATAACTCTTCACTTTGGTTTCCCTTACTCAAGTTCTCATACACATCTTGAAAATCACTATCATTCACATACTGTTCAATCTAACTTTCATGCATAATAGAATTGTTATTGAGAATAATAGTTGAATTTACAATAGGCCTAGAGATCATATTAGCTAACTTATTGTAGAGTCCTTTTTTATACCTGATAACCAAGTGAAATTTTTGTAGAAAACCCATCCACCTAAAATGCCTTGATTGCTGCAACTTGGACTATGATTGTAAGTACTGCAATGAATGATGGTTGGAATGGATAATGGTCTCTTTCCCCATCAATTAATGCTTCCATTTCTTTAAATTTTGTACCAATGCATATAAATCTTTATCAAAGGTGTGGTATTTAGTCACAACTCCATTAAAATTTTCAGAATGAAATGAGATAGGCTTACCATTCTACATGAGCACTGCTCCAATAGGATAATCACTTGCATCTGTTTGGATCTCAAATGGCTGTTTAAGATCTGGAATTGCTAGAAATGGTGTTGAACTTATATTTTGGTTTAAATCATAAAATTATTTCTGCTGCAAATCTCCCCAATGGAAGACTTTCTTTATGCTTGTCAATGCATGTAACAAAGCTGCAATGGAAGAAAAAATAGCAATGAATTTCCTCCAATACTGTGTTGCCCCTAAAAATATTCTTACCTCAGTAACTGTATTAGGATTGGGACAATTCAAAATGACCTCAAATATGGAAGGATCAATCTTCAATTCAGCTCCTCCAACAATGTGTCCCAAATATACCAATGAATTCTTACCAAATTCACACTTTGACATCTTAAGAAACAACTTATCTTTTCTCAAAACATCAAGTACCTTGTTCACATGCATGCCATGTTCTTCTCTTGATTTATTGAATATGAGTATGTAATCTAAGTAAACCATGAAAAATTCATCTAGAAATGGTCTAAGTACATCATTCATTACTCTCATGAAAGTAGCTGGTGGATTTGTTAAGCCAAATGGCATAACTAACCACTCATACAATCCTTGTCTAGTTTTGAAAGTAGTTTTCCAAATGTCTTCTTCAGCTATCCTAACTTGATGATAAACACTTCTCAAATCTAACTTAGTGAAATACTTTGCATGCTTATACTGATCAAGCAAATCATAAATGCGTGGGAGTGGGTAGTGATCCTTTACCATGATTTTGTTCAGTGCACGGAAATTGATACACATGAGCCAAGTCCCATCCTTCTTTGGAACCAAAACTATTCGAGAACCACATGGCGAAGTCTATGGGTGCATGATACGTTTATTCAATAACGCTTGGATTTTCTTCTTGATTTCCAAAATTTCTATAATTGACATGTGATACATACTAATATTGGGAAGTGGAACATCCTGCTGCAGCTGAATCTAATGATGAATTCCCCTCTTGGGTGCTAACCCATTTGGTTCTTCAAACATCTCGCCATGTTAACTTACCAAATCAAACAAATCAAATTTCAATTTTTCATCACATCCATCAAAAGATTCATAGTCAACATCTTCCTTTTTCTTGATCATGAGAAGCACAAAATTTTTACTTGCATTTACTAGCCTCTTCATTTTGCCTGCATTAACTAAAGAGATATTCAGTTTCTTGTGATGAGCTCTCAAAATATACTCCACTCCATATTTAATCAAATTATATTTGTTGTCATGAAGGTAAAGACCACTTTCCTGTCATACAAATATGGACTACCCAATATAATCCCTGAAATGTCAAGTGGAACCACATCTAACTCAACTTCATCGACAAAGTTTGTAGTAATAGAAAATCTGAAAATGCATTTCCTTGTCACCTGTAAATTGGCATTGTTAAATATCCAACCCAAAGGGTATGGATTATGATGAGGTACAATTTCAAGGTTTAGTTTTCTGACTAAGTCTTCTGAAATCAAGTTTTCTTGTCACCCTATATCAAACAATGCATCAATATTTTTATGATTAGAAATTACTCTAACATGGAATAATTCTATCCCTGTATCTTCATTTGGAGTGTTTTTGTGACTATTTGAGGAGACTAGAACTTGCTATAGCTTCCTTTCCTCTTTTAACCATGGAAAATATCTTGGTTTCATCTCTTCAACCAAGATATTTTTGTGTGATGGTAGTCGTCCTTTGTTTCTCTTTTTTATTTGGTTTCCTTGGTCTTAATTCGGGATGTAGTTTCCAACAATGGGCTTCATCATGCACCTCTTTGGAAGAATGTTTGAATGTCATTTTCTCCCCTTCTTTCTTAACACTTGCATTCTTCTTTCCCTTCCATTTTCCTCTTTTCTCTTTTCCCTTACCCTTCAATGTCTTCTTCTTACTACCCTCTTCAGAAATGTTTTTAACCCTTGCTTCAAGATGTGTGGCTTGCACACATACTTCATCTAAGTTATTTGGGTTTAACATAAGTGTTGGGGCCCTTGTTTTGAAAACTTGTTTTGAATATTTTGAATATTGAATAAAGAATGGATTTTTGGGTTGTGGCATGATGACACATGGAAATAGTGACCAAGTCGCAACTACAGTAAGCTGCGGAGCTATCAAGGTGGTGCAAAAGCAAGAAGATGCATGAGTACAGACGAAGAGAACATACAGTAGAAGACAGAGAGCAGAACACACAGACAAAAGGAGAGAAGCCGGAAGCAGCTGAAGAAGAACGCAAAAAGGAACTAACAGTTGTGATAGTAGGTCAATAAATAGCAGTCACCCGGCTGAAAGAAGAGAGGATGCGACAGGAGAAGGAATGCAGAGCGACTGAAGGAGATTAGGCATGCCATCTCTATAGTTCCTAGGTTTCTCTTATTTACCTTTCTGTTCTATAAGGCATATCAGACTTGTAAGCTCTCCTTGCGGAAGCTATGTAACTATGGATTTGGCTGAAGATATCAATACACTTGTAGTTTTCTATCCTATTGTGTGATTCATATGCATGCATGATGGTTGTTATGATTCAAAATTTTATTTGCTTAATACCTGTTCACTCTCTGAATTTTCTTGCATATATAACTATGTCTATACAATAAATTCAATGTTAATCATCAGTGGCAAATCCTTTCACTACTATCGATCTGCTCCCCTTCTGCATGTGGTTTTCGCATGCCTCGGGTGTGACTCTTTTCTCTCTGGAGTAGGGTGATAATGCCAGCGTGGTTCTAGACTACAATGGATTCCTTTGTTGGCCCCAACCCCTGAACTTGGGTCTTGCTTGCGAGACCTGTTTCCTCGCCAACAAATGGTTCCGTTTCCGGGACCTACATGTTATGAGGGGAACTAGATCATGGTATCAAGGATCTTCGAAGGCGAAATATGGAGATGGTGGGATAACCATCTAGACCAGTTCGTTGCTCAGCAAGCGGAGTTGACGAATCAAAAGGAAAGGGTGCTTAAGGATCTCGTCCTTTTCTTAGATTCCGCCAGTGATACCTACGAGATCCTCTGTGGAAAATTCCCTAGAGACCTTTACAATTGGTTGTGGAGGTTACAGAAAAAGGTGCCTAGGGATAGGTCGCGGAAGATAAACCGCAAGTGGGTGCACGGGGATCTGGTGGCTTTGCATCGGTTGGACACTGAATTGACCCGCGTGGTGGATTTTTTGGTAGAGACCACTTTGGCTAGATATATTGTGGAATTTGCTGTAAAGTGCTACCAATCCTTCTCGAAGGCTGAAGCTACCTTCCATTTCGGGTTAAGAGGGAAGCTGCTTAAGGAGATTCCACTGTGGATTAAGGCCCTGATGGTGGACGAAGGGCTGATGGAATTTCAAATGTCGAGCATGGAAGCGTAAACCTCCTGTGCTGGGGGAAGGGCTAAAGGGACAAATTCTACATGAAGTTTGAAGCAGGGAGTGGGGGATGGATGTTGAGGCTGTGAGGAGATTGAGGGAGCGATGTACGCATTAGCGGGCGCAGATCGCCAAAAGGTGGCGAGAAAGGGTGACGCGGGAGTTAAGACGACGGAAAACGACAGGAAGAATCAAGAGGAGGCGCCTCAGAGGATAGGAATTATGGACACTTAGGCAGACACCCTGGAAAGGGAAGGGACTGTTGTGGGAGTGCGGGGGGTGCATGGTATCTCAACTAAGAGAAAAGGGGAGACGACGACTGACAAAGATGATGCAGGTGGGCAGCCCGAAGAAAGTTTCGATGGTGAATGGTACGTTGTAATGCAGCGGTTGTTTCAAGAGCGGATGACATTCATCTCTCCAGGAAGTCCTACTTCCAAAAATTTACACGGCAAGGATCCCTACCTTCCCCTGGTACTCTATCAACCTTTAAGAAATATTTTCGTTAAGTTACAAGCATTGAGTCATTTGCACATCAGTTCATTGTCGACAGCGACATACGTTAATAGCAACGTCACTAGTAGTATTGCATTTCCTAGCGGTACAGTCATGCAACCAGGACCCAGAGGGTTTATCTTGGTTACCCCTTCACAAGTAAATATGGCTGGGTCATTCACCCAGTATCCAGAATTCTCTGGCCAGGGCAACGATGATGTAGAATAGCACTGGTATCTCTACGAAGCCATATGGAGGGCTCGACAAACGCCAGACACCGGGAAGCTAATAGAGTTCCAAACCACGCTCAGAGAGAGGGCTCTGAAATGGTTTATCAAGTGGTTCGAGGCCCATCCTAATCCAGTAATTGCGGACGTAAAGCAGGATTTTTTCCGAGAATTTAAACTTCCTTAGATGGACCAGTAGGGTCTGTTCGAGCTCTGGGTGATTAAGTAGAAAGAAGGAGAGACTGCATGGGAGCTGATGTGGCGATTCAAGGACGCGATTAGGAAACTCAGCTACCCGATCGATCCAAACTATCAGAGGGACTGGTTCATCAAGGCTCTGCTTCCCTTGACATGAACCCCCCTCACCCAGCAAAAGATTGAAAACTTGCAGGACGCTTCGGAACAGGCCATGAAGATAGAGGCCATGGCGGGCTACCCTCAGGAATATTGAGGAGGGCCGGCCCCGCAGGATCCCTCCTTGGTGGGACTGTAGCATCAGATCGCTATTCTGACTGAAAATCTCAAGGAGATGCAACTTATAAGACCATACAGGCCGAACGTTTGGTGCACTCACTGCCTAGTTGAAGGCCATGTCGCAACCGAATGTCCTCGGCTGCGTGGCACGGGTGTGGGACCCTCTGTCGCGGAAATATAGGGGGGTCCACCCATGGGGGGTGGTGCAGCGATGAATCTGTAGGGGGTTTACCAGCTGCAATAGCCTTATGTGGGGTTCCCATCTCAACCGAACCCAACCTCCACGGAGTATTGCGAGATTTGCCGGACGATGGGGCATCCACCTCGGATGTGCTCGATACTACAGAAGTACTCCAACGTCCCAAACAATGTATACTATGAGTTTTGTGTTTCCATGACTCACAACACTGAGCAGTGTAGGGCTCTCGACGCACTCGCGGACCAGTTCGACCGACCTTCCTACAGAGTGAACGAGGCTTCCAGGGGAAGAGGCGGTGGTATGCGCAGAGGCCGCACAGGGGGGCGAGGTCCAGTTAAATGTTACAACTGTGACCAGGAGGGTCACGTGGCACAAGAATGTCCCCTTCCCTGACGTTCTTGGTGTTCCCAATGCCGCGTGAATGCCCATGCAAAAGATGACTGTCTAGAACTCATTAAGAAGTGGGAGGAACTGGCACGACAAAGGGGCACTAATTTGGTAAATTCCGAGCCGTGAGGAGCTGCAACTCCGGCCATGCAGAATGTAGCGATCATCACGTGAGGTGGCAAGAAGAGTGGAGAGGATGCTCATGGAAAGGAGCCAGTCCGGGCTATTCGGCCCGCCTCCATGAAACAACTGATTCAGCTGGACATGCAGAAGAGGTACTTCCAGGAGGCGGTGGAGGATTTTGCTCAGCTGAGGGAATCCGGGGGCCTCGAGGTACCCCCAACGACTGGCTCCAGAGAAGAGAGCACTACGGGGACCTTGAATGAGGAATGGCTTCAGCTGTTCCTCAAGATTGTTGATAATGCTTCGATGCGGGACCAGCTCAAGAATACTCTGTAGGATGCACTGCAGGGGAATACAGGGCCGAGAGAACCTGTGGACACAGCACCCCAGTACGTGCAGTGGGTCAAGCAGAACAAGTGCCGTACAGGAAAAGATTTCTGGCTTAACACGCAGGTTTTGGGATTCCAAATCAGTGATACCATGCTTGATTTAGGGTCTGACGTCAACATCCTGCCGCAGAAGACGTGGGAGGCTATTGGAAGGCCACGACTAACCTACTCATCCATTCAGCTCAGAATGGTGAACCAGTACTGCATTGTGCCAATCGGCCAACTTGAAGGTGTCGAGGTCGACATTGCAGGGGTGAATACTTACACGGATTTTGAGGTTATTGATATTATGGGAGACAAGGATCCTTACCCCGCCCTACTAGGCATCGATTAGGATTTTGAGAATTACACCATCATCGACCTCAAAAAGGAACTAATTATCTTCGCGCATGGAGAGGTCCGGGTCACTCAGCCCCTTGACTCATATCAAGGCCCGCGATATACCGAAATTGTGGACAACCGGGAGGATGCTCAGATGACGGACCACCTTTATCAGATGACTGCAGGGAAGCGGGAGGACTATATCAACCCGACCGCAACCGGCTCCGTCAGCTGGCGCAGTGTCCAGAGCTTGGAGATGGGATTGGAACTCGCTTGGGAAGATTGGCAGTAGGGTGGGTACGAGACGAGTACGTAGATATGTGCTGCCATTGCCCGAGTCCGTTGGATTGGCACTGACTTCAGAGAATACCCCACCTTGTCGAACATGCAGGCTGTCAATACCTTTATTGCAAAGGTGGAGGACATGGTACCAGAAGGCAGTAGGATATCACTTTTGGATGTCGCACTATAGTCCACATCATCTAGGTGGTGGAGGAACCACCGCAACAGCCTGTCGCAGCGGAGTTGTGTGGCGGAGGCTTTGAGGGCACGGTTTAAAGAAGACGAAGGCCCTCGAAGAGGGCACAGGTACAAAGGGACTTCCAATCCGCGGGACCACCTGAGGACTTGTGAGGAGCAGTGGCAGAGTCTAGGATACCCACAAGAGCTGTGGGTACACCGGTTCATCCACTCCTTAGATACTATCCCCCAGGCCTGGTACTTGGAAGAAGAGCGGAAATGAGGAACCAGCTCCTGGCAGGAAGTCATGAACAAGTTTGTTCTGTGCTTCTCATTTGAAGGGGAGACAGAGCTGGTGTCCCGGGCACTACAAGCTATCAAGGGGGTACTATTTCTCCATGACCCAGAGCCTGATGGGGGCACGTTTGCCTCACGTCCTGAGGCCAGGCGCGAGTTGGCTTGCCAATGGATTGACGGTGATCCAGACGATGATGGTCTAGAGGACCTAAGGCACCTATATTTTGAAGAGAAGGAAGGCGAGAGGAACATCAACAAAGAACTAACCACCAAATGTGTCCATTTACAGAAGCTACAGACAAAGAAGTTGAACATAGGTACGAAGGAAAAACCCAAGCTGGCTACAGTTGGGAATTACTGGGACGAGGAGACGACAATGGAAATTTTCAGCCTCCTCCAGGAATACAAAGACTTATTCCCTTTATCGGTTGCATATTTGAAGGGTATCAAAGGTGACCTCGGAGAAATGCATATTGTGCTGAAACCAAATGCCAGGCTCGTAAAGCATCGTCCCTATCGGTTGAACCCACAGATGAAAGAAAACGTCAAGATGGAGATTGACAAGATGATGGCTGTAGGTTTCATCTTTCCGGTGGAAGAAGTGGAGTGGGTGAGTCCTATCGTCATTCAGAATAAGAAGGACAAGGTGGAGATACACATCTATGTCGACTATCGAAGTCTGAACAATGCCTGCATCCATGATCTGTTTCCCACTCCTTTCAGCGACGAAGTATTGGATCATGTTGCAAGAAATGAAGCTTACTCCTTCACTGATGGTTTTTCGGGTTATCATCAAGTGCACATTGTGGAATAAGAAAAGATGAAGATGACATTCACCACTGAGTGGGGATCGTTCACATACCATGTAATGTCGTTTGGCTTGAAGAATGCCCTAGCCGTGTTTTCCCGGATTGTCATCGCTTCTTTCCAGGAGTATATCCACAAGTTCCTGGAAGTCTACATGGATGATTGGACCGTCTATAGTTTTCTGAAGAAACACGCCACCCTGTTGCGTATCATGTTCGATCAGTGTCGCTAGTTGCAGATTTCCTTGAACTTGAAGAAATGTAATTTTGTAGTTCCTTTCGGCACGCTATTGGGAAACGTGGTATGCAAGCAAGGGGTTTGCGTTGACCCCGCCAAGGTAGCAGTGATCATCCATATGGAAGCCCCTGAAATGGTGAAGCAGTTGTGGGCACTGCTTGGGCACACAGGATATTACAGGCGGTTTATCTGAAACTACGCAAAGATCACTGCCCCGTTAGAAAAGCTGCTACGAAAGTCAGAAGTATTCTAGTGGATGGAGGAGTGCCAGATGACCCCCGACACTCTGAAGGAAAAGCTGGCGACGATGCCTATTCTTGTTCACCCAGACTGGGATAAGCAGTTCCATGTGCATATTGATGCTCCCAGCATTGCACTTGGGGCTGTCTTGGCACAACTCGGAGAGACGATAGTCGACCATCCAGTCTACTTCGCCAGCCGCAAATTGTCTAATGCGGAGAATAACTACACCACTACTGAGAGGGAGGCCCTGGCAATGGTGTAATCACTCCAGAAGTTCCGCCACTACCTTCTAGGGGGAAAATTCAAGTTCTTTATGGACCACTCTGCATTGAAGTACCTGGTCAATAAGCCTATGTTGGAAGGACGGATCTGTCGCTGGCTTCTACTCTTCCAAGAATTCATGTTTGAGGTGATTGTCAAGCTTGGGAGGTTGAACGTTGCACCTGATCATTTATACAGGTTGGAGATGGGGGAGAATGAAAAATCTCTCGATGATCAGCTGCTGGATGCTAACCTTTTCCAAGTCGAAGCTGTACCAGATTACTTGGCTGACATTGCCATCTATTTGACCACGGGGCAGTGCCCTCAGGACTACACCCCGCTCCAAAAATGATACTTTGTCGTCCGCGCCGCCGAATACCAACTGATTATGGGGCAGCTATACAAAGTGGGCCTCGATGAGGTTCTGCACTGATACATACTTGACCACGAACGTGAAGCTGTGATGTGGGAATGCCACAACGGCATTGCGGGAGGGCATGTGGGGGAAAAACCCACCACGAGGAAGGTACTCCAGGCTAGAATATGGTGGCCAACGGTCCATGCAGACTGTAAGACATTTTTTAAGAGATGCGATATCTGTCAGCGAATGGGGAGGCCCTCTCACAGGGACGAACTTCCGCTACACCCAGTGCATGTGTTGCGGCCATTCGAGAAGTGGGTTGTCGACTTCGTAGGCCCCATAGCCCCGGTTGCCAGGCACTCCAAGGCCCGCTACATCATTACCGCAACTGACTACCTCACCAGGTGGGCTGAGGCCACAGCGGTACGAGACTGCACGGCGAATATAGCGGCACGGTTCATCTTTGAACACATCATCAGCAAGTTTGGCTGCCCACGAAGTTTAACCAGCGATCAAGGTACGCATTTCATTAATGACACAGTCAAGTCGCTGCTAGACAGATTTATGATTCAGCATCACAAAATCAGCCCGTACCACCCGTAGGCCAATGGTACCACTGAAGCGTTTAATAAAATTCTTGAAAAGGGGTTAACGAAGATTTGCAATGCCCAGTGGGATGACTGGGATGAGCGGCTACTAGCTACACTATGGGCCTACTGGACTACGGTGAAGCACTTGACCAATCAGACACCGTTCCAGTAGGTGTATGGCTGGGAAGCTATGATTCCCACCGAGTTCACTATACCAAGTCTTTTAATTTCCACGTCTCTCAAGTTCTCGGAAGAAGCATCACTCCAGGAGCACCTACATGAATTACAGGAACTGGACGAGGCCCGGTTCCTGGCCAAATTTCACCAAAAGGTTCAAAAGGACAGGTAGAAAGCATGGCACGACCTCCACATCAAGAACAAAACATTCTAGGTTGGCGGCAAGGTCCTCTTATATGACAACAAGTTCCAGAAGTTCTTAGGAAAGTTGCAGATGCACTGGTTAGGACCTTACTTTGTCATCGAGATTAGAGAGTCTGGAGCCATTCGGTTGGCTCAGCTGGACGATACTATTTTACTGGGGTGAGTGAATGGTGCACGCCTGAAACCCTAACAGGAGTAATTTTATTTCACTCTTCCTCAATAACTCTCGCAACCGAGAGCACCCGTAGAGTAGCGTAGTTGAATAACTCTCCCGCACCCGGGATGAGCATAGGTAGTATTTTTTGTTCATGCATAGTTTGTCAATAACCGCTCTATTGCAGGACCGCACCGCAACCAACTGTGGTCGGGGAGGGGTGCGTCTAGTGTGTCATCCCCGTAGGATTCATAAATGTGTCAAGGTCAGTCCAGGTCATTTCAGTCAGTACTTGTGTCAGTCCGTAGGATCGTCTATATTTGCACCATAAATTACCATAATTGGAAGTAACCTCACCATAATCATTTTTCCATCATCCACAGTTACCTCAGCCATCACGTCTGCCCATTTCCCCATGCCACCGTCAGCAACTGTCAAAATACACATTGGCACGCGATTGATCGCACGATTATCGCAGAAAATAATGCCAGCAGGAATCAACTCGTTAGGGGGTCTCATCAACTCCACTCGTGCTAGGTAATTACATAACTTGCATGAAAACTAAAAGCACGAGAATACTGGAACATTTTGAATTAGAAATTGCAGTAGCACCAGAGCAGCAGAAGTCTCCAGATGCATAGCACCAAGAGAGGATGCCAAGGCAAATTCTGCAGGTCTATTAGCGCCAAGAAAAAATGCCGAAGGCCATCCCAGCCATCCTCGAACTAGAGCTCTACAGCAGAATTCACAAGACAGAGTCCCTTGTAGGGAAATATGATAATGCAACCCTGATAGATGCTAACCTTTACGATGCTTCCAAATTCCCAGCACTCAATTGGCAGGTGTATATGGAACATTACTACACAACAGCCGGGAGCTCAGCAAATAGAATGTTACCAGAGTTCTGGGGCTTTCAGCAATCTTCTCTGATGAACTTAAGAAATATTTCGGTCTTCGAGACCACATGACCGGCTCTGCAGTGCACTTGGTTCCTCCTCAACCGCATCCAGAATGGGTCCTTGTGGCTGAACAAGGAAATTCCCATTCACTTTGAGGATATCCATCATCTCACAGGGCTTTCACAGAATGGCGTAGATGTCTCGACTGCCTGTCAGACCACCTCCAAGCGCGCGCGGATGTCGGGAGGCGTAGACCTATATGTCAAATATGGCACCCGCCGAGGGGGAAAAGGTGCCAAGATATACCTTATCAATAATCCCAAGATTAAATATTCCTGCTACCTCATTGCCAGTAAGACAATGAGGCACTACACAAAGGGCGAATGCACTCTGGACACTATCTCCATTGTAGAGCACTGTGTTTAGGGCACCAAGCTGAACTGGTGCTCCTTCTTGTTGAAGGAACTGTTTGACGTGTGTGAGGAAAACTACAAGCACGCTACTAGCTTCATTTATGGATATCTGATCATTTCCTTTGCCATGTGGAAATGACACACTCCCCTTTCCGGTTCCCAGTGGACATTCCAGAGGGCCAGCCTTTAGCGATGAAGTTCATTTCGTGGAAGGTGTCAGCTGATCCTAGCACCAAACAGGTGAATGCAGAGTCATTTCGGTCCTGGTACGGTCTAATGACGGACGTGGTGGCCAACCAGCAACGGGTGCCCAGGAACCTGTTAGATGAGTATAGCAAGCAAGTGTGGTTCAGGGTCAGTCACAGGCATACTTACCTCCGACCCGCTCGCGTGCCGGGGGACACCTTCCGCATGAAGCCGTTGAAATTCCAGCTTGAAGATACCGCCTTCCACAACGAGGTCTGTTTGTGGCCGGGGGTTGTGATGGAAATCCGGGATGGGGTACCCAGGTACAACTTTGAGTGAATGTTACCACAGCAATAGCCTGTCGAAACTGATCCGGAGGCAACACCACAGGACCTCCCTGCACTGCTCATCCCCATCGTCTGCCACTTTAACACTCAGGTACGCAATTTTAATGCGGCGGCCCAGGTCATTTCAAGTGGTGCCGCTCCTTTCCCCTTATTTTCCGAGTTCCTGCTTTCTCACTCTACCTCGCACCCCCATACAACTCCTCTCACCTCCCTCATCCCTACTATTCTATTTAATTCGGCAAGCCCAATCATAACCCCAATGGTAGAGAAGAGCAAGATTCTGGATCAACTAGAAGCTCCTCAAGCCAAGCGGGCCCACACCTCCGAAGCAAATCTGGTGGTGGACCTCACTCTTGATGATCCACCACTACCACTGAGAACAGGGGTGCTGATTCAGGAAGAACCCTTCATTGACCCATCAGAGTTCATCAATATTCACCTTCCACATCCCTCCACCACTCCATCCACTGTTCCATCCACCATTCATCCACCTACCATTTCATCCGCTCCATCCAATTCATCTGCTACCGTGTCCAACCCAATCATCCGAGAACTTCTTGGTGAGGACCACGGGGCCGAAGTTGACTCTAGTACTGCAGCAGTAGTACCACCGGTCAACCCCGCGAGATAACCCCAAGTTTCTCTGACTGATATATTTACCCAGAGGGCACACATTTTTGTCGACTCAGCTGAGGCTTAGCCTGAGCCTAATTTCCCTCCACAAACTGGCCATATAGATCAACAGGAACGGCTGGATTTGAATATGGCCGACTCAGCGCACCAACAGACCACACCGCCATCCCCCCCAAGGCATTCTAATCGATCAGTTGCTAGTGGGAAACCCTTGCAAGAAAGGAGGCTAGACCAGGGCACTTCGGGGATCGCCGATTTAGAAACCTGGGGTACAACTCAGATGTACTTATTTATCTAGAGGGCAGCCCAGCAAGTCAAACAGCTTCATTCTGAGCTACAGCAGAGGTGCGACGAGCAACAACAACAGATTGCAGTGCTTACTGAATAGCGCGACCAGCTCATAATGGCATAGGAGCAGATGGAAGGTCAGATACACAACGTCACTCAGGTGTTTTTAGAGCTATGGCCACATGTCGGGGCTCATTATACTCAGCTGCCTCCTGATTTCATGGAGATGAGTGTCGTAGCACAAGCTTTCCACCTCTAGATCGCATACAATGGTCTCCACAGGGAAAACCAGGAGCTCTAAGCAGCGTTAGCCGCATGGCCAGTGCTGCCCAATCTAGAGGTTGTCTATTTAGCATAGGTTGTAGAAAATCAGGGCCAGGCCACTCAAATGCAATAAACTCTTAAATATATGGCGCGCGAGGCTTACGACCTCCTGAAGGGTCTTCGGGAGTGCTCCCTGGCCCTTACAGTCAAAACGCAGCCAATTTCTGCGCAGCTACGGTAGATTTCGAGGGAAATACAAGAGACCGCAGACCCTGCGCAGCTGGATTAGTTATATGCCTAGACAAATGATCTCAAGCTGAAGATCTAGAAAACATAGGCCCACTCAGCAATGGCCAAATGGGTAATTCATGAGATCTGCCCGCCCCATCAATCCAGCGCCAGGACAATGCAACATCTCGCCGCTGAGGCCGAAACCCAGCTTAGCATAGTGTTCGGGGCTGTACCGGCACACATAGAAGAGGCCGTTGTCACCAAGATTTTCGAAGAAACAGATTCCATGCTGCAGGGGTGGCAGCAATCTATGTCGGCCTTCACTGAGCTTAAAGCTACAACGTTCCGCAGAGTCCCGGAGTTGGGGGCCCTTGTTTGAACAACAGGCTGGTGGCGCACAGTGTAAACAAGAACAAGCTGAAGGCACACATCACGAACAGGGCACAGGATACAGCTGGGCGATGGAGATAGAGACTGTCATTTGTGATTAACTCAGGGATGAGTCAAGAAACTGTGGTCATGGCCTGTTGGGGCCCTTGTTTTGAAAACTTATTTTTAATATTTTTAATTTTGAATAAAGAATGGCTTTTTGGGTTTTGGCATGATGACACATGGAAATCGCGACCAAGTCACAACTACAGTAAGTCGCTGAGCTATCAAGGTGGAGCAGAAGTAAGAGATAGCTAAAGCAAGAAGATGCATGAGTATAGATGAAGAGAACATATAGCAGAAGACAGAGAGTAGAACACACAGACAAAAGGAGAGAAGCCAGAAACAGCTGAAGAAGAACACAAAAAGTAACTAACGGTTGCGATAGCGGGTGAATAAATAGCAGTCACCCAGCTGAAAGAAGAGAGGATGCAACGGGAGAAGGAACGTAGAGTGACTGAAGGAGATCAGGCATGACATCTCTATAGTTCCTAGGTTTCTCTTATTTACCTTTCTGTTCTATAAGGCATCTGTATTAGACTTGTAAGCTCTCCTTGCGGAAGCTATGTAACTATGGATTTGGCTGAAGATATCAATACACTTGCAGGTTGTTGTCCTATTGTGTGATTCATATGCATGCATGATGGTTGTGATGATTCAAAATTTTATTTTCTTAATATATGTTCACTCTCTGAATGTTCTTGCATATATAACTATGTCTATGTAATCAATTCAATGTTAATCATGAGTTGCGGATCCTTTCACTACTATCGATCTTCTCCCCTTCTACATGTGGTTGCAGCATGCCTCGGGTGAGACTCTCTGCTCTCCAGAGTAGGGTGATAATGCTGGCGTGGTTCTAGACTACAGCGAATTCCTTTGTTGGCCCCAACCCCTGAACCTAGGTCTTACCTATGAGACCTGTTTCCTCGCCATCAATAAGGATACTGTGTTTTAAGTAGGAATGTAGACCTCCTATATATTTCAAGAGTGTATCTTTTGGGTTTAAGTCTACTCCAAGTAATAAAGCCCTTTTCCTAAAATCTTGTGTATACTCTTGGACACTTTGACCTTTGAGTTGTCTAAACTTTTTCCAACTCATTATTTCTTTCTGCATATAGGCTAATGGATAAAACTACATTTCTATGGAAGAAATGAATTCAGCCCAAGAAAGGGAAATATTACCATGGATTCAAATTTCCTCCTATGCCTTTGCCTCCCACCAAACTAGTGATGCTCCTTCTAGCCTTAATGAAACCAACTGGATTTTGATATCGTCTTCTTGTAGATTCTGAATTGTATAGTAAACTTCCAATTGACGAATCCAATTGTCTAGTCTTTCAGCATTAACTTCTCTATTGTATGTAGGAAGTTAAAATTTGATGTCCAACTTGAGTTACAGAGTCATTCCTTTTGGGATCTTGGAATGAGTATGGGAATGATTTTTTGTAGTGGATATGGAAGATCAAGATGCAAATGAGGATGAAAATGATGATGATTGTGGAGAGGGAGGTTGTTTTCCTCCACTACCTTTTCATCTCCGCTCTTCCTCCTTTTTATTGTTTGAAGATTCTTCTTTATGAGGGTGTTCTAAACTTTCTCCAGTTTCCTTGTCCATAAAATATTCATACAAAAATTTCACCATCCTTTGAATTTCCTTGAATTCCCTCTTAACATCCTCTTCTTTAGAATGTTCATGAGTTCCTTCATGGCTTGAAATTTTAGCTATAGATTCAAGCTCAATCTCTACAACTTGTATCTCTTCAATCACTTCAGCCTTTTGTGCAATTAATTCATCTTATATCTCAACTACTGGAGATGGAATCTGAGGTGCTTCAAGTGTTTCCTTGAGTGGTACTTTGGGTAAGGATGATTCCTTCTCAACCTTTTTCCTTCTTGTCCTAACTCTAGAACTAGCTTGTTAGTCATCAGTATTTTTAACTGTTTTGAGGACTAGATTCCTTGGCTGATTTTTCTAGAAGCTAATCTAATTTTGTCAATTTTTCATCTAGAAAACACCTCAAACAAATTTTTGTCTTCCTACCCCTCTCCTTCAGCCTATAATGAGAAAAAACCTTTAGTTTCCCTACCTATCACAATTCAGCAAAGCCTCCCTATCTGTAGCTGTTATAAGTTTTTCTCTCTACCATCAAAATCCTTTGTTTTTCATGAAACTCACTGTCCAAGATTTAACCAAGTGTCTACCCCTCTCTCACTGATCACTTTGTCATGTGATAACCTACTCATGCCCAAGAAGCCATTCAAAATCCATGAAAAAGTATGTAGGTCTAGGTAGTGGTGTTTTAGGGAATTTTCCTTGGCGATACTGTTTTTGAGCCAAAAAACCCTGTCTTCAATATCAGTCAGAAATCATGTTTTGTTATTTGCCAAAGCAAAACCCTTGTCTGTCCTTAGGTCACGCACCATCAAAGATGTCACTTTTCTTTTTTCTAGCAAGGCTCAAGAATGTTCAAATCAAGAAAAGAGAAGGAGTTTTCCCTGTCTGAAGAAATATGATTAGATCAGGCATGATCCCCATGAAACATCAAAGAAGCCCTCCAAACTTCAAAGGCATCTGTTTTTACTTCTCTACAGGGATGTACTAATTGATGACACTAAAAAAAGTATGAGAAAAAGAGCACCTCAGGAGAAAGTTTCATTCTATGTCAGTTTACTATGGAAGTCAGAGAAAAGTGCAGATTGTGGCCAACCCTACAAATCAGCCTTGCATAACCAACAGTGATAGTCTTCTGGAAAAAATAACTTTAGAGAAAATTAGGCATCATAGTGAAGGTATAAGAAGGACATCTGCTTCTTATACCTCATCATGAACTAAAATTTGAAAGACTTTCATAGATAAGTTCACCACACCTTATGAAAACACAGTCAAGGGAAGAAAGAGTTATTTCAAGGATGCATAGCAGTGAGCACTCACCATTTACAAAGCACATTATTTGGTCTTGAAATTTTCACAATGATTTTATGCAAAACGGATGTACATTATTAACAGATCCTCATGAAGCAAAGGGAATTATGATTCAAATGATTTCATTAAGGGTAAATACCAAAGGTTCATTGTTGCCTTTTATTTGTATTTTTCAAACAAACAGACAGAGGTCACAATTTTGAAATGAATGAAGTTTTATAGTTTTAAAGGACCTCCATCAGCAAATAAGTAAGGGGCCTTATAGTAGGTCTGAAGGGTCACAAAGACTATTTTTTGGAAGCCTCCTTCAAAATATAGGCAGAGGATAAAGGCACAGTCTCGGAGGGCCCAAATTTCGAGAATATAGCCTTTCTGAAAGGATAACACTATCAAATCAAAGACCTTCTTCCAGAGAAGAAAGGGCACCCCTCATATTCCTAAATAAGTCTCTGTGGAATGACAAGCACAGGATATCTTTTGAATGATAAACATAGTTTGTCTAAAGAGCCACAAACAGTTTGTTCATGGAAAATTTTCAGTTGGTTAACAGAGGTCAAAAAAGTCACCCATGCAGTTTGTCAAACATTTCCTCCTTCATGATAAGTAGAGGGCCCACAAACAACTTGTTCAAAAATAGTCTTCAAATGATAAACAGAGATGAAAGAAACTTTGTGTTTACAAGGCTTCCTTAAATTATGAGCAGATGGAAAAAACACAGTGTTTACAAGGCCTCCTTCACAAATAAGCAGAGGGCCCACTTACCAAATTTGCATAAGAGTTCCTTAAAAATGAGCATATGGTCAGGTTTCCTAGTGTTAACACTATGGTTTAGAAAAGGTGTCATTAATAGACAGGTTTGAGAGATACAATGTTTTGAACAAATGGCAAACATAACACTTGTTTCAAGGAAACTGTCATAAAATACACATATTATCTTTGTTGTGTATCTCTCAATGAGAAGCATACTCATGACACGAGTTTTAATATTCAAAAAAGACACCTTCCAAAAAAAATGGATAAAGAAATTGGTAAAAAGAAAGCCCTCAACAAAATAGAGAAAGCCATTTTTTCTTTACAAACACCAAGGCAAAAGTAAAATGTCAAAATCACCACAAGGAGGGAAAAACATTAAAAGGAAAACGTTTTAAAAAAGAGCTATAAAATCTTTCAAAGAAGAAGTTCATTGTCTATTGTGCAAAGGAACAAAAGAAGAGCGTTTCTCTCGAACCTTGGGCAAGCAGTGGTAAAATTCACGATGCAACGCACCTATAAGTTAGCGCGATGCGCCTGTAATCGTCTTTACAAAGGCTTCTACATGTGGCGTGACACGTCTATAGCATAGTGCGACGTGCCTGTGCATGTCGACCAACCGGCCTACCCGGCATTCAAAGGGCACCCAGTGCCTGACCCAACAACACCACAACGATGTGCAGGTGCTACGTGCCTGTGCACAGGAGCGTAGCACCGCTCAAACAACATCCAATTCACCTCAAATCATATTTTTTGCACACTGAACTTATCTCCAAAAGCAACCAATATATTTTTTAAGAGGTATTTTACTATTTTCTTCGCCCAAGTTTTTGAGTTTGGGAGGTGTTAAGAGTTAATTTTGTTAAGAAAAAGACACAGTCCAATGAAGGAAAAAGCACAGTTTATTCCTAAAACCCCCATGCTCATTGTTTACTAAGAGAGAACAAGACAATGTTTAAGGAGGAAGGAACCTTGTGAGTTTAAAAAACTTGTTTGGTTTGATTGTTTAAAAAATAAACACAATTCACAAAGAGAAAAGAAGCTTTTGTGATAAAGGAAAAATAGTTTGTTTTCAAAGTCAAAAATGTGTTTGCAATATGATGAAAAGAAAACACAGTTTAGAGAAATAGAATTATTTACATAGAAAAACACAATCTTGCAAGAGGGGAAAACAGTGTTTGAAGAAAGGCTTAATTTAGTGAAAGGCTTGTTTTGATAAGCGAGTGAAGGAAAATCCTAAACAAAAGTATGCCTCCAAATAAAGTTAGCAAGGGTGGATTTCACAAAATATTTGAGCCTGTTACAACTTAGGAAATAAATGACTCCCCTTTGGTTCTTTTCAACTTCCATGAGGTAGGCTGCCTTTATTTTTGCCAAAAAGTCCAGGAGGTCACCAATTACCCTCCCTTAACATAGTTGTTCGCCCTGAGGCTGCAAGGAAAACATGTCCACCTAGCAGGTCTAGACTTTAAACTCACTCCTAAGGTTGTCTCCAAAGAAACTAATATCCCCTATATAGGAGAAGAGTGGTTCAAACAAGAATACTTGGATCTAAATCACTATAAACCCTTCCTAAAACCAGACCATCAGGATGCTTTCCAAGCTATATTCCCTTTTTCTCACTTATTGAGCATCTATGCTCCCCTCATGAGAGTTATCATGAAGTATTTCACATGTGAAGGGAGATATTCCCAGATTTATTCTTATCACATCAGGCTTCTCATGCATTTCACAAGGACTCAGTTACTAAATCTCCCCTTCTTCCTCTAAAAAAGAATAGACAAGATGTCCTCCCTTGTTCAAAAGAGACCTCCTACTCAGCAAAAAACTAGTCTTTTCCATCATTCTCTCATCAAAATCATCATCCTTCACCAGTTTGAAAAGAAAGAAGTGTCTTGGGAGACTTTCATTTCTCATCCAAATTTTGCTACTACCTCTTCATCTCATGGCCCATCTCACATATCCTCCTCACCCTCCACTCACTATGTCTCTCCTCCATCAAGTCAAAATACTCCTCAAAGGAAAACATCACCCATGATTGATAGTGAAAAAGAGCAGTCTTATGAAAGCAGGCATGAGGTTAGTGGTGATGAGGAACATAGTGATACTCAAAAAAGTAGTAAGGATGAAGAACAAAGCATCCCTGAGCCGAGCAAAGAAAATGAGCATGGGGACAACCCACCCATAGCTAGTGATGATGAGGAACAAAGGGAAGAGTTTCAAAGCAGCGATGAAAAACCAAGTGACCATCAGCAGCACAGTGATCAGGAGAACAATCCTCAAGGGAACAGTGAAGATTCCAAGTAGGGTATTGATGATGAAGAGTAAAGAGAAGATGTTCAAATTAGTGATGAGGAACACCACAGTCCTCAATAAAGTCATGAAACCAATCAAAGGGACAGTGAAAAAAGTGCCTCCCAGCAAAGTAGTGATCATGATGGCATCCCACACATAAATTCTAAGGAGAACAATGAGGGAGGTGATAGCATGCAAAATGACAATGAAGATAGTCTGAATGAAGACATTCCTAATGAAGGTAGCCCTCAAAAAATTCAAGACAGTAAGGAGGGTAAACAAGGCAGTCCATAGATAGGCAGTGAAGGCAGACAAACAACAAAAAGAGATGATGAAGTTGGCAGCCCTAAACAAACTCAAAACAGTGAGGAAAATAGTGAAAATGGCAGCAAAGAAGTTGATTATGGAGGCAACAGTGTAAAGGATCAAGTTGAACAAGTACTAGAGAAAAAACCTACTCTCTATTCTCCTCAACACAGCCAAGAACATGTGCTTGCTGCCTCTCCTAGGCAAGGGGCCATGATTCATTCTCCAAAAGCACCAAATTCAAAAAACACTAGATCTGCAAACAAGAAGATCACTCTAGCAGTGACTAGTAATGTCACTAGGGTGCTAAGAAGTAGAGGAAAACTGCCTAAGAAGAGTATTGTTGAATTGCCAAAAAGAACAAGAGCCAAGAAGTCTATCCAAAGAAACGGAAAAGAAAAAGTTGAGTAGCAGGAGAGTATTCATGAAATTGAAAGGGATTTTGACATCATACAAATAGACAGTGATGCTGGAGATGATGAAGCTAGAATTATTGAGTCACTTTTACAAAACAGAGAAGCCCAAATCTATGAATTAGAAACTGATCTAGAAAGGTCAAAGAACGTCATACATTTCTACAAATGAAAAATAAACAAATGATTGGGCAAATGGAAATTTATGAGGCCTGGGAATTCAAATACCAAAGGGAATCATACAAAGCACAGGTCAAGATTGAAGATTATATGGGCTAATTTGATGATACTGAAGAAGAAGAAGCAACCCTTGTTCGATCTTATCCTCTCACACAATTTCTTGCCCAAGAAACTGAAAATGATAAAGAATCATGGCTTAAAAGAGCCAAAAATAATTTGGAGGATAAATTAGAGAAAGAAAATAGAGACTTGGGTTTGCAAAGGAATATGACCGGGCATTACAAGGAATTGAACCAGTTTTCCCAAAGAAAAATCAAACTTGCTCAAGAAAGGCTCAAAACTGCTCGAAGGAGGCGCCCAGTGAAAGAAGGAGAAAAAGGCATATATAGGCTTTAAATCTTGGCCTCATCTTCCTTGCATGCTTCTAAGAACCCATAAGGGAATTGCCCACCAAAATTGAGCAAATTTTGACATGATCTTTTTTTTTTTGTGTTTTTTGGCCCTAATTGCACATTTTTCTAGGCGTTTCCATGGGTGCTAGGAGCATCCTCAGCTCATGAAAGTCATTTTTTTATGTATTAAATTTGGGGGTAGCTAATCACAAGTTTTATGATCCAAAGGAGGTGTTTGGGTCCCCCAAAGAGGCAAAAATCAATCAAAATTCACTTTTCTGCCTCATATATCAGTAGATGAGACCCTCCTGGGTGTTTCCACTCAGTCCACCTTTTGAAAGACTTCTAGGGATCCGTTTGGGAAAAATCAAGCAGTTCCAGAAACTATACATCTAGGGCTTTCCAACGAGCTATCACGGCCCTCATTTCAACATCAGGAGGTCCCTCACAAGTTGTCTATAAAACAGGCTTCTTTATGATGCTACGCTCCTGTAGCATTTTGGCTAAAAAAGCATTTTTCTGAATAAGATCATCCAAATGTGCGTCTAGCTATTTTTAACTCTATTTCAGAGATTAGAAGTCAATTTTCTTGCTATTTTTGGCTTAAATAGATATTTTTGAAGATATTTTGTGCCTTGGGCTTTGCAAAGCCTCAAGGACAAAATCAGATATTTGTATTAGGCCAATGGCCTTCTAGATGCTCTAGGAGGGTTTCTTTCTCTTTTGCCTATATAATCCAAGAGAATTCATTGTAACCAGAGGTTGAACTTGATGTTATAGAGCAATACATAGCATTACAAGCTTTGAAGAAATACTTTGTCTCATGAAGTGGATGATCTCTTTCTTGACTTGGATGGTGGAGGAGGATTGTTTATAGGATTCCATGGCTTGGTGAATGGTATTATGTTCCTTATCTGTTATGTTTCCTTAGTTTATCATACATGTTTTCATGCTTCTTTCTTGCTGTAGGTCAGTAAAGAATAGATTTGAGACATGCCCAAGGAGGCACCTCAAGTTTCCTGATTCATTACAACTTCTATGTTTTTCTTCTTTCTTAGTTATGTCAAATAATTCTTAATTGCTCTTTGGTACCCCAATAATTTGTTATTAGTTTCATTAATAGTTATTATGTATGCTATCTAGTATGATTCATGGTACACCCTGCTTACTCATAGCTAACCAAAACTCCATCTCTGAAACCTCTCTCTGAATTATTGATTGTATTAGCTAAGTCAAAGAGGTCTTGTTTCGATCTTGCCCTTTGTCCATGCTCTGCAGTCTTACTTCAAAGTTCTCAATAGCTCAAGATATGATGTTTAGGAGTTCCCTCTTCATAGATTGAGTTTTTTTTTTGTCTTATTTGTTTTCCCAAAATTCTGAAGGTGATTTTCCCAATGTGAAAGGGTGTTATACTTCTATGCATCACCTGATTGTTTATTTTCTGCATCTATCATTTTGAGTCTCATTTATAGTGATTAATGGTTATCCCTACCACATGAATGTTTGTTGTAAAACTATTTATGCTTAAAACATCTTTTTCTCTCACAAAATTAGTGTCCATCTCATTTCACTTTCACCAAAATAATCCATTTACCTCAACCAAATCGGCCCTGCAGTAATACCTTGTCCACCATTTGAGACAGTCTTGGCCTTTTTGAACCCATAGCCCGATTGATATGACAAAATTTTTTCTATTTATCCTTTGATCAGTTCCCCCTAAAAAAACTTAAAACAAACCAAAACATACTTAACAACTAGCCTAAAATCAAATACATAAAAAGCAAACAATTTTACATCCTTTGCATAATAGAGAGAGCCCTCTCTGAGTCTGGGAAGGCTAGGTCCTAGAGCTCCAAAGTTGGTTTGATGTTACCCTCTCACTTGGCTTGCCAATCTGCGAAATCACGGGACCCTAACATAGCTATCAGTAGCTTCCCTTCTCCTCTTTTCAATCTCAACCTTGTAAGAATCAGTAAATTTTCACTATTAAAAAACCTTCCAGTAAAACAAGTAAGAAACCTTGTGCTCTGATACCAACTTGATCTGAAAATGATTACTAGTTATTTTTGTGCTAGTATCATATCAGATATAAAATTTTCTTTGATTTGTTTTACTTATCGTTCATAGGTTTCTTTATGAGCATGTGATTTTCAAAGAGTGTACTTAGTGAAATTATGATTTTTTCATAAGTTTAAAAAGCATAATTTAAAATGATAGAACAAAAGAAATATTAAACACAACAAACACACATAACAGAGCTTAACAGACGTAATTTTTATAAAGGATTTCACTCCTCCTGGGCTACATCTCCTTGGTCTAGCTTCATAGTGTGGGCCTTTGTATTAGATTCAAGTGTGCTCAATTTTTTGTTACAAGCTTCAGAATATCTTGGAACCTATTCCAATGTTTTTAAAACATCATAATCTTCCAAAAATGACTATTTTTTTTTCTGAATTTGGACCCTGGATGCTCTAGCAATGACCCCAACACCTAGTGGCCCTAGCCTTCAAAAATATTCAAATGCACTAAAACACTTATAGATTACCTTTTTTGCCTCTGCAACCTGCTTCATTGAGCTCCTAGCATGCCAATTAGCCTAGAATGTCTCTTTCTGAGCTCTTTTTGGGTGAAAATTGGATGAGTTATGATCAAAAATTATTTTGCCACAATTTCTCCACTAAAATTGGTGGAATTACTTGTTAAATTTCTAAAATTAGAAATTTTTCCATAAATGGTGTGCCCTCCTAAAATCCTGCCAATGTAATCCAAAATTAATTAGCATTAACCACACTTAATGAGCAGAGAAGTGAATTTCTAATGTGATAACCGCATTTAGTGCTAATCATGTTTTAACATGGTTAAACCACATTTAAAAATTTAATTAAACATGATTAATATTCCACTGGTTCATCTGTCTGGGACTTGGTTTTTAGACTGTGGCCATATGGGGAGGGGGATGGCCTACGGGGCTAACCCCCCTCGATTCCACCATTAAACCTTAGTACAACATTAATATGACAAATAATTCAACCCAAGGGTTGGAGAGGGCCCACCAGAGAGGATACGTGGTGCCCTCTAGCTGGGTTGTACTCCAACACCTAAAAAATTCCAACTTCAAAAGAATATTGGAGGTCATTGGGAAATTTCTCTCTTCACTAGCTGCTATAGGGTAAACTGCTTGGGTTGTTGGTTTTCGAGGATCCCTCTCAGGGCTTTCCGGTGCCCGAGGCAGACAGTAAGATTAGCTATGTTGTTCACAAAGATGGCATGAGCATGTTCATATTAGCTTGAAATAACTTGAAGGAATACAATAGAGAATTACCTCTTTGACAGTCTTGGATTCCCTTGGAGAGCGCTGTGCAACGAAGCAAGAGTCCTTCTTCACCGGCTCCAAATCTTGATCCTGCAATCAGTCAAAGCACCCGCGTAATTTATAAAATAAAAAGTATCCTATCAATTTAAATCAATATACAACAAACATCTAGATTATACACATCTTAGCCATTCATATCATACTATATAAATGTTTAAACAATAATGAAAACATTAAGCATTGAATGGACAAAACGAACATAGTTCTATTGATTTTGAAAGAAGGAGGATTACAACCACCGGTTGTACCAAGCCCTCATCAGTCTCCCAATCTCTCTTATCTCTCAAGTGAAGAAGTCCAAGTCAACAAGCTCTCTAGGAACCTCTTTGACTCTTGGCCTTCACAATGTCACACTTATTCTCTATTCCACAAGTATACAAGAATCTTTGAGCAATCCTTCGACCTTCAATTAAGAGCCTTCAGCTCCTTCTTATAGGAGAGGGAGAAGGCCATTGTTGCCCTTCTCTTTCCACTAGTTTGGAATGGAAAAAACTTAGATGTTTCTTTGATCTCTATGCTTTTGCCTCTTTTGGAGTTCAGGCTTCTATGGCAATGACCAATAATGTATTGGTGCTTCTGCAGTTTCCTTTGTGAACTGACTCCTTTGTGAGGGAAAGTCGGAGATTCAAACCATTCTCCATGCTCTTTTCCCAATTCAAACTTAAAACATGGGTAACGTTCCCTCCAGTGTAAACAGAGCGTTGCCCTAGCCACTAACGCGACCAATGCACTGATTGCCTACGTTATAACGCTCTTGTTCTGTTCTATATAGGCGTTACCCTGGCAGAAATAGGTTTAACTTAGGTCTTTGTATCCCTTCCATATTTGTCTTCCCCTCTGAGCCGATGAGGAGGTATTTTGACCTGTAACAGATGCCCCCTAAAGTGTAAGGTCAGAGACGAAGACGATGGCCGAAATACTTTACAATTTGCGTAGAGATACAGAGATTGAAAGACTGAGGAAAACCTGAAACAACAACATATGTCAGAAAATATAGTATTTGCCTAGAGTCGGGCATGTCCCATGCTCAGTAGCTTAAACAACATGATTTCTCTAGAATAGAGATATGAAGAATCTGTCCACCAATAGGCACAATGTGGAAGTGTCTTTCATAACAGGATCAGGCTGAAGAAGCTATCTCCATAAACAATATCGCAACTTGGGGAAGGAAACACAACTTTAATGATGTAGCCTTTGCCCCAAGGTCTTGACCGCCGATTCACTTAAACTGCATATTTCTCAACATGTGAATGAAGGAGTTGTCATCGAACATGTGAGAAATCGTCTGATTACCAGTCAATAATGAAAACTGTTAACAGACGCGAAGGTGGCCACCGATAATGATGATGGTCCCTAATATGCCCAGTACAATCTAGCGAGTGTGAATAAAAGGAGTTGAAGTCGAACACTCGTAGAATCATTCGACCAAGAGCCAATGATGAAGACCCTTGATCAAACACAAGACTACCTGCCACTGATGTCTACAAGTATCTGGGTACTGATGGGTTTCTGGATCAACTTCCTAGATAAGGTGTTGAAGTCGATAGGAAGTGATTTGTTGAAAGGTAGGCACTGAGGCGTCCTACATTAGTCAACACGAAACAGAAACCAACTGATTTTGTTTATGATTTGAGATAAGGAAGAGTAAATGGGAACGTCAGACGACAAATAATTTCTGGCATAATGAACGGTTTGGTTGATAACAGGAGCAGTAGATAACGAGATCTGCTTGAACAATAGAAGGCACTCTAGCAGGGTACTAGGCAGCTGAAGAATGATGAACACCAAAGAGTGTGTTAGGATTTTACCGGTGTAGGGACACTGGGAAATGAAGGCTAATACTCATAGATGGTAGGGTTCGGCTAACTGCGAAAGAGTTTTCTAGGAAGTGCCATGTTCAAGAATTTTGCTGCCAAATCGACCTTTTTTGGAAATGTAACAGAGGTAGTATCCATTTTGTCCAAATTTTTCCCCGTCTGATTAAGTTTAACGAGTCCAGATGAGTAAACTCAGTGAATTTTTCATGTTTAGAGAGTCTGAAAAATGTCAGGAAAGACAACTCTGTGCCCCAACTAATTAGATTTAACGAGTCCAGATGAGCAAACTCGATGAATTTTTCATGTTTAGAGAGTCTGAAAAATGTCATAAAAGACAACTCCATGTCCTGTCTGATTAGGTTTAACGAGTCCAGATGAGTAAACTCGGTGAATTTTTCATGTTTAGAGAGTCTGAAAAATGTCGTAAAAGATGACTCCATTGGGGTACCTTTGTCATGTCTTGATAACCGGGCACGGCAAAGGGATAATAGTAAGCCCGAAACAGTTCATTTTCCATAAGTTAGTCCATCGAATCTGGAAAAGTCAGAAATCTATGTTCAATGGATGTCTACCTCATTTTGTTATGACTACGAGGAGATGAAGTAAACTCAAAATTCTTTGTGAAATTTTAACGAGTCCAACAAAGAAAAACTCGGTACGTCCGTGAAATTTTAATGAGTCACGCGGAGAAAAATCGATTTACTTTTTCTGTTTAAAGAGATTTGAAAAAGAGGAAAAGAATGGCTCGTTGTTCTTTGTCTCAATAGTTTAACGAGCCTGACAAAGGTGACTCGGGATTTTTTCGGTTTTATGAGCGAGAAAAAGATTCCTAAAAAGAATGCTCAGTACTTCTCCATAGTTTTAACGAGTCTGAAGAAGAAAACTCTAGGTTTTTCGGATTAACGAGCAAGAAAATACCAAAAAAGAACGCTCGATGCCAACTTCGTATAAGTTTAACGAGCTCGAAGAAGAGAACTCGAGGTTTTTCGGATTAACGAGCAAGAAAAGACCAAAAAAGAACGCTCGATAAAACATGAGTATGTTTGCTCATAAATCTTTATCCCTTATTAGAACATCAGTACCAAATCTCGAGAGTTGTGACATGTGTACAGCAAGAAATCACGACTTTGCCCACTGACTTAAGAGAGTCATGCCCTAGAATTTTCTATAAGAAGGTCAGAAGACTTTCATTTTCACTGTTTTGAGTGCTGTGAAGAAGCTCTGGAGTGGAAAAGGGGTGAAAATTTCAGCTGACGATTACGGTCAATCCGGGCAACAGTTTTCTATTCCGCAAGATCCAGGTAAGAGCTAGAACCTCCTGTTATCATTTAATTGACAATTTGTTAGTTTTTGCTGGTTCAAAATTAGGAAATTTTGAGGCCCTAGAAAAATATTTGTGCCTAACACGGGTTAGGAGTATAATAGCCGCGTTAAATGCACAACCCGTGAAGGGATTGCACGTTAGAATGCTCTGTTTTGTACTAGTGCCCACGTTAGGCGCACCATGCTTTCTAACAATTCAATTTTTCCATTTTTGAAGTGGTCCAGGCAAGTTTTAATCGGTTGAAAATGTTGCATTTGCAGGTGTTCAGCTGTTAATCATGAGTATCTGGTGAGAGAGAGAGCATGAGCGGGAAGAATGAGAGATGGTGATGGATGTGGAAATTTTAATGGCTCTCCGGAGGTGCGGATTGCTCAAGTATGCCCATTTAGAACTGATGAGGGGTCAAGAGGACCTCCTGAGGTGGCTGATCCAGCAGTGGGACGAACGGCATCATGTCTTTCGGATTGGTGGCAATGAGCTCGCCATCGAAAAGGATGATGTGTAATTTTTGACCGGTTTTTCATGTCGTGGGGCGAGGCCCAATTTGACGGGGTCCAGAGCTGACCCTCGTTCCACTACTGATCTGATCCATGCGCACTGCATACGTGGCACCCAGGTTGTGAGTAACCGAATACCTATTGCACAGGTGACTTTGAGACCACTGCAGTCTATTCTATGGATGATTGTTCGCTTGGCTAGTGCCAAGAGTCAGCATGTGGCCACCAAGGCTCAGATGCTCTTAGCCTTGGATTGCATGCAGCCTCAGGTTTTCGACTGGTGTGACGGTGTGGTCCGTCGGGTCCGAGCAGAGCTTACTGCATGTAAGACCCGTACTCAAAGAGAGTTTGGGTACAGAACACTGGTTGTTTCTTTCATACTGGAGCGGATACCACTGATGAGGCCCAAGATCCCTACAGTGCCATTGGGTCCACGCGAGCCGAGGCAGGCTCGGTGGGCCACTTTGCTTCCACGGATTGGAGAGGGACCCGTCCATCGCTATTTTGATGAGGGGTTTTTTGATTGGCTGGGCTCCCAGATCATCAAGATTGAGGATTATCCCTATGCAGGGATGAACTTCATAGGCGATCCGGAGTTAGTCTTGCCCCCTGGCACCCAGTGGGGGCCCGATGGTAAGAAAAAGATCAGTGTTTTTCAAAGAAGTTTTTTGTTTTTAGCTTTTGAATGTTTATGTAAAAAAATTTTGTTTAAAAAGGGGTGAAAATTTAGTTTTGACATGAAGCTATTGCTTGCTTGACACAGATGTGGCACCTGTCCGTCCAGCTGGGGCCCCTCACTATGCACGGCGAGGATTGCAGCTACCCGGGGCTGGCACACCTATAGAGGATGCGGAAGCCGGCGATGACGATGATACCCAAAAATTACATGAACTCTCCAGGAACCTGGAGGGTCTGAGTATGGGTATACCACCGCTTCCTATGCAGGAGGTTCCAGTTCGTCTGCAGCGGCATACTGTAGGTGTGCCAGAGAGATACCTGGTTCCTCTGAGGAGGATAGCTAGAGCAGTTGTATGCTATTATGAGCATCAGGCTTAGCTGGTGGAGTAGATGTATTAGTGTCAGAGCATGGCTTAGTGTAGCCAAATTTTGTAAAACACCCCAAGTTTTGGGAGATTTTCCTTTTTGATGTTTACTGTGTATTGGACATGACATATGTATATGTATATGTATTTTTGGTGATTTTGTGTTTTTAATTTTTTATGAATTTTTTGATGGGATAAAATTATATATACTCATGAGTAAATATTTTACAATAAATGTGACAAATGCCAATCTAACACATAATTTTGCCAAAGAATCGGCTAATGCATTAAATTCTCTAGGAACGTGCTCAAATGTGATTGTTTGAAATTGACGCTCTAAAAGTCGCACTTGTAAAAAATAACGTAGCAACACAGGGTGGCAGACACGGTAATGATTGTTTAACTGCATAATGATGAGTTGGGAATCTAACCTGACCACTAAATCGGAGATGTCACGAGATGCCGCTTCCGTGAGGAGTTGGATCACTGACATGTACTCGGTGACATTGTTGGTGGAGTTACCCAGGAAGATCCCCCCGGAACGAAGAAGGTTCGACTCAGGAGTATAGAGAACCCAAGCAGCTGAAGCAATGTGTCTAGTGTGACGACTAGCACCGTCTGCATATCCGATGTATGATAATGAATGTGATGACATATGTGCAAAAGAAAAATATTACATGAGAAAAACACCTTAAACCAAAAATAATCCAGAAGCATCAAAATAAAAATAGGCAAAACTTATATACATAAAATTACAAAGCATATGCCTAGTGCAAAACTAGGCAAAATACTTCTTTAGATAGAGCCCGTTGCGGGGCTCCTCGAGTGGAATTCCATTACAGTCCTGTAGTTCGTAAGCTCCTTTTGAGAGAGATTTAGTAACGATGTAAGGACCGAGCCACAATGGTTGGAGTGTTCCTGCCCCCAAGAGGTCGTGTTTTTTATCATAAAGTAGAACAAGATCGCCCTCTTGGAAAGAACGAGGCTTGATAGATTTGTCGTATTGAGCTTTAACTCGGTGCTGGTGAGCTTCGAGTGCTAGTGTAGCATCTCGACGAGTTTCATCCAAATGATTGAGCGAGAGCAGGCGCTCTTCTGTGGCAGTGGTGCCAGGCAGGAGTTCAACGGCAAGTTTGAGTGATGGGATTTCACACTCGATCGGAAGTACTGCCTCCAGGCCGAAAGCAAGTTGGAAAGGTGTGATATTTGAAAAGCAATACGGAATATTTTCCATGATACCTGTCTTGACCGAGATATCAATGAGTAGTGTCTTGGAAATATTACCCATGTTCCCTTCTGAATCAATAGTGTGAACAGTCGTATAAGAGGAGGGAACTATCTCAGGTTGGTCAAAAGACGGGATTTCAGTTTTTATCGCCTCCGAATCAATCGTCGAAGTGCAATGGTGGAACTCTCCCCAAGGTCGTTCTTCTAATGACATGATCTCTCGAATAGCTTCGTCTGTAGGCCAGACTTCATTGAGGATATCCTTAGAGAGAACTGTTATGGGAGAGAGGTTTGTACCTGTGGTCAAAACCATATCAGTGGAGGGTTCAGATGCGATTTGGATGGCTTGGTAAGCCAACTCGACCGACGAAAGCGGCATCTGATCTCCATAGGAATAAATATCTGAAGGTGCTGGGATGATCCATGGGTCGATAGAGCCATCCGAAAAGGTGGATATCATTGCAACCGTGTTTGGGATCTACGGCAGCGATAGAGGAAAAAAACCCAGTAGGGAAGATGCCTTCAGAAGACTAGTACCGATACTGACGTAAGAGTCAGGGACACCTCCTATTAGGGGTACAGAGCTACTTGGTAAAGTGGAATAATCAGGGGTGCAGAAGGATAGCTGATCGACCATGACTATTTTCCCATCCAATGGAAATAGGATGAGTCGGAAGACCGACGACACGATGGCAGTCATAGCATAAGACCAACTGCGACCGAGCAATAGATTATAGTCGAGATGACGCTCTACAACTTCAACGTCCACGTTTACCATTTTACCACTCAGAGTGATGGGAAATCTAGCAAGGTATCCTTTGGGTAGGAAAGTGTGGCCATCGAAAGCTTTGAGGGAATTCGATGGCGGGGTTAGAGTAGGAGAACCTAAATTGAGCCAGCAAGCTTGTGACATAATGCAGGTCGAAGCACCTTCATCTATGACAGTGCGATGGATGGTTCTCCCTTTCGACACAACCTGCACCTGGAATGCGAGTTGATGTGAGAGGCAAGGTTTAGCCTTTTCCATATCAAAGATTTCTAGCATGGAATCCTGGGGGTCTATTCCACCAATGGCCGAAAGCAAGGCTTTCCTTTGTGCTGGACAGGTTTGTAATACTTCAAGTGCAGACATAGCTAACGGTGCCTGCGCCAAATCTTCTACAATGTTGTAGTTTTGGGCTGCACGTGCAGAGGTGTTATGAGTCATGTGTCGAAGTGTCCCTTTGGGGGGATGAATTACAGGTTCAACAGTAGGCCTTTCGATATGTAAATCGTTGGGCGACGGTGGATTGGAACTAGTTCCAGGTTCCTGAGCATCTATGGTAGGATTTCCATAAAGCTTGGCACAAGTTTGAAGGTCAACACTCTCGATGCCATAAATGGCAGATGGTCCTTCGCCGGAAGGATACGAACCACCATTTCCCCGTTGATGGGGTTGTGGCAGGTTGTCAACCATGTGTTGATGTTGCTGCTGTTGATTGGGGAAAGGATTGTGAAGAACAGCAGGTGTCTGCCCAGAATCCTTGTTAGCAATAAAATCGGTGCATTCCTGCAACCGAGGACATTTGTATGTCAAGTGGTCCTCCGCACAGATTTTACAAGGAAATTTCATGGGTTTATCCTTTCCTTTGTCATTTCTAGCAACATTTTTCTGATTAGGGTTATTCTGATTATCAGACTGCTCCTCCGAAGAAGATGTTTTCTTCTTATTCTTCCTATTTTTCCCGCTAGGTTTTTGTGAGGTTTGCACCGAATTTACCTCAGCGGAAGGGAGAGGAGTTGTTTTGTGGGGGGCAGTGGTAGCCGAGGATGGCTGGGAGGTTTTCCCCCGAGACTGATTGGTGGCTACATCAGAGATCGTGCCAACGAGACCATCGGCATGAGCTCCGGTTTTCTGAGTAGCCGGAGGGTTTGGGTTCGCAGGGGCATGGGGGAGCAGATCGTAAAGCGTGCCAGATTGTGAATAGATTAAATCCAGGTGTTGGGCACGACAAATACATTGATCTTTTGTTACCGCACCAGAAAGGCCAATGTCTTTAGAGATGTGGGGTAAAAGAGACTTGCAAAACCAATTGGCCAAGAGATGGTCCAGTATTGGCACTTTGACGAGCCTCCTCCTACGTCTCCATTCATGAATATGGTCGGAGATGTGGGTGGCGGTGTCTTGGTGTAGCGATGTTAACAATTCTGTTCCGGTTTCCACTCTAATTGGTAGTTGGAAGTTCTTTAAGAACTCCGTCGCTAAAGCGCCAAACGTATTGATGGAGGCGCGTGGCAATTCAATGTACCACTTGGCGGCATTGCCTGTAAGGGTGCGGGGAAACAGTCGAAGTCGGACACTATCATCTACCATGGAATTTGATATGGACCATAAATGGAAGGTAGTGATGTGTGCGACCGGGTCGTCCCCATGTTTCCCGTCGAACTTCGGGATGTCGGAAGGAATCTTATGCGGTATTGGAGGCCAAAGCGGGTTGTGGTTGATGGGGTCATTCGTCAGCTTATGGATGTCGGGTATGTCCAAAGCTGCCAAGAAAGGAAATTGTGGATTTTCCCCCGAGTCTAACCAAGGCAGTATGGGCTGACTACTTGGACCATAGGGTCCCCCCATCCACGTGTTACCAAAAGGGTAAGTGGGACTCTGATAAAAACCTCCCATAGGTGGAGGAGTAGGAACATACGGTTGCTGTCCATAGGGCATAGTGTATTGCGGGGCAAACGGTTGGTTGTTCCCAGCATAAAAATGCCCTCCCACTCCAGATGGAGGTTGGGGTTGGTTAGTCCAAATGGATGCAATAGAGTTTCCCGGAGGCATACTAGTACTTGCATAATTTGGCAACGGTATAGATCCTACACCTACGTTTGAACCACTTAAGGGGATAGTATTTACAATGGGTTGTCCCATTTTTCCTAAGGATTGCATAGGAAGAGAGATATTCCCTGCTACCTGTGTACTGATAACACTGCCCCCTGGTATAGTGGCCAGGGGGTTTGAACTCAACAGAGAGTTCCAGCCAAAAGGGTTGCTAAAGGGTACCGAAGTAGTCATGCTCGCTGGAGGAGCTACCGTGGGTCCCAACGTGGTCACGATAGGAGTAGATGCCGAAGGGTTCGGTAAAATACTGACAGTTGTGTCGACCATAGGGTTGGGGGTAGGTATATGTTGACTACTGGGGTTACCCAGTAATGGCATAGAACTGACCACTGGCGGGGAGGATGGTGGCGAACCAGGGATGGTTGCCATTGGTATCGACCCTGTGGATGCCGGTGGTGAAATAGATGTTGGTGTGGCCGCAGACATATCTTAGCGTGGTGGAATCTGGACTATCACAGGTCCTAATGGATCCGTGAGCGGAGGATTGTAATTAGGTACAACGCCTTCAGTGAAAGGGTCCCTCGGAAGTTCCGGATGATAAGGGTCTATGTGATAATCAAGATTAGTCAGAGGAGACTGCTCTTCCGTAGAAGGCCCGGGTTCACCAAGGTTCAATCTTTCCTCAAGGGTGAGAGGAGGTAGACCTTGCTGTCGTCGAGACAGACGACATGGGTCAGGGGATGCCACGGTGACCGGTTTAATTTTAACAAATTTTATTAAAATGTGATTTATTATAAAGTCTCAAATGACAGTAACCACACACCTAATAAAAAAGAAAAAGGACTCTCTAAAATCAATCAGCAAGTAGCCAGAATAGGGTGCCCTTTCTGAGTACTACTGTTCACTGGTGATGAAATCCAGTATCACAATAGCATACAGAGAGGGTTGGTCGAAAGTACAGTTACGGTCACTCTAGAGCTTCGCCCGAACCTCAGATGATAGGTGTAAGCACTCTCGTGAAGACGAGTACCCTCCTAAAGACCGAAGACAGAGTGGGTCCATCTGTTTCAGGTACCAAGACAGCCCATCCCAGTCACCTTGTGTAAGTCCCTAAAAGTATGGCCACTAAGGATACCTCAAATCACAGACATCATCAGGGGGGTCCACGGTCAAGGACAATGTGCTATATGGGCAGAATACCTAGATCCCCGACCTAGTTTCGACATCCCCGAAGGGAACCCCAATATATAACACACCCACAGGATGCAGTCGAAGGCGGGCTACCTTCTAGTGCACCCAAGTGTTGTCTCGCGCTGAGCTCCGGTAAAGGAATGGTCCCGATAATATGAGTGCAGCAGGATTTCACTCGTTAATGACTCTATTTTTCAAGTTTTGAGATCTTGGGTAGTTTTCTCACTTTCCTAACCCAAGATCCTAGCCTGAACTACTGTTTGTGTGAGCTCAAAAAGAGTAATTAGATTGATTTTAGCATCACTTTATTTTTAGTGTACTTTGTTATTAGTCTTGTGGAGGGGGAATGGACGTATGAAGTATAGTGAGACTCTGACTCAAGAAACCATGCAAAACATGCTCTAAATATTAAATTCAATGAAGAGTGTTTCTACAGGGAGAGGTTTCTTTTTCAATCATCCATGCACCAACATGTAAATAACACAGCTCAAATTTTAAGATTCAAACTTCTATCTACCTCTTTCAACAGTCTATGAACTAAAACTTTCAGAATAAACTCAGCTAGATGAAGAAAAATAAAAAATTTCTCTTAAAAAGTAAATGCTTTGCACACTAACTAAACAAGAGAAACAAATAATCAATGCCAGCTTAGCAGACAAGCACAGGGATTCAGTCGGTGAAAGGTACTGATGGCCAAAAAACTCTACAGCTAAAACACAGTCACAGCAGTGAACAAAAAGGTTTTTGGCTGAGTAACGCTCTGTTTGTGAGAAAATACAGCGTTATAACGCACTGTATTTAAGCATAGACTGCGTTATAATGCATTGGATAAATTGCATAGGTCGCGTTAACCAGGGAAAAGCTCTTCAGTTGGCCAGACCGGAACAGGATTGAACTCTGCGAGCGTTTGGTATGTCTATTGGGCATCAAAAAATGGTCAGAAGGATCTTTGAACAGAGGAGAGAAGAAATGAAGGGAAAAATAGTCCAGAAACTATGGGGAAAGTCCCCAGAGGAGTCGCCAATTCTGCTATAGGGTAAACTACTTGGGTTGTTGGTTTTCGAGGATCCCTCTCAGGGCTTTCCGGTGCCCGAGGCAGACAGTAAGATTAGTTATGCTGTTCACAAAGATGGCATGAGCATGTTCATATTAGCTTGAAATAACTTGAAGGAATACAATAGAGAAATACCTCTTTGACAGTCTTGGAGTCCCTTGGAGAGTGCTGTGCAGCGAAGCAAGAGTCCTTCTTCACCGGCTCCAAATCTTGATCCTGCAATTAGTCAAAGCACCCGCGTAATTTCTAATATAACAAGTATCCTATCAATTTAAATCAATATACAACAAACATCTAGATTATACACATCTGAGCCATTCATATCATACTATATAAATGTTTAAACAATAACGACAACATTAAGCATTGAATGGACAAAACGAACATAGTTCTATTGATTTTGAAAGAAGGAGGATTACAACCACCGGTTGTACCAAGCCCTCCTCAGTCTCCCAATCTCTCTTATCTCTCAAGTGAAGAAGTCCAAGTCAACAAGCTCTCTAGGAACCTCTTTGACTCTTGGCCTTCACAATGTCACACTTATTCTCTATTCCACAAGTATACAAGAATCTTTGAGCAATACTTCGACCTTCAATTAAGAGCCTTCAGCTCCTTCTTATAGGAGAGGGAGAAGGCCATTGTTGTCCTTCTCTTCCACTAGTTTGGAATGGAAAAAACTTAGATGTTTCTTTGATCTCTATGCTTTTGCCTCTTTTGGAGTTCATTCTTCTATGGCAATGACCAATAATGTATTGGTGCTTCTGCAGTTTCCTTTGTGAACTGACTCCTTTGTGAGGGAAAGTCGGAGATTCAAACCATTCTCCGCACTCTTTTCCCAATTCAAACTTAAAACACGGGTAACGCTTCCCTCCAGTGTAAACAGAGCGTTGCCCTAGCCACTAACGCGACCAATGCACTGATTGCCTGCGTTATAACGCTCTTGTTCTGTTCTATATAGGCGTTACCCTGGCAGAAATAGGTTTAACTTAGGTCTTTGTATCCCTTCCATATTTGTCTTCCCCTCTGAGCTAATGAGGAGGTATTTTGACCTGTAACACTAGCCCATCTGGTGAATCTGAAGATGACACTTGTCATAGTTCCACTGGATGAAAACTAGATAATATTCCCTGCAATGCTGACTGTACTTGCCACATCATCATTGTACTTGTTCTATTACTTTTGCCTATTTTGGAAAATGAACAAAAGACGATAACTCAGTGATACAAACTCGGTTTTTGATGAAACGAGTTGCACCAGAATCCTGGCGATGAACTCTATCCAGTCGTTCATGTTCAAATAAATTTTGAGCACTTTAAATTTTTAGCTAAAAATTGAGCCTTAAATCATTTCCATGTTAAACTTACCCACTATCTCCTTTGCACACCTGCCTTGAGACACAAAAATTTCACCATCTCGCTGCCATATTTCCAATCCAAGGAAATAATGAAGGAGTCACATGTCCTGCATTTCGAACTCCCTTGCAAGATCCTCCTTGCATGAGTGTATCAACTGCTCATCACCACTCAAAATTAGATTATCAACATAAAGAAAAATGATCAATAGCTTACCCTCAACCACAATCTGGTACAGGTTTGCATCTACTTCACTTTTGGTGAAGCCCAGTTCGGTGAAATAGTTGTCTATCCGAGTGTACCAAGCATGGGGTGCTTGCTCCAGCCCAAAAAGTGGTCTTTTGAGTATGCACACATGCAACTCACTGTTGAAGATTTATAAACCTTCAAGATGCTCCATGTACACCTGTTCCTCAATGATCCCATTGAGAAACGCAGTTTTCACTTCCATCTAATGAATGCGCCTACCCATCTACATTGAGAGTGTAAGGATGGATCTTATGGAATAGTACCTTGCAACAGGTGCAAAAGTCTCATCATAATCTATCCCCTCGATCTGTGACAATCCTAAGCAACAAATATGGCATTGTATTTCTCCACACTCCCATCAGCAACTCATTTTACCTTGTAGATCCATCTCGATCCAACCACTGATTTGTCGACCGGTCTTGGGACTATCTCCCATGCACTCTTCTTGACAATGGATTCATACTCCTCCACCATTGCATCAACCCAAGCAAGCTATTGCACTACTTCCTGAAAGGACTATGGTTCAGTCACAATACATTTTCTCATAAGAGACATGTATCCAGTAAATCGGTCAAGAGATTGTCTCTCTCTATGTTGTGAAATAAGGGCTCCTACATTTTGTGTGTTGGCTCCCTGTGATTTGCAAGATTGGCAAGAACAAACAGTGTAGGTGCCACATCAGAATCTCTTTGCAATCCTAGAACCTAACCTTTATGGATTCAGAGAGGGATCTCTCTATATAAGTTTTTTTTTAAGATATATCTTTATAATTTTTTTAAGATATCAGGCTAGTTATGAAGCTCTGAGAACTTTATTTGGTTTTGGTTGATTGAAAAGGTACTTGAAGGATTAAAGGCTGGAGAAGATTGAGGGAATTTTTCAGCTAGAAGGATAGACTATAAAACAACATTAATCCATTGGGCTATGGAGTCATAAAAGGATTTAATTGTTCAACAGCTATTCAAGGGTTTTCATAAGGCAAGTTATCTAGATTAAATGGGTCTTTTGGATTAAGTTATGATATGAAACATTAAGGTGTTGTGAAGGCAATAAAGCTATAGTCAATCAAGAATCTTCTAGCTCTATTTAAACAAGAAAATCCTTTCAAATTAATTGTTTGAAGTAAACCAAAGGATACGGCAAACCATAGACTTCTTTGGACAAAATTTTATCAAAGCAAGATTTTAAGACAACAATCCAGTAATCCTAAGACTACTTTCAGATAAAGAATACAAGCAAGATAATGATACGAGCAGCCTAAGATCAAAAAAAATTAATCTAATCTGCTTTTGACAAACTCTTTAGGGATCTTTCAAAGCAACCTTTAAAGACTAGCCAGAGGACAGGGCATATCATAGACTTCCCTAGTTCAAATTCTACTTAGAATACTTTGAAAGGATCTTTCAAGAACAATATCTCAAGTTTTACTCAGAAGGATATGGGCTTACCAACACTTCCCTGGTTATACTCTATTGGATCATTCTTAAAAATAACAAGCTAAATAAAACTGGAGGGAAATTAAGAATCCTTCAATCAAACCTTGCAAAAGAAAACACGAAGATAAAGCTTGCAGGAAAAAATAGGGTACTTTTGACAGTAAATCCTAATCTAATTTTTCTATTATTTATCAGAGAAAATGGACATAATGAAAACATAAGGAGAAAACAAAAACAGTGAGGAAAAACATCACCATTAACATAGACCAGGATCCTATGAATCATATTTTTTTATTGATGTTCAAACCAGTTACATACTCCAGCACAGTGAGTATTTACAGCTCAAAGCTTCTCTATCTAGCTTAACACTCCTCAACTAGCTTAGCAACACTCTAAACAACTAACAGTAACATCCTTCTACAACCAACTAAGAACCCTCTCTAATGAATTCCTCATGCTATATTTATAAGCAAATGAGGAGGTGAAATGAAAGCTAGGGTTAATATATTTCATTTATGACTGAGTTAATCATTTTTTACCTTTGAGACCATGCAAGGCCTAAGGCAAAAATATCTGAAATGAGTTACTCTTTATAATGAATGTTGTTTAATTTCTGAGCAAATTAGTTGCAATATTTGACTTTTAGGCTTTTTAATAACCTTTGAAATAACTATTGAGCTGCCCTTTTGGAAATATCTCTGATTGCAATAACTATTATATGTTTTTAAGGAAAATATGTGTTTGTAGGTGGAATCTTTAGCCTTTGATGAAGTAACTTCTTCATGGATTTAACATTCGAAGCATGCTTTGGGCTGATTTTTCTTCATCTGTTTCTTTAAACTCTGTTTTGAGGCTTGATTTTTCTTTGGCCTTTATAATCACCTTTGTTGTCGTTTTCACTTTATTGATTGTTTTAATATTTTAATCATCTTTCTTTGACTGTGTCCTTTATCCTTAACCTTTATGCTAATCCTCTATTTTACTTTAATTTCTTTAATTAGGCCTTTATTTCTATGTTCTTCATTCTTCACTGATTCTCTCCTGTCTTTTCTGGGTTCAGGTTTCTTCTTTGCTGCACTGAAGGGTTTCATGAATTTAACCAATGGGCATGAAGCATCAATCAAAAATTTTAAAACTTCAACCATGGATTTCCCCTTTCTCCATTATTTAGCCTCATAGACTGTCATCTAAGGCTATGCCACTGATATTTGTTGTGGGAGGGCCTTTTAGGTCGGGCCACCATTAAACCTGTAACAAAAAATAAAAACATAAATTTAAATCCTGCGTTTTTTGCTAAACTACATTTCAGAGGCTTGGTGAGGCATTTGGATTGATTTCAGAGGGAATAAATGTGCAAAGGAGGGTTCTATGAATGAAACCAGGAATAACAGTGGACCAGTTTAAATATTGGCACGAAATGGAGATAGGCGGTTCTGTGCGAAACTGGGTGGTATCGCACTAAAGTTGGGTGGTAAGCGGTAAATAGGCATTTGGATGTGATACCATAGAACAGTTTCCATGCGTCCAAGCCAATACCACCCATTTCACGTGGAAATTGGCCATTAAATCCCGAGAACAGATTGCGCGCGATATTGAATCTGTGCCGTCAGATCTCAAGGAGTGAGATCAACGGCGCGGGTGTAGATCGAAGGCTGGGTGTAAGTTTGGTGGACAGGAATAGTGGAAGACAGGTGGCAGGAAAAGGAGTGGATGGTGGTGGAGTAGTGGGTGGTGGGCCAACAGGGTGATGTAAACTCCTTTTTAGGGTAGCGGAAAAGTTGGGAGCAGGATGGAATGGCGGGGATAAATGATAGCCGCTGGATTGCGACGATTGACGGTGGAGATCTTTCCAAGGAAAAAGCGGGTGAAGGGATGGTCATGCAGAGATATGAGGTATGGGAGGCATGATAACAATTAGATATAAATGATCAATGGTGGGGATTTCTTTAGAGAAAAAAAAATGGCGCGAGATAAGAATATAGGTGAAGGGCTTAAGTTAAAAGCGGAAGCGTGGTCCTGTGAGGAGTGAATGAGACCGGGGTTAGGATGAGAGGGGTTTATGCTTTAGCAGGTGGTTTTATATTCTTGGGTCATATGAGGAGGAAGGAGCTAAGGATTTGAGCCAAAAAATGCTTAAGCCCTATTTTTATAAATGATCGGATTTGGTCTAAAAACCAGGTTTTTTAACTTTTTTGAGGGTTTTGAGAGGGTGAAAACTTTGGTTAAAACACATTATAAAAATATTTTTACAAATTTCTTGAAGGGGTTGATGAATGGAGGTGTTTTTAGGGGGTTTTTTTAATAGGAAAATGATTGTTCTAGGAGGGAAAATAGGTGAATGAAGTGGAGAAAATGAGGGTGAAAAATGATGGGTTGAACCTGAAATGAGTCTCCTTTGAATCAGCAGGGTAACCTGGAATTTGAATGAAGATTTAGTGAATGGATAAATTTTAGGATAATGAACTTAGTGAGATTTCAAAAACTCACAATTTCTTCATAAAATCTTATTTTTGGAAACCTAAGGAAATATTTAGCCATCCTATATGACAAATTTTACTAATGGCTAACACTGTGTAGCATCAAGTCTCAGCCCATCAGCTTTCGTGGTGCAACTTCTGGCATTTCTGATGGATGGCTCTACATGAGTGATTTCCTCCACTCCATGAATCTCCTCATGTGGCTGATCCACATCTTTATTGGGTACGTGTTATATTCTTTTCACGACTAGTCCGACGTGTTGTACGTTGCGCCGGGTGTAGCAAGGGGGTCACAGGGGGGGCAGCAGCGCCCCGGCAAAAAAAAATTGGTGTGCAGACCCACTCATAGGCGGACCCACCAATGTTTTGTGCATGATTTTGCACATGTTTTTGGGATACGATGGTTTTTTGCCCCTGTTATTTTGTAGATCCGTTCAACGGAAATACGGTTATGTTCTAATCCAGGGTTAATGAATTTGGGTTTATGTATGCTTCGACATGTATATATATGTGTTGTAACACTAAAAGGAATATAATGAAAAATCAAGCTGATCGTCCTGATTTGGGATCCAAGGGAAAATCTCTATGTTTATCTGTTTTATGTTGTATGCTCTCACTATTGTTTATTTTATGTTATAAGATTCGTGTGTAGATAATTTCTATTCAGGGTTAAAAACTACATTTGGTATCAGAGCGGTTTTGGCTTCAAGGGGACGCCTTTGCTGCTGAGGGTTTTTTTCTCGGGCTTGAGGTAGACCCTGTTCAGTGGGAGATCTGCAGGATTTATTCTTGCAGTGAATGAAGATGGCAAGCGACGGAAAGATAGAGATCAAGAAATTTAATGGTCAGAGTTTTGAGTTGTGGAAGCTCAAGATGGAGGATCTGCTGGTGGATAAAGATCAGTGGATCGCAGTAGATCCAAGTACTAAACCAATGGCAATGTCAGATGAATACTGGAAGAAACTGGATCGGAAGGCTAAGAGCACAATACGGTTGTGTGTCTTACATTCAATATTGTTGAATGTATTTAGGGAAGCTACGACGAAGAATTTGTGGGAAAAACTTGGGACTTTGTACCAACCTAAGTCTCTGGTGAATAAGCTTTTCCTCCGAAAAAAGCTATATAACCTGAGGATGAAGAATGGAGACTCAGTGACAGAGCATATGAATGCCTTCAATACTATGGTAAGTCAGTTGTCATTGTTGATATTAAAATATCAAATGAAGATAAGTGCATCAGTTTGTTGTGTTCTCTACCAGACTTGTGGGACAGTCTGGTTATTGCAATAGGTAGCAATACAACTACTTTGAATTTTGATGACATTGTCTCAGCCTTGTTGTTGGAGGAAATGAGACGGAGAAATATGGAGGGTCAAAATGGAGATGCCTTATCTATACAAGGAAGGTCCCAAAACAGAAACAAGAATAAGGTTTCGAGTGGGAGATCTAAATCTCTTGGAAAGTTTGTAAAGGTGTGCTGGAAATGTGGAAAGGAAGGACACTATAAAAAGGACTGTAGATCTAAAGCTCCTGAGAAAGGAAAGGGATCTGATGATGCTCCTTCTGTAGAGGAAAAAACCACCTTGGATGAAGGTGGGGATGTGTATTTCACTTATTCTTCAAATACACATGTAGATCATGAGTCATGGTTGATTGAATCGGGTGCATCCTTTCACTTCACTCCCCATAGGGAATGGTTCTACTCTAGCGAGAAGAATGATGGCAAATATGTATTTATAGGGGAAGTAGGAAGGCTGCACCGTCGGATGGGTACCCGTTCTAAGCCGCAAGGTGGGAAGTAATAGAACACTTCCGTGCTCGCATATTCCCGCATTAGCTAGAAATCTAACTTCTATAAGCAAGATGGATGATGCAGTGTAAACAAAGGTTCGAGAAATGTCATCTCCCGCAAGATGGTTCGTGGAGCACTAGTATTAATGCGGGAGTTCGACTAGAACTCTATACAATCGGATTGGAACTCTGTACAAGCTTCAGGGCATCATTGTTATTGATTGGTGCAACATTTATGTGGTTCCCGAAAGTGGAGCGGAAAACCTAGCGGTCTCTGGAGAAAAAACCATACTATTGCATCAAAGGCTTGGACATATTGGAGAGAAGGGCATTCAGATACTACATGGAAATGGTATGGTAGAAGGTATGTCTAATAGCTCTTTGGATTTCAATTTCTATGAACATTGTGTATATGGGAAGCAAAATCGAGTGAGTTTTCATTCTGGTGCTAAGAGGGCGAACAAGATATTAGAGCTTGTGCACAATGATGTGTTTGGTCCTGTGTCGGTTCCATCACTGGGTAAGTCTATGTACTATGTTTCATTCATAGATGACTTCTCAAGGAATAAATGGTTATATTTCTTGAGGAAGAAATCTGAAGTCTTTGACAAATTTAAATAATTTAAGGCTATGGTGGAAAACCATACAGAAAAGAAGATAAAGGTGTTGAGGACAGATAATGGTGGGGAGTTCTGCAAGAAATAATTTTAAGAGTTCTATAAGAAGTGTGGTATAGCACGAAAAAAGACTAATCCATATACACCTCGTAAAACAGAAAGGTGCAAAGAATGAAATGAGAATCGATGGAAAAGGCAAGAAGCATGCTCAATGGTACCAAGTTAGGACAAGAATTCTGGGCATAGGCAGTGGAGATTACATGTTACTTGGTTAACAGATCACCTTCATTAGCATTGGAGGATAAGACTCCACATGAGGTATGGACTGCAAGAAACCCTCTCTCACATCTAAGGGTATTTGGATGTGATGCATATGTACATGTTCCAAAGCAGAAAAGGACCAAGTTGGATAATAAATCTGAAAGGTGCATCTTTATTGGGTATAAGGATGGTTTAAAAGGTTACAAGCTTTGGAACCCGGAAACAAGGAAGGTTGTTTACAACCGAGATGTGGTGTTTAGAGAGGTGAAAGATGTTGTTAAACATGAAATCATACCAAAGGAACCTGAGAAGATAGAGTTTGAGCTAAAGGAGGATGAATCAGACTCTACAACAGAAGAAGATTCAGAAGAGGAAGAGCCACAAACTCCAGATTTGAGAAGATTAGTTCGAGAAAGAAGGCAACCATAAAGGTATATTCCATCTGCTTTATGTTCAGGTTTTGCCTTAACTATAACTGATGATGATCCCATAACTGTTAGGGAGGCAGTAGATTCATAGGATGGAAAACTCTGGAAGGAGGCCATGGTTGATGAAATGGAATCCTTGCATAAAAATGAGGCATGGGATTTGGTGGAGTTGTCGGCTGGAAGGAAGCCCATCGGGAGAAAATGGGTGTTTAAGAAGAAGATGAATGTAGAAGACAAGGTGGAGAAATACAGAGCTCAATTGGTAGCAAAAGGTTATTCCCAGGTGCCAAAAAATGATTTTGGTGATATTTTTTCTCCCGTTGCCAAAGTTACTTCTATTAGATTACTTTTATCTGTTGCTGCTGCATTTGATTTTGAGATAGAATAGATGGATGTTAAGACATCATTTCTTCATGGGGATCTAGAAGAGGAGATCTACAAGAAGAAACTCCGAAGGCTTTATGGTGAAGGGGTAAGAAAGAACTCGGTATGCAGGTGTTGAAGAAGTCTTTGTATGGGTTAAAATAGTCACCAAGGATGTGGTATCGTAAATTTTATACCTATATACGGGAACTTGGCTTCACAAGAAGAAAGGAGGATCACCGTGTTTATTTTAAATTAATTGGTGTATTCATGTTATTTATTTGGTCTCTCAGAGTGTGGATGATATGTTTTTGATTGGAAATGACAAAGAAATTGGTCTAAGATTTTGAAGACTCAACTCGGTTTCAAATTCGACATGAAGGATATTGGTGCTACAAACTATATTTTGGGCATGGAAATTAAGAGAGATCGGGCAAAGAGGAAGCTCTGGTTAAACCAGAGGAAGTATGTCGAGACTGTATTGCAGAGGTTCAATATGCAGGATAGTAAATCAGTGAATGTTTCAATTCCTGTAGGTAAAACGTTGTCTGTTGAATAGTGTCCCAGGACACAAGAAGAAGAGGAGGATATGTCCCGTGTTCCATATGAAAGTGTAGTGGGTAGCCTGATTTATTCAATGGTCTGTACTAGACCAGACATTGCACATGTAGTGGGAGTATTGAGCACGTTTATGTCAAACGCAGGAAGGAGCATTGGACAACAGTGAAGTGGGTTTTTAGATATTTACGTGGCACTAGTGATTATGGCTTGTGCTACCAGGGAAGACCAGGATTAGAAAGAGTGTTGGACATTCATGGTTTTGTTGATGCAGACTGGGCTGGAGATCTGGACCAAAGAAGATCTATAAGTGGTTATGTGTTTAGCCTATTTGGAGGTGCAGTCAGTTGGATGAGTAAAAGACAGTCTGTAGTGGCTTTTTCAACTACAGAGGCTGAATACATAGCAACCACTCATGCAAGCAAGGAAGCAAGTTGGTTGCAGAGATTGTGTTCAAGTATGGGGTTGGTACAACAAGATATAAGGATAGATTGTGATAGCCAAAGTGCAATTTTCTTAGCTAAGAACCCCGCTTATCATTCAAAGACAAAGCACATTGATGTTCAATATCAATTTGTGAGAGATATGGTTGAGGCTAAAAGGGTGTTGCTGGTAAAGGTGGACACTTTGAAGAATGTTTCAGATGCATTGACGAAGTCTGTAAGCACTCAGAAGTTCTCTTGGTGTAGAGAAACAATGGGTGTTGAAGAATTGGCCCAATGACTAAGCTCTCCTGTGGCCCCCTATGGAAAAAAAACAACAAGTGGGAGAATGTTGGGTATGTGTTATATTCTTTCCACGACTAGTCCCGTGCACTGTACGTTGCGCCGGGTGCAGTAGGGGGGTCACAGGGGGGGTAGCAACCCCCCCTGTCGGGGTCTGGGCAGCGCCTCGGCAAATTTTTTTTTGGTGTGCGGACCCACTCATAGGCGAACCCACCCATGTTTTATGCATGAGTTCGTACATGGTTTTGGGGTACGATAGTTTTTGACCCATGGTATTTTGTAGATCTGGTCAAGGGAACTACGATTATGTTCTAATATAGGGTTAATGGATTGGGGTTTATGTATGCTTCAACATGTATATATATGTGTTGTAACACTAAAAGGAATATAATGAAAAATCAAGCTGGTCGTCCTGATTTGGGATCCAGGGGAAAATCTTTGTGTTTATCTGTTTTATGTTTTATGCTCTCACTATTGTTTATTTTCTGTTATAAGATTCATGTGTAGATAATTTCTGTATAGGGTTAAAAACTACAATCTTGATAGTCATCCTTGGGAACCAACAGTTCCTCCTTTGCATGCAAGTCCAACACCCTCTCAAGGGACAACCACATGGATTTCTCCTCATCAAATTTGATATCCCATCGCACAACAGTCTTTTTGCTATTTTTCAAATACACATGAAATTATGGGGTGTTTCAATGTACTCTACAAAAATCCCAACCTCAGCTATTGGTTCCAGCTTCTTCCTAGTGTCCTTGGTCACATGCACATAAACAGATGAATCGAAAATCTTAAAGTCTGAAACATCAGGTTTCTTACTAGTGAAAGCCTCTTCATGTGTACTCATGCCAAGTACTCTATGAGGACAATGGTTTTTCACATGTACCCCTGTATTGCATGCTTCCGCCCACAGATGTATCAGTAGGCCTTGATCATGCAACATTTCTCATGTTGCATCCACAATAGTTCTGTTCTTCCTCTCTGCGACCCCATTTTTATGTGGGTTATGAGGCGTTATGAGTTCTCTTCTAATTCCTTCTTTGCTGCAGAAGTTCTTGAATTTGTTAGAGATGTATTCTCCATCATTATCAATCCTAAGAGCCTTCACTTGCTTCCCCAAATATTTCTCCACCAGTGCTTTAAACTAACATAACTTATAGAATGTTTGATATTTCTTCTGCATGAAGAAGATCTAGCACTTACAAGAAAATTCATCAACAAAGGTTACATAGTACTTATGTTTTGTTGTTGAAGACACTGAGAAAGGACCACAAACATTTGTGTGAACTCTCTCAAGGATCCTAGAAGCCTGGTTTTCCTTCTCATGAAAGGTGGCCTTTACATATTTTTGCATAGTACATCCATTGCATGTGTCTGACTGTGCAAGTGTTCCCCTAGAAATACCAATAGAAATCTTCTACATGACTTTCAAGGCTCCATGGTGAAGATGGCCCAATCGCATGTGCCATAATTCACCCTCATCCCATCTCACCACTTGATCTTCCTTACCCATCATTGTTGTGTATCCATCTACCTCCAACTTGTAGAGATTCTTAACTCGATTCCCTATCCTATTGGCTTGACCCGTCGTTTTATGTCATAGGAAAGCTTTTCCATCATTAAAAAAAGCATCATAGCCTCTATCCTCCAACATTGCGACTGAGACCAAATTTTTCTTCAGACCTGATACATGCATCACATATTTTAATTAAAATGGTTTGCTTGACTCCCTCTGAAAGGTACCAATCCCAGTAGCACTGTATCATCTGTCGTCACCCATTTTAATATGCATCTGGAGATATTTATCCTCCAAGTCACTGAAAATTTCCTTATCCCCCGTCATGTGAAAGGAAATGCCACTATCCAAATAACACACAGATGCCAATTCACTAGAAATCATGCATATGATCAATGAGAAGTCAAGCTAAAATTGTGAGGCAAGGGCCTCACCAGCTGCGGATCGATCATCCTTCTTTTTATTCTTCTTTTGTGGACAATTAATAGAAAAATTTACATGCTCGTGATAATGAAAATACTTCACCCTTGATATGTCCTACTTCTTTCCATTCTTGGGCTCATATTCAGAATGGAATTTCTTCCCCTTCCCCTTCCTCACCTTGGTAGTTGTTATCACTCCGTAATTTGTAAGATTTTCAAGAACAAACAATAGATGAAAACATCAAACCACTTTGGAGTCCAAGACCTAGCCTTCCTAGAATCAGAGAGGGCTCTCTCTGTTTTTATGATTTAAACTGATAATTATAAGTGTTGATATTAGGCTATTTACAAGAATCATGAGGGTTGATTGTTTGATTTTATTGGGTGTTTGGTTGAGCAGATATGCAAGGACTATTCCATTAGGCTATGGAGTCAAAAGGCTGGAATGGCACATCAACATTCAAGAGAATCACATGGCAAGCTAACTGTGCTAAATGGATATTTAGAGTTGTATGAATATGAGGTGAAAGAAATAGTAAGGTTCAGTAATGACTAAAGAGTAGTTAAGAATTATTTAATCAGACTTCAGTAGAAAACATTATGATTGTAAATGCAGAAGGAACTAAGGTGCTCTGACAACATATGTTAATCTAAAATTTCTGATTTACAATTAGATGAACAGATGAAAAGCAGATAAAACAATGGAAACATTTAAACAAAGAAGTAGCACATCACCATTTTGACACAGCTCAAGAATCCTTTAAACGATCTTTGATTATTGATTTCCAGCTCCAAAATTACAGTGCTACAATATAGTAGTTCTGACAATGCAAGGGCTAACAATATCCAACCCTTGATTATGAAAATTCAAGAAGTATTTAACTAAAACTTGATTTGGTTTCCCTAATATACTTTGGAAAACTTAATTTATTACAAAAAACTGAAAATTAAATAGGTATGGCCATGCAAGGCCCTAAAAAAGAAAATATCTAACAAAACACTTCTTGTGGAATTAATTTTGGTAACTCTTCGAGAATGAAAAACTTAGGTGGCTCTTCATAAATCAAAAGTAAGATTGAATGAGGCATGTGATGATCGCAAAGAGGCAATGAGTGATGGCTCTAACATCTGGCCCTACTTTTCAAAATATCGGCATTGGGTAATTAAGTCTGGTGCAAGGCTAGCCACTTTACATTGATTAGTGACTGTGACAATGAGTTTGTTTCCTTTTCTGTTGTTATAACATAACAAGTATGCAAGAACACCTTGCTAGACTCGACTCTTCATGTATTTGTTCTACCCGAATCTATTTTTGTCATGTTTTAACCCTTTTTCTAAAAAATGCAGTGTAAAAACTCCTTTACCCGAACCTAAAAATGTTTAGATTTTATCTTCGAGCCACATCGCATCCGCGACAACCGCAAATTTCATAATTTTTTCAATTTACGATATAAGAAAATGAATTGGCGATGCAATGTGAAGTGGGAGGTGACGTAGAGGGAAGGTGCCACCCAACTACAGCATGTAATCACAAATCTTTAAAACATGTGAAGTGCGAAGTGTGGGGAGGAATGAGGTGACGTTGAGGGAAGGTGGGACTCGACCGTAGCCTACAGATCGCAAACTTTAATATTTTTCTATAAGCACCAGAGGTTAACTATGTGAAATTAAATTTGTGTTGTCGGAGGATGATCTATCAGGGAGGACAGAGCCCATTGTATTGGCGGAGTTATAAAGTGTTGAACGATTTCAACGGTAAGGTAATTTTATGATGTCTCATATCATATTTCAATGTATTTCATTGTATTGCAAATGGATGTGAAGGGGTGGGGGGGAGCTGCTGTGGTGGGGCCAACCACATCACAAACTAAAAAAAAAATATTGCGAGCACTTCAAATGGTAAGTTAAAAAATCTGTGATGCAACAAGTTATATTTGTTGATATCCAATGAATGGTGGGGGGAAATTTTGACGTGGAGGGATGGCCCCATTTTAATTGCAATTGGGGAATTCAAGGAAGAAGAAGGTAGAACCATGATATAGTAGTGAAAAGGTAAAATAGAAATATATAGCAGAAAAAGGAGGAAAACGTAAAGTTGAATGATTTTTTAAGGAAAATGGAGTGAAAAGGAAGTGTGGCGGTTGAATGTGTCCCACTTCATCACAAATCACATTTCGCTGACTTTAACATATACCTTGCGCCCATCCTGAAAAGCTTGTGATCTGTGATTACGATTGAAGCTCTGTTGTTGATCATTGCTCATATCCAACAATCCTCATTGCTCCCTTATTGTGGTTTGCCATCCTTGTTTCCTTGGTTGCGCCCATTCATTTCGTAGTTGTTCGTAGAATACTTAACCCACTTTCACGACTTGACCTGCTTTAGCGTTCATGACTTGACCCAATCACGTTCATGACTGTGCCCTTGTTGTTTTTCTACCTTAGTTGCTTCTCTGCTACCTTTGTTTCCTTTGATTCTAATGTTGCTCATTTTTTAACTATAAAAATTGGGTGTTAATAGTTGAAGAATGGGTTTGAAATAAATAAGGTGTATAACTTTAGAACATGGAGGAAATGAGAGGCATAGAGGGGTGAATGAAATGGAATGAGGGAAGAAATGAAGTTTGATCACCATCACACCTTATTAGAAACACTTTCTTCCTTATTTTTTGAAAATAAATGATAGTCATGGAATATCATTTTGAGTCATGAAGAAACCTAAGCAATAATCAGTCACCTAATGATACTATGAAATACAGGTGTCTAACAGTGGCTCCAACTGGGGATGGCAGCTCCTTCGAGAGGTGTCAAGAGCACTGTAGGCTAGTGGCCTGATACATTGGGTTTATCCCAACCCTGAAACCTGACCTATGGCTAAAACCTTCAAGCTAAAGTCAACCCTCTCTACAAACTGAAGTTTGCAATACAATTGATCCTGAAACTAAAACGTAACCTAAAATTTAAAAATGAAAAAATGCTCAAAGTACTGATCTCATTTGCATACCTACCTACCCAATCTATAATTCTAATAACTTTTCTTCATTTTGCAGTGCGTTTAGACTTGTGGACCCTGACCCCATTTTTTATTTTGAATTTCTAACCTATCACCTATCCCTTATTTATCCTATTGGTTGAGGTTAGGTTGTTGAACCAATGTAATTTTCTACCTAGCTATTGATAAGCCAAGATTAAATGGTTTGGAAAATCTTCCTTTTCTAACCTATCAGCACAAAATTCAAAATTTTACAATCATGCTTAAATTGTATGCTTGCACAAAACTCTTTTCAATAGTAGTGACACTTTGGTTTGAAACACTTTCATATATATATATATATATATATATATATATATATATATATATTGTGTGGGGATTTCTCTTTTCCTTTTTTAAATACCCTCTTTTTTATTTTCCTTATCAAACTAGACTTATGGCCTTCACTTCGGGCTTCAACCTTGTCCAATGGATTTTTGAAAATTGTAAAGCCATGGTATTTACAATGATGAAATTTTAATCTGAGTTTTTAACAGAAATAATGTTTTAGTATCCTGCCATTAATAGGACCTCCAAACAGCTCTGTTCCATCCATATCTTGCAATAAAAGTGCATTATTTCCACTAAAATAATGAATAATGTATGGGCCTTTGTAATATCCCAAAAGGGACTGCTCAGCAAAACAAGCCTGAAAAACACATTTTTCAGGGATGTGTTCTTTAGAAACCAATATCAGCTCTTTTATTCCTTATATATGATAATATAATACCTAATCCCAAGAGGAGATCAAAAATAAATCTTCCTAGGTGGGTTATATAGGTCTGCCACACCTAGTTGCCTTGAGAAAGTGCCCAATGAAGGACTGCAACCATATCTAAACATTGTATTGGATTATTAGTAGGCTAATAACACATGGGATATGTTTACAAACACTTTAGTAACAATAATACATGCAGTAGCAAGGAAAGTGATCTAACCCTTCAACCAAAAGTGGGGAAAAACAATGATTTAAGCCCTAAAAAGGTTATTTTCAGAAATATGTGTAAAAACAGAGGAAATTGACGGTTAGATATATTATCTTAGGTCATGAGGTACTCCCGTACCAAATTTCATCTTAAACAAATCGTTCTAGCTAAGTTAAACAAACCTCTCACTCCCGAAATGGCTTAAAAACCCTGATTTCCCATGACTTAGAGTATGCAGAGATTACTGAAGCACAGGAAACGTGATTTTATGAATGGTTTAACTTTAATAGGGTTTTAAAATCAGTAAATTGTATCAATTATGTGGACCAAACAATTCTTAAGAGAAAAAAAGAGAATTTACATGAAGAATGCCTCAGATTGAGGTGTTGCAACAATGGATTGAGACAAGAAAGCTTAATAGCGTAAATTTCAGGAGGTTGAAGAAATATTTTATTAAATTTCAGATCTGGGATAGATATACATACAAAAACATAGATATATTTCAGATCTGTAAGCTAAAGAGGCCCTTCTTTACACTCCCCTTAGGGATCTCAGCAAATGATGCACCACCGTGAGTAGAACTGAGATCTAAGTCACAGTTTTGCAACAGTATTCAGGAATTATGTAGTATATACAATAGTAATATATTATATCTGAAGGTTACATGGATTGGTTGGCCAATCCATGGATCACCTCAGTGAAAGGAAGGATCCTTTCCACTAAAGATCTCCCCTCCAGGAAAATTTCCAAACCCCCTGTGACTCTGCTCTGCAAAGAGGATGTAGTCTCTTCAAGGAACTACACAGATAGTGATGTAGTATACTTGGCTTCATGCCAAGATCAAAAAATGAAGCTCAACTGATGCATGCACTCCTTCCAGTAGGTTAAAAGACACACTCCATGAGAAGAGGCTCCTATACAAGCTAGATCTTTGCAGATCTAGAATCCCACTTGCTGTAGCTTACAAAAGCAAGAAAAACCTCACTAGATATTCATTGTAGTTGGAAGTATAAGCTTGGTCTCCAACCAGATGGTGGACAAAGCAATACAAACATCCTCCAAGAGCTACTCAATGAAGGGGAAGGGGATTCCTAACCAGGAAATGCTCACAATTCTCTGCTAAACAGCCAAGAGAATGTGGATTTTTCTAATCAGAAAAAATACTGTAAAATCAGATAATAATCAACAACCACCTTCAGTTTCCCTCTTCCTCATTTTATAATACTAGGGTTTGCAAAACCCTAAACCACCTTCATCCATTTAACCATGTTCACATGGAGGACCTCTTTCTAGAACTGCGCTGATCATCCAAGAGGTTCAATGCATCTAGACTGTGTTGTGATTTGGTCTTGTTGACCCAGTCAAATGGCTCAATATTGTTTCACACACAATTGGATTTGATTAAGACAACCCTGATTTGCCTCTGTTCACATTGGGCATTGATTTATTTTGATGTTTTCAGGAGTTTACATGTCCTCCTTTACATTTTATTCATCAATTAATAAAATTAAAACATATTGAAATATTCCTATTAGCTTGGGCTAATTAGGAATATTACAACCTTTCCACAAGTTGTGAAACCTTCCATGCTTACCTTTATCTTCCCTTCTAGAATCCCATTTCAGCACTTTACCTCCAATATTGAAATCATTTTCCTTTGTTCTTTTGTCAAAGTTCTTCTTCATATTCTCTTACACAACCTGAGTTCTGTTGTACACCTCTTCTCTAGAGTGTTGTAGCTAAATGCTCTAACTTAGTCTTCTTTATACATAATTTTCTTTAGCCTACACTTCTTGAATGAGTTTCATAGCTGGCACTCCTAATGATGTTGGGAAAATTGCCCATAGAATAATTGGTATGGTGACATGCCAATTGATTTCTTAGTTGCCAGTCTGTCAGCCCACAATGCATGCACCACTTTGTTATGCCAATATTTCTTGTTGTCTTCCAGCAATTTCTTGATGATGTTGACCAGGTTCTTGTTGGGGAACTCAGCTATCCCTGTAATATTACATAAATGGAAAATATGGGAATATAGAACATATGCATCATTCCAAATAAATTAAAACAAGAACATAGCACTAAAATATGGAAAATGCCGAAATATGCTGCAACTGGAAAGTACATTAAGACATCATAATATATGAGCTGAAATAGTTGGGTCATATCATTATAATCAACAGGAAAATAAAGTACATGGTGCTCCAAAAGGAATGCACTCAAGCCACAAGATGGATGAAATACACTAAGGAAAACTAGCACTGGAAATGTGTGTTGCTACTATTGTTGCTGTTGTTGGAAACTAATGCTACTCGGAAGAACAACCATGTGTGGGAGGTTGTTGGAAAACTTAGAATGGTCTGGGATTTTAACCATATATTATACTCACAAAACACAGAAAAACCCCGAAATGGTTTCAATAGATTTTAACTTTTGATTTTCGGTCCTTTTTGGGTTGCACACTGCACCCCTACTGGTTGAGTTACGGACTCCCTAGAGAAAATTGCTGATATGGGGCTGAAAGAATGATCTATCAGAAGCAAAAACACCTAATAAACTCAATACGTGAAGGTTTATTCCATTATTTTGATCTCTGAGCTAGAAGCTTGAGATCTAGCTCATCCTTCCTCTGCTCAAGTTGCAGCTGCACACTGCACAACTGTTGGACTGAACTATGCGGTCAAGAGGGATAAAGCTGTAGCCTGCTAATAGATGATGGAATATAGCTGACAACTAATGGAAATGATCTCTCCAAAGTGATGGAAAGACCCCTCATAGGATTCCAAGTTGAAATACTTGGAACTTCCTTCCTCCCTTAGATTTGTCTGACTGGACTACGCAATTCTTGAAAGAACTATTGCTGCATGGAGGTGTAGAAATGATGGCCTAATGCCAGATGTAACAATTTTGATCTTGGAAGACTGAAATGAAGCAAAATATGAGACATATGATCCCTATAATATTCCAAATTATTCATGAGCTAATTGGAATATTCATTTTTGTTTTATTACTTTGTTTAAAGAATGAAAGAGCAAAGGAGATCCATAATACTCCTTAATAATGAATAAATCAATGCCAAATATGAAAAGGCTAAATATTGGTTGTTAAATAAAGCACCCTTAGGTATGAAAGGGGCTAGAACATTTTGAATGGATCAATCTTGACCAAATATACAACATTTTCATGGAGGAGTGGCCATCAATGAGGCACAACGTAGTTTTAGATGGAGATACCTTGTGTGAAAGAAGTGATCTCATTGGAAGTAGTTTAGGGTTTTCAAGCTCATCTTATAAACAGAAGGGGATGGTAGCAATAGAAGGTTGTTGATTTTTATCATATTTTCCAAATATATCGTCTATTTAGACATATATCTTTCTCTTATTATTTAGCTAAGATTGAATTTTGTTTAGCATTGGGTGTTCCTGATCGGGAATCCCACATATTCCCATTGAGTAGCTCTTGGGAGAGTTTGTATTTCACTGTCCACTATATGGATTAGGACCAAGCTTCTTCTTTCAACTACAGTACAGATCCTATTGAGGGCTTGGTTGTTTTTGCAAGCTGCAACAAGTGGAGATTAGATCTTTCATATCTAGTCCATTTCAGTGCTTATTTTCAGTGGAGGAGGGTTCTACTTCATTGGGAGGAGAGTATTGAAGTTATTGAGAATAATTTTTAGACCTTGGCATGAGGCCAACCTCATTTTGATCCCTACATCACAGTATAGATCCAGATCTACATTATTCCTGTAAGTACAATTGCAGGGTGTTTCAACACATCATTTGGAGAGTGATTTTCCTAGTGTTGGGGATCTGCCCTTCACTTTGGAGATCTGTTGGAAGAGGTCATTCTATTGTTTATATCAGATCATATCCACTTTATAGATCTAAATATTTTAGTAAATCTGCAATCTTAGATCTCAGATCTACAACTTGTACATGGTGTTTTGCTGAAAACCCCAAGGGGGTTCATTAGAGGATCTTGTATAGTGCATGGATCTGCTATAGATCTAACTCTTCATGCACATATTTGCTCTAGATATGATGTGTAATCTACAGCTATTGCAAGGCCAATAAAATAAAGTTGTGAGGCTTTTTCATTCTTAATACATGGTTGCAACACCTCATTTTGAGGGATTTATTTCATTGGAGCCTTCCTTTTCTTGTTATGCATCTTACGGGCCACTTATTACATACATTTTTCTGTTGTATCAACAAATGAAAGGTCTCCATATTGGCCTCCTGCTATTTCTAATTTGATCTACATTATTTTCCTATATTTTTGCATTTTATTGTTGCATTTGGGAATATTATAGTGGTATCAGAGCATCATCTTGGCACAGCCTGTGCATTCCAAAAAGCCAATATGTATTCTGAAGAGGGAGATCCTCTTACTGATATAGAGAAGAGGTATCAAAAAATAAGACATAGAAGATTATATTATACTGATGAGAAAGAAGACAAGGGTAAAACCCCATTATTTGGAAGAATGAAAGGGAAGGATATCTCAAGACTTCTTCTCCAAACTATGCATGTGATTAAAAGAGAAATCAAGGGAATGAGGAGGGAAAAATGTGAATATCCCTCAAGAAAATTTTCACATCAAGAAAGCCCCAGTTGTTCATATTAGGTGTGTGAGCATTCAGCCACACAGTCAGATCTACAACGTTATACTATGCCTAGATTTACTGTAAGAAAGATGGAGGAGGAAGATGCACCAAAGGAGGGGACTTTGATTGACTATCTTCAGGAGTATGAATATTAATCTTAGAGATTCAAGGAGCACTTGAGCTTCCAAGAGTTTTGCTAAATTGAGGAGGAAGTAAGACCCAAAAATCACCATAGAAGCAAAAGAGGTAGATTCATTCTGCCAAATTTTGATGGGTCCTCCACATGCACAACCAAGGATTGGATAGATCAACTAGACTCATATTTTCATCTACATCAAGCTTCAGAAAAGGAAGCCCTTAGGATAGCAGCGATGCATCTTAAAGGTAAAGCTTATGCTTGGTGGTTATTTGAATCCTTTTCATTAAGAAATGCAAATATATCTACTTATGCAAGGTTCACTAAAATATTAGTGAAGAGATTTGATGCAAAACAATATGAAAAATCTTTGATTGAGCTAGCAAAGCATGAGAATTGAAAACCTTTGCATGAGTTGGAAAGATATATTACACCAACTCCACTTCAGATTTCTATTGAAAGGGACAAAAACTTGTGTGATACCTTGCCTAGGGCAAGACCTCTATTGCATGAAGAGCTTTATTCTCAAAAGGAAGACATGAAGGTTACTCTTTCAAGGGAAGATCAATATCTAAGGTCTCTCATTGTTGATGAGGTATCCTCAAATATTAATGAGGAGGAAGAGTAGAAAGAAAGTAACAGTGTTGTCACTTCAGAAGAGGAACTCTCACCACATGGGGATGGGCTTTTGTGTTATTGCAAAAGGTTCCCAAGGAGCATCATGTGACAGAAGTAATGGGCAGTAAGACCTTGAAACAAGGAGGAGGAGATAAGGTGGATCATCATCCAAGGATGAGGAGCATGCACCCTTGTTTATTTCAAGGGGTTTATATTTAGAAGAAGGACACTGATTTATGTAGTAAAGGGAGGGATACATCATCCCACTCATTTATACAATCTACTTTAGATTTTGATGTCTCTTTACATGGAGGCATTCCACCAGGGAGACCCCCTGATTGGAAGATGAATAAATATTTCTCTCAACATAGTGCAGCATTGACATATTTGGCTAGAGAAGGAGCCTTGGGAGAAGCTACTACAGCACTGAGAACCTTTGATGGGTTCCAAGGGGAGGTAAGCAATTTTCTGATATGGAAATTACCATATCCAACCCAACTATTTGTGCTGAAAAAATGATTCAGAAATCTATGATGACATGAGTATGGTGTCAAAATGCCACCTCATAACCTTGGAGCAGCAAATGATACTTCCAAAGATGAGGAATATTTCTAAATATGACAAGAAGTTAATAACACTCTTTCATGCATGGGAAAAACTATGGAAGTTTTAGAGGAAAGGTACCTTACAGGAGGAGGTTGACTTCCATGTACTTCAATATTGTCTTGGGCAAGATTAGCTGTAAGAGAGTCAGCAAGGGTGGGGTGAAATTACTCCAACATGTGGCTTTGGCATTGAGCATGTCAAAGACGAGAGTTATCATATGATAGGTACTTCATTTCAGATTTCTATAGCGTTATCATTGTTGGGAAGCCTAGATCCATATTGGGAGTCCCAACTATTGGTGGAATTTCTAAGAACCTCTTCACATGTAAGGTTATTGATGGGAAAGTGATATATGAGAGGTATAGAGTGGTTGATGGAGTCATTTATTTCCATGATCAGATCTACTTGATTAGAGACTCCAAGCACAAGGAAGGGATTCTACATGCAACATATGAGGCACTTTCTTCAAGACAGTTAGACTTAATTGAGTCTTATTACACCATAATGAAGGGATTATATTGGGAGGGTCTCAAAGAAGATGTGCACCAACATATTAGTAGATATGTAGCTTTTTTGATGTATGAGGAGGAAATAAACCCCCTTGCAAGGTTGTTTTAATTACTTCCCCTTTTGATGGAGAGATGGGAAGACTCGTCTATGGACCTCTTCACCAACTTGTCTACAACATATTATAAATATTGTGTTTTGATGTTTATTTATCAACTAACAATATATGTGCACTCCTTTACCATGGATTTGCAACACATTGCTCCACAAGAGGGAAAACCTCTTTGTGGATTTCATGGTCCTTTTGGGACTACATTTAGTGATGACCACTTTATGGAGGATTTTTGGCAAGACATGTTTTTCTTGGATCATAGTCATCAAACACCTAATATCCTCTACTACTTTCAAGCTTTTGAGAAGCTTATGGCAGCAAGCAAGTGGTTGGATGGCCACTCATCATATCATGTTTGGAGACAAGAAGCAGAAGAAAAATGTTGGTCTCACTTAAAGGACTATTGTCACCAAACAATATGTCATATGAAACTTAGTCCATGTTTATTTTGGAGCCCATATGGTGATGACACTCTATTCACTATATGCATGAAGGATTGGGCAAGAAGCCTCCCTATAACCAATGGGTGGAATCATAAGATTCCAAGTATCTTTCGGATTCATGAGGACTATATTAATGCAGTCCAAGATCAGAAGCTCCAAATTTATTATAAATGGAGGGAGAGACATCATAAGTTGAATAATATTATCTCTCATTTTCATCCATGCAGTCCCCATACATTGCATAAGTAGGGGATTGGTGACTGTTTCTATGAGCTACCAAGGGTGGCTCACTTTGTTTGGATGATATCATGGAGATTGGAGTTTCTCATTGGGGTTGAGACACCCAACAATTATCATCTCTCATGCCTTGTGGAGTCGGGACAGTAACATAAATCTATAAAGGAGTTAATTCAGCCATCACTTTCTCTTTTTGAGATAGAGGATAAATCTATGTATCACTTCATTTTTTTAAAGATAAATTTTGGTGAAGAATATGCTCATGTAAATAATGTTTGATTTCATTATTTTTTTCATTCTTTCACCATTTTTATGTAGGCCATAACTCCAAGAAGGAGTATTGTACCTTATATCTTCATGGCCAACTTTGGGCCACAAAATTTTCTGAACATGGACACTCCCTTGGAGGACAAAGGGAGATTTTGTTTCATGATGGGTGCATTCCTAAAGCACCAAATATATCTCACACTTTCAGCCATAGTGAGATGACATGGGAAGAAATTAAGTGGTGGGGAAACCACTTTCCACATCATGGTCTAATGCAGTCAGGAGATGCACAACACTAGTTCCACATGTGGGACTATGACCCACCTCCATATGCACAAATTTCTGTTTGTATGTATGCAATTTTGATCCCATACATGGATGTTGTACTTGTAATTTTTATGGGAATGTATGGACGGAGGATGGGAGGTATGTATGTTCCCGATGGGATGGAGATTCTCCATGTACATTATGCTACATATTTCAGGGAGAACATTGGGCAAACTATGTTTGTTTCCTTTGAGCTATTTTATCCTTATGGGATGGATTATTTACATCTCATGAGAAATTTGGAGGAGAAATTCATGGAGGGATGGATTGGTGAAAAATTAGCTTATGGAGGAAGCTTATGACATGTTGGTGTCACCAATGGAGGAGGAGAAGAGTTGCAACAGTCACCTTATTAGTTGCTTGAGGACAAGCAACATTTGGGAGGGGAGGACTGTAATATTCCCAATTAGTCACGAGCTAATTGGAATATTAATTTTTGTTTTATTACTTTGTTTAAAGAATAAAAGAGAAAAGGAGGTCCATAATACTCCTTAATAATGAATAATTAAATGCCAAATATGAAAAGGCTAAATATTGGCTGTTAAATCAAGCACCCTTAGGTGTGAAAGGGACTAGAACATTTTGACTGGGTCAACCTTGACCAAATCTATAGTGTTGTCATGGAGGAGTGGCCATCAATGAGGCACAGTGTAGTTTTAGATGGAGATGCCTTGCATGAAAGAAGTGATCTCATTGGAAGTGTTTTAGGGTTTGCAAGCTTTTGTCTTATAAAAGGAAGGGGATGGAAACATTAGAAGGTTGTCGATGTTTATCATATTTTCTGAATATATTTTCTATTTAGACATATATCTTTCTCTTGTTGTTTAGCTGAGATTGAATGTTGTTTAGAATTCGGTGTTCCTGATCGGGAATCCCACCTCTTCCCATTGAATAGTTAGTGGGAGAGTTTGTATTGCATTTTCCACTATCTGGCTTAGGGCCAAGGTTCTTCTTTCAACTACAGCGAAGATCTTGTTGAGGGTTTGGTTTTTTTTTCAAGCTGCAGAAAGTGGAGATTAGATCTTTTAGATCTAGTCCATTTCAGTGCTTCCTTTCAGTGGAGGAGGGTTCTACTTCATTAGGAGGAAATTATTGAAGATATTGAGAATTATTGAAGATATTGGCATGAGGCCAACCTCATTTTGATCCCTACATTGTAGTATATATCTAGATCTACATTATTCCTATAGGTGCAATTGCAAGGTGTTTCAGCACATCATTTGGAGAGTGATTTTCCTAGTGTTGGGGACATGCCCTTCACATTGGAGATCTGTTAGAGGAGGTACTTATATTGTTTATATCAGATTAGATCCACTTTCCAAATCTAAATATTTTATTAGATCTGCAGTCTTAGATCTCAAATCTACAACTTGTACATGGTGTCTTGCTAAAAACCTCGAGGGGGTTCATTAGAGGAGCTTTCATAGTGCATGGATCTACTATAGATCTAACATTTTATGAACATATTTTCTCTAGATATGATGTGTAATATAAAACTATTGCAGAGCCAATAAAATGATGCTATAAGGCTTTTTCATTCTTAATACATAGCTGTAGCACCTCATTTTGAGGTATTTCCATCATTGGAGCCTTCCTTTTCTTGTTATGCATCTTATGGGCCACTTATTATGTAGTATTCCAAAATGGGAATGCAACAAGGCATAATATCAATACTGGAATAGCAAGGAGAAATCTCATAAAATGTTTTGAGAAACACATTTCCATCAAGTGAATATAACAACAGAAAAAAGGAGCTCCTCTATGTCATCCCAAGTGGCGAAAATGCAACAATTAGACCATAAAAACGTTATTTCCAGGAAATTATGCTGTAAAAAGTGGAAATTACACTTATTTTCCTTACCATATATATATTTTCCCTTATATATGAAAGGGGATCATAAAAAAATTCCTTTTACTAAGTTAAACAGATCTCCCAGCCTCAAATCAGCTTAAAAAAGCCCAAACCCCATGACTTAAGCTATGCAGAATTTCTGAAGCACATGATACCATTATTATATGAGGGTTTATACAAAATTATGATATAAATTCATGGATATGGAGTTTTATTGAACAATATGCTAAGAAAATAGAGATCTAACCTCCTTAATACATTATAGAAATATTCCGGGAAGGGTTTCTTGAAAGCTTGAATACAAAAGAGAAAATATGAATATTCAGCTCTGGAATAACAAAATATTACTGCAAAATTACATAAACATAGCTGAAAAATACAATAGAGGGATTATAATCCCTTCTTCTATCTTTTCGGGAGAAGGGTTGTCCCTTTCCCTAGGAAACTAGCTCAAGAACAAGGGCTTAAACCCTGCTGCTGCAGCTCTATGAAAAATGACATAGTTCTCGCAAGGGAATGCACTATAGGAGATGAGGAATACTTTTTCCAAGTGCCAATATGTGAAATGAGCCTAGAAATCCTTCTATCTGATCTCTCAAGAGAAGGAAAGCTCCCTCTACTGAGAAACAGACCTGGAAGAGGTGTTATTAATCATCCACTGCAACACCATGCAACACAACACTATTCTCTGCAGAAATAATGTTGTAGCTAAATAATGATGCTTGGCCTCAAGCTTGGACATGGAGAATTATATTTCAAAACTTTCCCAAGAGGCCTCTCAAGGGAAGAGGTGGGATTCCCGCTCGGGAACACCCAGTGCTAAACAGCACAGCAACCCTGCTAAACAGCAAGAGGAAGCAATATTCTAAGAAGAACAATATCAAATGATAATCTCAAACATGCCCCCAAATGGCTTCCATCCCCTTACTTAAGTATAATGTTAGCTTGCATGTCCTTGGCCCCACCCAATTAGGTCACTTCCTTCATGAGGTTCACCTCCCTCCAAAACTGTGTTATTCTCTAATTAATCTCCACTCCTCCTTAACACTGTTGTTGACTTGGTCAAAGTTGACTGAATCAAAATGATCCAAACCCTGTTCACACATGGAGGAGCTTTATTTAGATGCTACAAAGGTCTCCTTTCACACTTAAGGTGTTTTTATTACTGCTCAAGTGACTTATGGGCATCCTCACCCACTTATTCACCTATCTAGTGATAAAACAACTATAATATACCATTTAGCTTGAAGGCTAAATTTTTGGAACATTACAGTCCTCCCCTGCAAAATGTTTCTTGTCCTCAAGGAACTGTATAAGTAGAGAAAAGTTCCTCCCCTCCTCCTCTTGTGGCCTCCTCATCAATAGTCCCCACCACTACTCAAAATAATCTGCAACAAATCCGACCTCCAATGTTTCCTCCCAAGTATGCAAAACCACATGGCTCACCTCATAGAAAGGTGGAAGGTGTAAGTGGAAAACTTATTGCTGTCAAATGGCCTCCTCAAAGTAACAGTGATGAAAGACATGGGGAATCTCATTCCCAATGAGTGACTCCCACACCCATGCTATCATCCAAATGAAATGAATCATTCTAGGTAGCTCATCAAAGAGATCCTCAACCCCTGGTTCATACAATGTGTTGTGGCTGCATGGAAAGATTAGATCCTCCCACCCAAGTGGTTTCTCTCTCCATTTATGGTAAGTATGGGGTTGTTTATGGTCTTGGGATAAAATTTCATGGCCTCCAAGAATGGCCCAAGCTACCCCACCAAACAAATAAGCCATGAAGTGCCTCCTCCAAAAACTCAAACTCTCCAGATGTCTCTTCCCACATGGAGAAAAGAGATGTAGCTTGGAAATCATGGGTTTCCCATTGCTTCCCCTGAAACATGAATCATGTAAAGTAGGGATAAAAATAATCCCAATGGGCATATCCAACTCATCTAGCACTCTCCAAACAAAACTCCCCATGAACATAAGAATATCAGAAAAATATGGAAGCAAAAACCAATGAAAACAAGCTGCAATATGACAATCGAAGAGTGGATCATAGTTCCACACATGGAACCAGTGCAGTGAATCCCTTGCCTGCATCCAAATAAGTAATAACAATTTCTCTCCTAGCATATTTTTTTCTACCACAATCATTTTATAAGATAAAAACATGAAAGTACAATGTGGTGTCAATGGTGCACACCAAAAATCATGTGGCTTCCCCCACAAACCACCAATAAAATAAGAAATCTCAGTGTTGCAAGTGGCTTCAAGTAAATCATAATATACTATGAAATAAGGGATAATCCTCCTTGGTACAACATGTTGCTCATATAAATTAAATAAGTACATAACATAATGTGAAATTATACCTTCTACAGCATGTACTTGGGACATTCAGCTGAAATGGCTCAACCAAAAATTCTCCCTCACCTCCAAAGAGTAGGGAAGTGGCTGTGACATCCTCTCTATCACCATTCGGGCTATGCATCTCTCCATATTCTGAAATATATCATGTTGGATGCCCTCCCAAATGAACTCCTTTTCCAAGGAAATATATGCATCAAAGTGCATGGAAAGGAAGTTCTCATGTGCTACATGTAGCATCTTCTCCTTGAGCTCAGAAGCTCTAATCAAGAAGACTCTTCCATAAGAATAGATTATCACATAATCTACTTTATATCTATCATCTCCATCTAGGTCATCAAGAATAATGTAAGCACCAAGATCCTTGGAGTACTCTACCAAGAATTGAGACCTCCAATATGGATCAATCCTCCCAAGAGACAACGTTGATGATCTGCAATGTGAAGCTCCCCGCACGTTGTTGTCTTTTCCTTTGAAATTTTTCATGCAAACATCATCCTCAAAATTGCTGCCATGCCCATCATGTAGCTTCTCATGCCAAAAAGTAAGTAGTGATCTTTGGAAGTTGGCCTCCCATGAGAAGCTCCCATCCAAAACGAATCTCCCAATCTTGACCAATGTAAGCATGAGTGTCCTCCATATATTCCAATGTATGGAGGATTCCTTCCTTAAAGGATGTACCCTCTGTTTCTCCAAATTCATGGAGAATCTCCCTTGCACCATGAAGGTGCCATCCTCCATCACTGCAGCAACTCTTGTCAGCGTAGTATATCACTACTACATTTGGCAGAAATTCCGACACTTGGTTCCGACGCTTTTGACCAAATGTCGGAAATTTCCCCAAATTTTTTCCATCCCGCCCGAAACCGTCACTATACCGACGTTTATAGAAAAGTGTCGCAATACTGACACTTAGAAAAGTTTCGCAATTGCGACGTTTGGAGGAAGACGTCGCAATTGCGACACTATGGCCCAACGCGTCGCTATTGCGACGACTACCTCTAAACGTCGCAAGTGCGACACAATGTCTAAGTGTCGTAATTGCGACGTTTGGAGGCCTTCGTCGCAATAGTGATTCCTTTCCACCGTCGGTATAACAACACTTATATGCGCGCTAAATACAAATATGAAACTTTATGCACGCTACATAAAAATGATTTTATTGTTTCGTATCCGTCGCAATAGCTACATTAACGTCTGATATCATGCGCGCATTCGCCCTCCGCTCTTGCAGAACAACATTCGCCCTCAGCTCTTGCAGAATAGCATTTTCCCTCAGCATTCACCCTTAGCATTCGCCCTCAGCTCTTGCAGAATAGCATTTTCCCTCAGCGTTCGCCCTCAGCTCTTGCAGAACAACATTCACCCTCAGCTCTTGCAAAATGGTAAGTTCTTACTGCAGGCCCTTCCTCCTATAGTAGGGTTGACTCTATTTTGGGTTTTTTGGTCAATTCCATTGGATTGTGTTAGGCTGTAGGGTTCTCTCTAGATGTCAAGAATCAAGATTCAATACCCTCTATTATCTTCATCACCCAATACAAGATTTAAAATTTTCCCAAAGAAAGGCTTATTAATTTGGCAGCCATTATTTCTCCCTGCTTTAAAAACCCTACATTTTAATGAAAAAAAGCATTGCATTTCAACTACAAAAATATATTAGTGCTCAAATGTACATGTGTGCTACATTAACTTCTGATATCATGCGCGCATTCACCCTCCGCTCTTGCAAAACAACATTCGCCCTCAGCATTTGCCCTGAGCTCTTGCAGAACATCATTCGCCCTCAGCATTCGCCCTGAGCTCTTGTAGAAAAGAATTAGCCCTCAGCATTCACCCTGAGCTCTTGCAGAATAGCATTCGCCCTACATTCGCTCTCAGCTCTTGCAGAATAGAATTCGCCCTCAGCTCTTGCAAAATGGTAAGTTCTAACTGCAGGCCCTTCCTCCTATAGTAGGGTTGACTCTATTTGGGTTTTTTGGTCAATTCCATTAGATTGTGTTAGGCTGTAGGGTTCTCTCTAGATGTCAAGAATCAAGATTCAATACCCTCTATTATCTTCATCACCCAATACAAGATTTAAATTTTTGCCAAAGAAACGCTTATTAATTTGGCAGCCATTATTTCTCCCTGTTTTAAAAATCCTACATTTAAATGAAAACAAGCATTACATTTAAACTACAAAAATCTATTAGTGTTCAAATGTACATGTGTGCATCACTTGTGTAGGGTATTCCTTTTCCACTTTCACATTATCCAAGAATGTGTGCAGTAGAGTTCATATTTTTTGTGATTTATATTATCTTGAAAAAGGAAAGGTAAATTATTTCCCATGGAAAAAGAAGGTTTTCCCTTTTTACTACTGGAAATGGTACAACAAAGTTCCATTTCTACCCGAAACTCCTATGAAACAGGAACCAAATGTTAGCCATCAGTATTTTTTACATGTTAGTGATGACTATATCTACAGCTGAGTTTTCTAGAAACTGATTTCCTTATGTCAATATGTCATCTAGAAAACCCTCATACAACTTTTTTTCGCCCTTCTACTTTTCAGTCCGCCCATGTCGAAATCAAAACCTCATTATCACTATCATACCTGGCTTCAGCCCTCCTGGTCTGCCCATCAGCTTTAAAAGGCAAATCCAAATCTGTTTCAAAAGTATCCCTTATGTTAGGAAGTGGCGCTTTAAGGCATTTTACCCTTGGCAATCATCAAAAAGCCAAAAAGCCTCCATCTGCTACAGACCTACCATGACTGACCTCCCACTTTGCAAATGAAATTAACAAACAGCTCTAAGTCGCACCACTTATACCCCTAGGTCTCAGCACTATACAAACCACAGTATTAAGCTAACCATTAGGTTTTTCACAGTGTTTTATGGTTTCTACAAAGGCAGGAAATATAATTTTATTTCAGGAGGAAATGCTTGAATCTACAGTTAGAAGAACAACTGCTTCTAAAGGTAACATGAGCCTGAGATATGTCTGCAAAACAGAGAGCCACTCATCAAAACCTTGCATTTTCCTTCCAGCATGAAAATCACAGTAAGAGAAAGACACCACTATCACAGCAAACTGGTAAATTGTCAAGGCCCAGAACCTCCTTCATTTACAAGCAGAGGGTTAGGGCGCCTCCTTCATCTACAAGCAGAGGGCGCTGGCCATTGTTGACTTAAAGGAATACATAAGCCCAGGTTTTTCCTTTTACTGGACAGTGAAACAATAACTACAGGTTTTCTGACTGTGAGTGATGATCCTGACAGGGATAAACTCTGAAGTATGCAAGTTCAAAGGAAAAAAGAGTTTGGTCTGATAGAGGAAGTCATGAGAAGTTTTCAAATCAGGTGAAATGATGAAACTTTAGAGATGCATATCATTGGTAAAAACCCTTCTGACCATAAGCAGCCTGCTTATCCACAAGATCAAATTGAAGAGGTGCTGACAAACATGTCATCACAGAGGCAGAAGAAAGTTCTTTGTTTTTCAAAAGACACTGACCTCCATAGTCACAGAGACTATCTTTCCAGTAATTTGTCATGAGATGACCAAAGCAAATGATGACATCTCAGTTTCCCTCAGAACAGTGCAGTGAGACAGTGATACTTTGGTTAGGGTTTTTCTGAAGCACAGTGATGTTTGCAAGAAGAGGTGCCAGTCTTGATGTTTTTTAAGTTGGTTGCTTACCATCATATTCCTAGCAAAACCCTTGTCATGCAGCCTTATCAAACAATCTTCATATAAAGGGCCTCCTCCATTTATGAGCAGATGGCCAAAGCATTGCATATTGTTGAAAACTGATTGGTAAAAAGGTGCAGTGGAAAGAAACAGTGAAAGAAAGCAAAGGTTTGTACACAGGTAAAAGTTAGTGTTTATGATTTAAAAGTATTGGTTTTCCTATTCAAATGGAAATGTCTGTCAAACTATACCTATAGTTGACAGGATACAATATTGACTATGCAGGCCATTGATACAAAAGAGCAGTTTCCTTAGGGGAAGAGGCCACATAGTCACCTCACTGTCACATACCAAGAAGTATAAAGGGAACTCCTTTTGAGTAAATAGAGAAATACAGTGAGAAAGCATGCAACCAAAAGATGGCACTTACAGCCCAGGGAGAAGCTCATAAATCTCCTGGAAGCAGAAATTATCAAACAAATTAGAAGAAGACAGACCATCTCCTTTTAAAATGACAAAATGGCTTTCAAAGCTCTTCAACAGACCTTGTGTGGTTTTATCTTTTAAAAATATCACCAAGAAAGTAAAACAGTGGACAAAGTTGAGCTTTGGAATGGCTCCATTACAAAAGGTCAAATGCACCGATCAAATCAAATGATAACTGTGTTTCAAAGAACCCTGCTGTTCCTGCTTCACCAGTTTATCCTTTCAGATATACATCACAAACAATGGGAGGCTATTCAAGATTAATTCCCAATATGGAAATTGTGAATAAGTATACCAGTTTATGAATAGACAAAGAAGTGGTTTTGATAGATTGACAGTGTTTTGGGAGGTTAAGACAAATGCAGCTTTCTCATTATTCAAAGAGGGACAGAGATATCATAAATGATATAAGCAAAGAAGTATGTGGAAAAGGAGGCGCCTTTCTCAAAACAGAGGACCATGATCAAGTCCAAGGAGACCAGCAAGTTTGACACCTGCATTGGAGAAAAAGTTGAAGAAGCAAGTAGACTCCGGGGTTGTCAAAGCAAGTTGACAGTGCAAAACCCTGTCCTTTCAGAAACAAATTAGCATTCAGGTATTTCCTTGACAAGTTTTAAAGAAGGGTTACTTTGCCTCATAAATATCACCAGCATCATTAAAAACAGTGGCAGAGATGATATGAAGGTTATGGAGTTATTTTTCAAAGTTTTAATTTCGGTGTTAAAATTGTCACCAAAGAAACAAAACAAACAGGATTTATCCTTTTGACCAGTGATGGGACAGTCAGTTTTTGAAGGATCAAATGGACACCAAATGAAAAAATTCAAGTTGTTCTGGAAATTAGACTTCCACATCTTTCCAACGAGCCATCTCGCGCCCAATTCCAACACCGGGAAGGCATTCACAAATGACCTACAAACAACTCGATGCATTTATGCACCAGGATTCACCAGTTTTGACCAGTGTTTGGAAAATCAATTTTTGAACGATCAAATGGAAACGAAATGAAAAAATTCAAGTTTTTCTGGAAATTATACTTCCACAGCTTTCCAACGAGCCATCTCGCGCCCAATTCCAACATCGGGAAGGCCTTCAAAATGGACTGCAAACTTGCACGACACTCCTGGAAAAGTGCGCGACACGCTTGTGCACAAATTTTACAAAGGGATACACTGTTGCGCGATGCGCCTGTAGCAGCCCGCGGCACTCCTGTAGAAATGGTCAAAAATTTGCCTAAAAACCTTCAAAAACTCTTTCTAGAGCTGCTCAACTCCTCAAAAAGAATCATCATCAGTTTCAAGGTATTCAATGTGCCCGTTTTCTTTGTTAAGATCACCAAGAGAGGGCGGATAGTTTGGTCTAAAGAAAAATCAAGACTTGTGGGGTTGACTAGTGGTGAAGCTTTAAAGAAGGTTAAATTTGCATTGATATGAATAACCACTGAAATTTCCCTCAAAACTAGGATGAAACAGAGTCATAATTTGTCAGCTATATGCATTGTTTAAAGTAAGAGGGAAGGTTAAGGATCGTAAAGTAAAGGCAATATACATCTTTTGAAATAAAAAGTAAACATCCCATAAATGATTTTTCCTTTTTTTTAAAGATTTTCCTCTGTGTCAGCAAGGCCAAACAATGTTTAAGTTTTAATCCCACCAAGCATAACCGGTGAAGAAACTGCCATTATAAGTTGGAAGTGTCTTTTGTCAAGCTGTGTGCAAGGAGCAGTAGAGTATAGAGAAAGCAGTGTTTTGTGTAAAAGGAGTTTCTTATGGTTTGAAAGATACAAGATTATTTGTGACATGATAGAAACACAATAAACTCTGCCACCTAGCCCTATGTACAAATGACTTTTTACTGTGGGAATGCACTAAGGTTGACTATGTTCATAATGATTGAGTTTTGTCTTAGAGACACAAATACAAGTGTGTTGATTGGCCTCTAACAAATTCACAAGAGGAGTGATTTCTTAACACTGTATACAGGAAATCTACACAGCAGTCTGTCTCATCTTTACTATATGGTTTCCTATTGAGAAATTTTGCCTGGCAGAGGTACACTCAAAGGTAGAACGCTAGTTTTAAGAGAACAGGAAGTTGTGTGTTACGAAAGACTTGTTGCAAATACATCCAAATCTCATTGTCTATCTGTCCAAGCAGCATAGTGACACAGTTTGTTTCCAGCAGGGCTTTTTTACACACAGTGAGGGCAGTTTGTCTTTTCCAAAGCATATTCAGGTTAAAATGCCCTTCTAGGCAAGACAACAGGAGCAACATGACAGTGATAAATATGAGCAGCAGCAGATAGGTGATGAAGGACAACAGGTCCATGATGAGGGATAGCAGCAGATAGGTGATGAAGGACAACAGCTCCATGATGAGGAACAGCAACAAACAGAAAGGAACAGCAGCAAACAGAAAGGAATAGCAGCAGACAGAAAGGAACAGCAGCAAACAGAAAGGAACAACAGCAAACAGAAAGGAACAGCAGCAAACAGAAAGGAACAGCAACAAACAGAAAGTGAACAGCAGCAAATAGAAAGTGAAGGACAGTAGGTCCAAGATGAACAACAACAGGTACACATTGATGAACAGCAGTAACTCAGTAGTGATAAACAGCAGTTTCAAGAAGCGCCTAGCATGGAAAGAAGGGAAAAGCATATCAGCCCTTGATATTTTGGCCTCATCTTCGGAGCAGGTTGCTATGGACCCTTGAGGGTCATGCATGCCAATTTTGGGCCTTTTTCGGCAACTTTTTGTTTTTTGGCATTTTTTGGGTTTTTGGTCGAAAACTCATAATTTCGCCATTTCAGTTTGATTAGTTGTCAAGGGAGGAGGATGATACCGATGGATGCCATAATTCTATGAGCAGGTCTCCAGCGATTGTCAGGGAATTCGGAGATCATTCGCCCCCTCAAATTGGCGAAAAACACCCTCTTTTTGCACATTCTGCCCGCCATATCAGCAGTCTGCTATTTCCTGGTTTTTTACACACAGGTATAGTTTTGGATGACTTCTAGGCCTCAGATCGAGATGGTTTCAGTTGTGTCGGAAATTAGACACAGAAATATTTCCAACAAGCCATCATGAGCCTCATTTCGACATCGGGAAGGCTGCCTATTGCATCCAGCAAGTCAGGGGACCTTTTTCAGGCATAAATATGAAGTATTTTTGTAATTTTTGAACCTCAAAAATCTGCTTTTCCCAAATGTGCGTTAAGCTATTTTTATACTTGGGAAATGATGTAAAGTCAATATAATTTCCGTTTTTAGCAATTTTTTAGATATTTTATGGGATATTTTGTGCCTTGGGCTTTGCAAAGCCTCAAGGACAAGTTTAGATATTTTGACTTGGCCAATGGGATAGCTAGTTGCTCCATGAGGTTTTCCTTCCTCAAGCCTATTTATTCCATGGGTTTCATTGTAAATCGGAGGGCTGAAATTGAGAGAAGAATTAATACATTGGTCATATGAGCTTTGAAGAATACACTTGTGTTATGATTTTTGGACTGCCTCTTGGATGCTTTTGAGGAATGATGAAGGATTGTTGATGGATTCCATGACATGGTAGAATGGTATAGTTTTTCTTGCTTTGTTGTTGTCTTCTAGTTTTCATCCATAATACATGATTTTTGCTGCTATAGATCAGTAGAGATTATTTTTGAGATATGCCCATGGAGGCACCTCAAAATTCCTGAATCTTCATAGCTTGATGTTTTCTTCTTCCTTAGTTATGCTAAAGAATTCTTAACTGCTCTTTAGTAACTTAAGGATAATGTTTGCTAGTTTTATTTACAAGTTCTATGCATGTTGAGTAGGATGTATGGTGTGCCCTGCCTACCTATAAGTTGTCCATAGTTCTGTCCATAAAACTTTCTCTTTGACTGATTATTTGATCATCTTGTTGAACCAAGGAGGCCTAGTCCCGATCTAGCCCTTTGCCTAAAACTATGAAAGCTTGTTTGTCAAAGTGCCCAATGACTTAGAGACTATGTTTAGGCGTTCCGGCGTGGTTTATGAGTTGTTAGTTTGTCTTATGTGTTTTCCCCAAAGTCTGATAGCCATTTCCCGAAGTTAGAGGGTCTTATACCTCTATGTATGGCTGGAATGTTTGATTTCTATGTATTAATTAGCTCATAGTTGCATTTAGCATGATTAATGGCTTGCTATAACATGTTTATGTCTGCTATAAACTAGTTACACTTGAAATCCCTTGTCTTTCACCAACTTTTTGTCCATTTAATCCATTTTTCCCAAAGATCCCTTCTACCGTGAATCAAATCGGCCCTACAGCAGCTTTACATCATCACCTCATAGCTTCCTTGACTTGTTTGACCCCATAGCCCAATTTATCTACATCTTGTTATCCAGTTTATGTATTTGATCAGTTTTATCCCTCACAAACTTAAAAACTAAAAAAACCAAAAACACACTTCATAACTAGCCTAATATCAGAACACCCTAAGCAAACACACCGATATCTTTTGCATATAATAGAGAGAGCCCTCTCTGAGTCCAGGAAGGCTAGGTCCTTGGGCTCCAAAGCTTGGTTTGATGTTACATCGTCATTTGGCTCACCAATCGGCCAAATCACGGGACCCTAACACCAAATAAAGGCCATGTCCTCAATGGACATCATTTGGCTTTGAAAATGGCCATTGCACCGTGTTGTTTCTTATATTAAATCACGATAGTTTCTTAGGTCATTTCTTGTTTCTTGAGATGAAAAACAACCAAAGAAATTGTGAAGATCCTTTCAAGAAATAAATGACCATTTCTCAATCATATCTCAACTATTTTTTATTTTATTCGGTGGTTGCTTACTTTGAGAGAAATTTGACACTTTTATAAGGAATATAACATAAAAACACAAAATGGGAAGGAATTGATGAGGTAGATGTCCTTTAGTTGTTGTCAATTAAGAATTGATAATACACGATGCATGTTTTGTACTACAAACTAGATTCCTTCCTGGAGTTAGGACACAAAGTATTGAATCAAAGTTGTAGTTTCTAACTTCTTGTATTGGTTCATCAATCTTGAAATTTAGACATTGCATGTCTTCATTGCTTCATGTTTGAATAATTTGCATCATATCGTACAATAGGAAATTAGGAAGTATGATTATTATTACTTTATGGATCTGTTAAGTTACTTTTAAGTTTGCATGGTTTAGTGTGAAATTATTCTAGTCCCCAAACACATATAATCAAGGAATTATAATGTGTTTTCAAACATTAAATATCAACAAAATTGTTTAAAGGATATTGAAAGGAAAAATGTGATGGAAGATAGAAAGTGCCTTACTTAAATGCTCTAAGGATTTTTCAATAGTTGCTCCAAAAGCTTCACTTCAAGGCCCTTCAAGATCGTCTCCAACAATGCTATACCATCAGCTTCAACAATGTTGCTCCAAAAATGTCCTCAAGGTCTTCACAACAAGTTTACTAGAAGTTTCTCCAACAATATATTCAATAAGATCTTCATTATCAACTCGTCTCTTGTTTGGGTGCCTTAATGTGCAATGACATGTTTCTAGGACTGAATTCAATGCAAGGCATATTTGAAACTCTAACTCTGTCATCCGGTGTCTTATTAGAAATTATTTTAGTTTTCATTTTTTGTTTTCAAGTTAGATATTTTTTTCAAGTTTTTACATTTATAATTTTATTGCAATGTGGCAGACTGATGAGAGCAGTGCAGGAACAACCCAGAGACGTGATGATCGCAGAAAGAGGCCAGCAGAAGAACATGTAAAGTGCCAGCGTTGCTCTATCTTTAGGTATTTTAGTTATTTACATAATTGAAATAATATTAATTTTGTTCAAATATTCAGACACCTAGCCATGGTATGCCTGATGATTCCCTCTTTGAGGAAGAGCTTTCTTCATCCCTATCTCCAGTGTTCTTGTTGCGAAAAAAGGCACGAGATGCAAGGTCAGAATTTAATACTTTGATATACGCGCATCAAACACCTGAAACATAAGAGAGGATAAAACAACTTATGAGCCAGCTAGAAATATATCAGGTAATAATAAAAAGTCAAAAGGATATTTTTTTTGTTCTGCATGAGATGAATTGTGATAGTTTGAATTTTAATTTTTACATTGACTAAACTAACAAAAATTTCTTTTGTATGTAGCGTTTTCTGGCACTTGCTGAATCTGGTGTTGGTGGTAGTGGGACACAAGGGAAAGAGATTGCCCAACAACCCTCTCATACACCTTCTACTCCTTTAGGTGCCAGCGAAGAAACACACCCTACCCAAGCAGACACCCAGCCAACCGCTGAACGTGTTGGCAATGATGAGGTTGATATGGCCAACTACATTATTGCGTTTCCTGGAGCTACATGTGTCAGCTCCACAGGGACCATTAATGGCACGCTTTTGGTGAACGATGAAGGTGTCCCTATAAAGCATGTACAACTCGCAGGTAAATTTTAATATTTTAACTATTTCATGTACTTTATCTAAAACATATTTATCATGATTTTTATTTTTAAAGTAATGATAATATCTTCTTCTTTTTTTGTTTTGTTCTGTGTAGGAAACAATGAGTTCTATAGGATTCTGGAGAGCCATGCGTTGGTAATTTTTGGCCCAACCATACGTACAGGGTGGAATTCCCAGAATTCCAACCTGAAAAAAGAACTTCTAGATTATCTAGAAGCCCTTTTTGGGGTCGGCACATTTGACAGAACAACGGTGGCTCGGGTAGCCGGAAAATATTTGAAATATACCAGGGACACCTATAGGACACAATTGCAATTTAACCCTAGATATGAGCGTCCTCTCGCAGTTCCAGAGAGTGAGTGGAGAGCACTCATCCATGACAGAAAAGAGAAAAGGGCAAAGAAAGAAGGAAAAATGCCAACTAGACCCGCAAGGTAAATTAAAACTTTAATTCAATAGCTTTAATTTTCTCTATGTCTAAAATAAAAGTGTGCTACGTCATATCTGACTTCAATATTTTGATGCTAGGTTGCCTGACACCTCAAAGGTAACCAAAGCTAGGATTGAAAAAAAGGGCCATCACAAGCTAGGCCAGGGCGGCTACTTGAAATTAGCTGCAAGAATTGTAATTAAGTAGCTAAACATCTTATAATTAATTGTATCGCCTTCCAACGTTTTTGTAATCCTATCAAATATGATTAAAAATACGCAATCATATGTAATGTAGGGTGATGACTTCGGAACAGAAACTACAGAGGAAGATAAAAATATCTCTTTCCATTTTGGCTATCAAGCCGTAGTTGAACGTCGCATAAGCTTGGGGCAGGTCCCAAGATCCAGAATGCCTGATAAGGTAAAACATTAACCTTTCAATATGTTTGTTTTCATCCATAAATTTAATGTCTAACAACTTTGTTTAAATCAGGGGAGCAGCACTACCGACGAGGCAAATAACCCAGTTTTAGAGCCAGATGTAGATGATCCTCATGTGCAACCTGATCATTGTAGTGGGGACCAGGCCGACAATGCTGCTATCAGTGAGGGCCGTGACGGTAATTAATTTCCACTTATAATTTTTTTCTAATTATACCTTGATGGTTGTCCTTATAACGTTTTTTGTTTAAATGACAGAGAATGTTTCCCTTGAGGATCTTACCACCAGAGAGGAAGACAGGGCAACAGTCCCAACGGCGACAACTCGTGCACCAGGTAAATAATCTCATTGCAATTTTTTTTATTAATATTACCGAACTAGTTCAATGATATTTAAAAATTGACAATTAAAATTTAATATTATCTATTTTTGTAGGCGATGCCCCGTCACTGGATGAGACCAAACATCATAACTACGCAACTAGGTCAGCGGCGACAACTGGTGCACCAGGTAAATAATCTCATTGCAATTTTTTTTATTAATATTACCGAACTAGTTCAATGATATTTAAAAACTGACAATTAAAATTTAATATTATTTTTTTTTGTAGGCGATGCCCCGTCACTGGATGAGACCAGACATCGTGACTATGCAACTAGGTCAGTGGCGATAACTGGTGCACCAGGTAAATAATCTCATTGCAATTTTTTTTATTAATATTACCGAACTAGTTCAATGATATTTAAAAACTGACAATTAAAATTTAATATTATCTGTTTTTGTAGGCAATGCCCCGTCACTGGATGAGACCGGACATCGTGACTATGCAACTAGGTCAGCGACGACAACTGGTGCACCAGGTAAATAATCTCATTGCAATTTTTTTTATTAATATTACCGAACTAGTTCAATGATATTTAAAAACTGACAATTAAAATTTAATATTATCTATTTTTTTAGGTGATGCCCCGTCACTGGATGAGACCAGACATCGTGACAACGCAACTAGGTCAGCGGCGACAACTGGTGCACCAGGTAAATAATCTCATTGCAATTTTTTTTATTAATATTACCGAACTAGTTCAATGATATTTTAAAACTGACAATTAAAATTTAATATTATCTGTTTTTGTAGGCGATGCCCCGTCACTGGATGAGACCAGACATCGTGACTACGCAACTAGGTCAGCAGTGCGGGTCGAAAGGCATGAAACAGGAGCAGAGCATGATGATATTGATGATGTAATTAGGAGCTTTAAAAATAGGAAGAAGAAAAAGAAAATTTGATAATGTAAAATATTGTATTATTATAAGATAAACGTTACCATACTTGGAACGTTTTTTGCGTTATATAAAAAACTCATTTATCATACTATTTTTATGTCAAGCATTAATTGCAATGTTTCCTTGCATACTTTTTGTTGAATTGTTTTTTATTAGTTATTGAATATTTTTTTTTATGCTCATGAAAGTAAAAAATGAAATATAGATTGGGTATTGGGGAATTGAGAGTGATGTGAGAGGGGGGGGAGGGGCCATAAGAGCTTCCACCTTCACGTGGTTGGCCCTATTTAGTAGAGAATAATTTATTGGAGTGATTTAATCTTGGAGCAAACCTCCCTCGATCTAGTGTAGCAACAAAAAAGTCACTGTTGACTTAGTTGCTACTCTTTCAGATCATGGGAGGCTTGTTCCAAGTTCATGCGACTCCAATAAATTGTTCTTGAAACGAAAAGGAGCTTATTCAGGTATGTTTTGACATTTTCAACATATGTTCTAACATTATCATAAGAATGCATCTTAGAGTAAAAAATACTACATCAATTACTTGTATTTATTGTATAGATAATGATGGATTTTGATTGACTTGGTAGTGCAGGTACAAATCCTCTTACATCATGAGCAATACAACTTGTCAACCAGGGTCATGTCCAGGATATTTTTGCTTGTGCGCTTGACCAGGTTCGTAATGTCACATTTTGTAATTTCCTTTACAGTTCATAATTCAATATTAAAGTAATGCATAAAGCTTTTCACAACAATAAAAGGAAAGGGTTATGGCTGAGTCAAATTTTATTGTTATTGACAGTGTAATGAAATGTATCTCAATGCTATGGTTTTAGCCTTTTTATTGGTTGAATTAGAGGACCCAGTTGAAAATATTGGGGCCAAGTAGGCTGGTTTTCCTTTTTGCTGATGGTTTGGTGTATCTAATTGAATTAGTTTCCTAAGGTATTTTTGGTTGCAAACTCCTTTTATTTTTTCATACAGTATTGGCCTTGTGGAATAAATTTTATTGTGTGGTCTTGTTATATCTACAACATTTGTAGTTGTTTAGTCTTATGGCCAAGGTGCACTTTTATTATGGAAATAGTTGATGCAATATTGTCATTTAATCCTTACTGCAGGGTAGCATGTTGAGAAGTTTCTTGTAAAACATTTGGTATTCAAAATGACACTTGATCCTATACAGCATCATGCACTTGACTTCAAAATTCATATTCAAAGTGTGCCACACAATTCTTGCAAAATTTTAAATATTTATGTTGTTTTAAACCATTATCTTTTTCATGTATTGGATGCTGAAAATGTGAAAAAGACTTTGGTATGAAACCAACCGGTGAATAATTTCCAGCAAAACAACCACTTCCAAGACATGATTTATAAGTAGAACAAATGTGCTTATGAAGCATAGAAAGATATCCTTGATGCATTGTCAATGTTTGGCTAGGGTTATTTTTGGAGAAAATAACTCCTTATTCCTAGAATAGTGATCTTCAATACAAGTAAATGCCAGAGAAGAGAGATCATCGTGTGACACAACAAAACTAAAATTGGACCCCTAAGGAGAGCTGGTGTGTCTACAATCGCTCTGTCAGCATTTTCCCTTGGTTTACCCCGTTCTTTTCCTCCAGCCCGAGTGTTAATTGACTTCTTCTTTCTTCGGGTTTATTTATCAAATTCGTAGAATTTGATAAATAAATACTATCCACAATGGTTGGACTTTAATTTATATTCCCGACTTTATATTATCTCCAAGCCTCATAACCAATGTTTAACTTTCAACACTTTGTATTTATACTCCACGTTTCTTTTTAAATAAATAACTTGTAATGAACTTTCGGCTCTATATTTCACCACCTAGCCTTACAACAATCATGCTCCAGACTTATGCTAACTATCCGCCAATCGTTTAATTAAACAATTTCATTCTAATCCGGCCCCACCTATATATATCAATAACCAATCAAACACTCGTATCGTACCTGGCTATCCTCCGCACACCTTATTCAACCTCCGGGCAAGTTCAACATGTGACCACCGTCCGATGGCCCTTCTCCAAATCAACGACTCTTGGAAATTTCGCTTGGCTTCCAACGTCGGGCTTTAACATGTGATGGCGCGGGTTAAACAGTGGTTTTCTGGGGGTCACTTCGCCACGTGTCGCATTCCCTATGGAATCACTTGCAAATAGGAAATACCGCCTACTCCGCAAAAGCGGTGCGATATGGGCAACCCGCTTTTGTGATTCCGCTCGTGGTTTTGGTACAGGGCTTGACCACGGGTGCAAGTCTGGTTCTGCTATCCTTTTGTTTGTTAACTCATGTCCAATCCTTGGATCAGGTTTTGAAAGCAAAACAATCTTGTCTCTTTATTAAGTAGGATTTTTATATTTGAACAGTGTTCATGACCCCGGTTCTCTACAGAGACCTCGCCTTCGGGTGGGGTGAGTTCACAGGGTTATCCAACAATTTATGGGAATTCAAATACAGAAGAATGGAATTATCAGTACCCAATCGCCTCACAGTTAAAAAATTCTTCACAATTAGTAGTTCGAGATAATTCAATGGAAACTAAGCTTGGAAATCATTTAATTGGAAACAATTGTTCACACACAGAGGTTTATTGCAGAAACCCCCTCTCTACTCTCCTCTTCCCTCTCTACTTTTATTCATCCGAGGAATTACAATTTATAGACATAACATATGGCTCTTCGGTTCCTCTGAGAGGACCGTTCTAGAAATCAAAAGGTCTAATTATAATAATTCAACTAACTAAAATTGTTCGACTCCTACAACTCTAACTAGTCTAAGTAATACAGTCAGCTGAGGTATTGACACCTAGCTGTTACAACTCAAATGTTTTCGAACCCTCCTAGCCACAACATGTGGACAAAACCTCCTACATTGTTGGCTAGTGCCTAATGCCCCTGCATCATCGTCTGACATAAACCTATTAACAAAAGTGAACAGGGAATGATTATTAATTATGGCATACTAAGTTGTCAGTGATTTTGAATATTTGTCTTTAACATGTAAAAATGTTAAATTCCAAACTTACATCATCATGGTTTGGCATCATGAGCTTGACTAATTGTCCACCATGCTCATAATTTCATTGTTGTATTCATATCTATAAACAACATTTCAAATAATAATAAAAAAATTCTATAAGAAAAATCTAGACCTCCATGCTGCTGCTCCTCGTGAGACAAAGTCAAAATTGCATTACACAATCTGACACATAAGAATCTCCTATATCCCGGTGGTATGTATCCAAACTCTTATAATAGTGTCTTCAAGACTTATGTTGGCATTTCCAATGAGATATTTAAGCAATGAAATATGGAGCCTTCTTCATTGTTGTATATGTAACAGTCTTTTATTAATATAAATATTGATGGTTTTGTCCTTCTGAAAATGAAATGTAAAAAGAATTTATTGTGGTCAATTGAAAAGTTTTTTTTTTAAAGCTTTTCATTATGGAAGGGCGACATAGATATATGCCCTTCTAATTGAAATTCGGACCTGCCCTTCAAATTTGATCACTATGTGGGACCTTAACAAACAATAAAACTATTCCGCCGTGCGTTATATAAAACATATAACAAAACCTTTGTCAAAACTTCAAACGAACCCTTTAGCCGTGGGTATTTCATCACAAATTGATCATTTTACCATGTACCTTCTTCTAGAGGAATATTCTTCCACTTGATTAGGTACTTCATAATGGTTATATGTCAAAGAGATACAGAATGTTTATCTATAACTTTTTTGTGGTTCAAGAATTAACTTTCGTTCTTCATCTAATTTTGGAAGTTCTATTTACATTGGCATATTTTTTCCCAAAACCTTTTTTAGGCAAGATACATGAAAAACCTTATGAATGCAAGAAGAAGGAAAATATAACTTCTATACCACTTGTACAATCCTATGAATAATTATTTAGGGCCATAACAGTTTTGCAGTGTGGAAAAAGTCAGCAAAAAGTCCCGAGTTTTTGAAAAAATCCCGAATTTTTCCTAGAGCCGACTTTATTGGCCGAATTTTCGCCGAATTTTTCATCCCTAAAAAAGTCGCGATTTTATCCTCGAAGTACCGAATTTTTTCCGACTTTTTCAAAAAAATCTTGAGTGAGGTAGTTTCTTTAATAATTTTTTAATTTTTTTTGAAAAAATCAGGATTTTTTCCAAAAATGAATATTTTTGTATTTTTTTAGTTTTGCCGACTTTTTGCCGACTTTTTCAAAAAACTCCCGAGTTTATCGAGTATTTCAACTTTTGGACCCTTGCCGATTTAATCCCGACTTCGAATTTTTCCACATTGCATTTTTGAGCTAATTCTTTATTCTTCTTTTTCTTGAATGAAGATTGCTTATAATGCTATAATCTAAAAAATACCCAATTACCCTCCTCAAATTGTCTTTCACTTCAATGTTGTTCCCCTTGTTGTTTTATCATGTTTCATGTCATTTGAAGTTTTTCCATAATAATTTTCAAATTTTCTTTAGTATTTTCCTTATGTGACTTTGTTTCCTATACTTTGGACTTATCTTGCAAAAAGTATGAGATACTAGGAGTTGGATATCCATAAAGGGCCTTAAATGGGGAAATTTTAGTAGATGTGTGATAGGTAGTATGATAGTATCATATTACCTTTCTTCCTTGAGGAACCCACTTCATCCATTAAGATTGCTTTTCTAAAGAGTAACATTGTAGATAACCTTAAAAACATTTGTTAACTATTTTTGTTTGACCATTTGATTGTGTTTGATATGTAGAACTCATGGCACCTAGTGTTTCTCCACTCATATTAAATAATTATTTCCAAAATTTTCTTGTTACTATTACTTTAGGAAAACCATGAAGACTATGAATTTCTTTCACGGACACTTCTGCCACTTGGCTTGTTGTTTATGTACTTTGAGCTCTACAAAAAAAATCTACAAATTTTGTCTATATAAATGACCACAAAAATGTAATACTTACCTTTATATTTCAGTAACCCTGTAATAAAGTCTATTGATATATCTTCTAGTCTTTGAATATGTATTTGGAATGGTTGAAGTAACCCTAGAGATTTTACTATCTCTCTTTTATTTATTATGCAAACCTGACCTTCTCTTACAAAATTTTGAATATCTTTCTTCATTCCTTCCAAAAATATATTTTTTGATCCTTCGAGATGTTTTAAGGAACCCTACGTCCTACCATTAGAGAGACATGGGACTCCCTTAATATTTTTTTATTCAAATATGCTTGCGTGCATAAAAATATTCTACATTTTCACCAAAGTATATCTCTCTTTCACTCCCAATGCTCCATAGAGTTCATCCCATCCTTTATAAATTTTAGTTTTTGTTTAGTACTATTGTCATTTTTCCATTATGACAAGCTTCTTCTAGCCACCTAGGAATAGAAAATGTAATTGGATATAAATTTGAGGCCTCTTCTATTTTAGAAAGAGCATCATGTACTAAATTTTCCTTACCCTTTTTGCAGATTATCTCAGAATTAAAACTTTGCATTTTTTCTCCTCATTTTTGTTAATCTTCCAATGAAATCCACAGCTTCAAAAAATACTTTATGCTATCATGGTATATCTTGACTTTAAATTACCTCCCAGTGATATACTATCCCCATTTTATTGCATGTAATATTGCTTCCATTTATTTTTCATACGTAGATTTCACCAAATATTTTCTTTGAATTCCTTGCTTTTAAAAGAAAATGATATCCCTTATTGTGTTAATGTTACGTAAATTCCTTTCCCTAGTGCCTCACACTCTATTATGAATGTTTTACCGAAAGTAGGTGCAACTGATGTTGGTGTAGAAGACATGGCATCCATTAAAAGAGAGAATGCCAAAGTAGCCTCATCATTCCATATAAATGATATTTTCTTCAAGAGATATGTGAGTGGGCTTGAAATGCATGCATAATTCTTAACAAATGATCAATAATATCATGTAAGTCTAAAAAATATTCTAAGAACCTTGATTTTCTTAGGAATAGGTCATTTTGTAATAGCTTGCATATTTTGAGGCTCCAACTTCACTCCTTCCTTTAAAACAATATGAACCAAATACTCGAATTCTTATTTCCCAAAAGCACATCTAGATATTTTTACATAAAATTTATTGTTCTCAATAATTTATATAACTTTTCCACATGTTTACTAGTGTGGTATTCCCATGATTTATTATAAATATGTGTATTATCAAATAAAACCAACACAAATTTTATAAGATGGCATCAAACAAAATTGTTCTTAAGTCGAGCCCGCCGGACTTCAAACGGCGATAAACCATAATTCAAACCAAATTCGCATTCCAAAATAGCCTGCTGACGTCGGCCAATTTTGTGATGCAAAAACCAAATGAATTCCGCCCTAATATTTTTCGGGTCCGAAGTTGGGCTAGCATACGAAGGGAGAGTTGTGACGCGAATTTCTTATCAAATTCGCCCTAATCTTTTTCGGGTCCGGATTTCCATTGCGCAAGCGGCCCAAACAAAGATCCGCTCCTATCCCTCTATGACGAAACCATCGTACATGATGACGTCATCAATCAAAACCCGCCACCCTTTTGACTTTGTAAATAAAACAAATTGGGTCTGCGTCATTTTCATTGTTCCGTGTGCTAGCTAGTCTTCCATGCAACAAAATTCAAAAACCAACTGTTAACGCTTGCTGACCGTTACCTTGCTGAAGAGAGTTGAAGCCGAGTATTTCAGGGTTATTCTGTCATAACCAGCGCCTATTTAAACATGTTTCATTTCCCGTAAATAGGTATTTATTCCAATTCCCCGCTAAACTTTGTAAAAAATCCTGGTTTTAGTTTTAATTCTGCAGTAAGGTCTGAAAAGAAGTTCAGTTTGGTCTTTTTCATTCCCAGAACTACAATTATATTCCCAAAACTGGTAATTGTGCCCCTTTTCCACAAAAACCCCGAAATTCCATTTCTGAATCCACAAGAACTAGAAATGGAAGTTCCTGTAGCTCTGAATGTTGTGCCCATCAATGCCCCTCACAAGGACTTGGATTATTTTCCTTTAGCCGATATGGATTTTCAAATTAAGGACTTGCGTCTCAGTGAGAATCCTCTTCGAATATTTTTCCACTGCAGAGACAATTATTTGAATGGTTCTGACATCTTTGGACTTTGGGAATCAAATCTTCCTATGTACCTTCTCCCCTCAGTCCATATTTTTCCTGAGTTAATCCATTATTTCTACGCAAATTATGATCCCAACCAACGAGCAGTTTTATCCCCAAGTCAAAATGTCCTTTTCCCAATAACTGCTCAGTCCATAAATGAAATGCTACAATTCCAACCTGGTCAAGCTCTCACTCCCCTGTCCATGGCTGAATTACTTGAAAAATCTACTAAGTTATCCCATGAAGAGTTAAACTGCCTATGCCAAACCTTCATGTTACCAGAGCATCAGCCTAAAAACCCTCCCCCTTAGGGTTATACTTTCTTTACTGATGAGGGTAGACTTATTTTAAACATGATATATTCCATAATGGGCTTCAATACTAGTGAGTATGTTGATCAGTTAACCCTAGTATTGTTATCCATTTTTACCCCTCGACAACCTCCTGTTGTCAAGTACGATTTTTCATCTTATATTGCTGACAAAATCCATGATCAGTTCATGAGATTTGAGAATGAGAGAATATTTAAGTATTCTTCTATCATATATCATCTCATGATTTACTTTCAGTCAGAAAATTTCCCTTATTATGTTAAGAAACTTGATGCCAAAGGGAATCCTAGGTCAGTCATCTTTTGGTCTGCCATTACTCACAATTCCTCTGATTCTCCTTATTCCTATAATGAGTTTTTCGACCTTTTTTTTCATCCTGCAACTACCTTGTTGACAGGAGTCTCTCCTCCTAGAATTAACAATGAAATCAAGAAAATCCTTCAGCTCCAAAGCATTACAAGATAGGTGACTGGTACCTATATCAAAACTACACAGAGATTAGGATATATGGATGTGAATTATGCCCATTAAAACTGCCCAAGTATTTCCCAATGAGACTCTTTGCATTAGAATATTTCAGGTAGATGAATAATTTAGATATAATTCATTTTTGCAATGCAAAGAAAAAGGCTCAACTCAGGATCAAGAGCCAATTAGGTCCCTTCATTTGTAACTCTAGGGAAGCTGGAAAGGAAGCCGAAAGGATTTTAGAAGACTATCTCAGCCTACAAAAGAGTTTCTACTGGGTGCCTTATGATCCAAACAACTTTATCTATGATTAAAGAATGAAAAATAAACTATCACCATACATCCATCAAATAATCCTAGAAATAGAACAATATGCTAATATGGATGAATGGACAGAAGGGACATTGGTTGAAAAAGATAGTGAGCAGGTCAATGTTGAAAATGTAATTAAAGATCTTGAAAAGAAACTTGACCTAGAATCTTTTGGACAGGTGCAGGGATCTTCTTCAGCCAGGACTTTACAACAAAATTTGCAGGAGATTAGTACAGTAGCAGTAGAATCTAAAGGAAAATAAAAGGAGCTTGATATACAAATAATTGAAAAATTCATAATGACAGAGCAACCAGAGACTTCTAAGGAACAAGGTCAAGGACAAATTCCTCCTACTCAGATCAGTGAGCCAGAAATTTCTATTTTACAAACTCCTCTGAATATAGAAAAGGGAAAAAAGAGAGAGCTGAAAAAACTACTCCTATTCGTGGCTCTTCTGAACAACAAGATGTTACAAGGTAGAAATTAACTCCCCTTCTAGAAGATGAATCATTTTAGGAAATCCCTGATAGCCAGGGAAGAGACGACAGTCAGCAAACAAGTACAGGTAGTGGGACATCCACTAATTTTCAAAAACAGGGAATACAGAGGCAACAAAGTGCAGAAATATCTTCTTTCAAACCTACAGTAAAAACTGCCTGGGACATCAAAAGAACATTCATCAATATAAAGGCCAGGAACGATCCACTTAGACTTCAAGTGTATAACCAATTTTTGAAGATGGCTCCGAAAAATCAAGAAATATTGATGTCAGCTTATGACATTGATCCGGATTTTATGTAGGAACGCAACAGAATAAACACATAACCATAAATACAGAGATGCAGCGGAAATAACACTTCATTTCATTAATATCAAATAACAGAAAGATGCTTACAGACATAATGGAAATAAAATAGCTAGGGTGCTGGTAGCGAATCTCTGAGAAGAGATGTGGTGGCTACAGACCTCCGAAATGTGTTACAATGAGGCTCGAGGGCCTATTTATTGTTGAGAAACAATGTAGAATTTGAAACGTCCAAAAACCTAACCGTAGGAGATGAGGCACCAAAACTGTGGGCGCCCGTTTGGGTAAATTGGTGGTTCAACTTCCCGGGGGCATAACTTTGGCACCCGATCTCCGTTTGACGCGTTCAATAGCTCGTTAGAAAGATCTATCCGAGGACTACAGCTGTCGGGACGAATTTTATCGAAAAATTCGTTGGCGCTTTCATACCCAAAAAACGTCGTTTAGGGCCTCAAAACGGCTCCGGAAGTTCAGGACCCGAAAAACTGCTAAAAATAGTAAGTTATGCCGAAACTGAAAGACTGAAAGAGACAATGGTGGGGGGCCAAGTGGAATAGGTGGGTGGCCACCAATATCCACCCGGATCATTAAGCCCCCAAAACGGCTCCGAGAGTGGAGGACCCGAAAACCTGCTAAAAATAGTAAGTTGTGCTGAATGTGAAAATCTGCAAGAATTGATGGTGCCGGTCCAAATGGAATAGGTGGGTGGCCACCGATATCCACCGATCGTACAAATAATGCAGGCATGTTAATGAGACATTGGAAGCCCAAGGTAACAAATTTCGTACAACAAGTAGACATAGACTAATTTTGAAGTCTTAGCAAAGGATATCCACTTTAGATCAAATTGAGTTACACAAGCAACAAAGGAGATGATTTATTCTACTCGACAGATAAATCAATGATGACCCATAAGTTGCGTGATTATTTGGATAATACTAATACACACCGAGAAACTTTGCAAAGTTTCCTCCCGTGTGCTATGATATATAGAATCAAAACTTTAGAGGAAATAATCATTGGTTTGGGTCATAATCCTAAAGATGTGAAAGGTATTGAAGCTTTGATCAAGAGAAAAGATGATGATATTGTAGCTCTGAGAAAACAATTAAAGTTACCGGCCTCAAGACATCCACAAACTGCAGAAATCATCAAACAAAATTCTGAGGAAGAACTAATGGATTTGCTCTTAAAATTGAATGAGCAACATACTAAAATTGAAAAATAGCTTGATAATGCATTAAAAGATAAGCAGGAAAATATTCTAGTATCTACATTAGGAGTAGTGATAGGTACAGCAACAACAGGTCAGCCAGCAGAATTGTCACAGATCAACACTGCAAATTTGAACATTGATGAATTAACAAATTCAATGGAAGATATGAACATTCAGGCCATAGAGCTTCACAAAAAAAAGGAACAATTGTCCACTCTAGAACATAAATATGATCTTTCAAAAATGAGTGTTGCTGATAAAACAAGAGAAGTAAACAAATTAGAAAAAATATTCAAAGCATTGGAAAAGGATCTCACATTGGAGAAACCTTTAAAAGAAATAAATGAAATTCTTTGGGATAATATCATTCAATCAATAAAGGATGTTTGGTCCTCAATTCAAATAATGGATGAACAGAATAACTTAGTTAAATTGGCTCTGGATGAGATTGAGAGATCAAGACAAGAATTGGGAAATATGCCAGAAGAGGCCAATAGACTTATACATTTTTTGAATACTCAGACTAAGAATAAACTTGTAGAAATTGGTATTCAGGACAGGACCGGAACAATTCTAGAAATAAAGAGAGTTTTTACTAAATGAACTCTGGTACAGAATTTAGAATGAAGGTGCTCAGATATGCAAGAAGAAATCATTGCCTTCAGAGAAAGATTGAATATTTTGTTAAATAGAGGATTGCCTAGTCCTATAGTTGCAGAAGATAAGCTAATGGACCTTGATAGTTATGTTGAAAAATTGGACAAATATGCTGATAATCAAGCTAGTTCTTCAACCAGTTCATCAACAGTAGCATTTCCTACAAGGAAAAACCTTCATGATAGATTGGAGAATTTATTTTATCTTGAGCATGAAGTAAATCATTTGTTCCCAAATCAGCCTAATTTCTTCAGATATACTGAGGCTGATGAAACACTAAGAAAGTTGCAAAGTACCAGAGTGCCAGAAGTTCAATGGTGGGAAGAAATGATAGAAATTTTGTAAAAAATTATCCTTACAAATTTGTTTGCCTATTTACCACAGTATATCATGATAAAAAGGATAAAAGGATGAACAAAGGTCAAAGAGTATCAGAGCAGTTAAAGAGTATTAGTGAAATGAAATAATCAACATAGAATTACTGAAGAGGACAGCAGCAAGCCAAGATATAGGGCCTGCCTCCAGCACATTCTTAAAATAAGGAAACAACACAACATCAGTTATCATTTTTCTTATCTACGATACCATCTGTCTCTATATTGTTGTAAAATACTTATTAGTTATCCTAGATAATATCTCAATTTGTTATGAGATATTTTGTATGATTTTTTGTATAAATACTCCATCAATTGCAGTAGTAAGTGTGGATTCATATACTTTGCAGTAACATTGACTTTTTCAGAATAAAGTGTTGTTGGAGAAATTTCTTTGTGGCTTGCTGGATGATGAATTGATGCTAGAGACTTTTTACAGGATTCATGTGTCAAAATACGGATCAATAAGTAATTTCTATCCTATGTTTTAAGTTTTTATATTTGTTTATTATATCACTGTGTTTCATTTCTGAATAATTAATGAAAAGGAGTAAATCATAAGGTACTTAAGTGTAATCTGGTTTTAATCATTATTATTCTAAATGTTTTCTTCTAAACTAGTTATAAACAATGAATTCTTAATTGCTCCTGTTTTACTAGTTTAAGGATTTTGGGTACTTTAATTTGTATTTGGAACAATGGACGTCGGTACTCTATATGTTGCTTTACTATTCTACATACTTCTATTTCACTTTCTTATAGATGCCTCGGGCATATTTGGATGCTTTCTCAGATTGTCGATAATCTCCATGTGGACCGTTACTGGGTTTTATATCAAGTCCCTGTATGTGACATGGGGTATTTTTCTATCAATGTCTGGGGTGGGAATTCCACTTTTCTGGATGGATATTTGGGTTCCAATCTTCAGATGTGAAAATGTAATGACTTCATGGACTGTTTTACTTCATATAATATATTCAAAACAACATTTTTTCTCTTGTGAAAAAAAAATGATTAATGTTTATCACTTTGCCTTCAAAACTAGCGATGCTGGTCTATGTTGCTGGTTTATTGATATGGTCTCATGGTATTTTTATATTTGGGACATATCACACTCCTCACATGATTAGAGTTTTTCTCTATTCAAGGATGTTGGGTACTTTAATTTGTATTTGGAACAATGGACGTCGGTACTCTATCTATTTTTTTACTATTCTACATACTGCTATTTCACTTTCTTATAGATGCCTTGGGCATATTTGGATGCTTTCTCAGATTTGTCGATAATCTCCACGTGGACCGTTACTGGGTTTTATATCAAGTCCCTGTATGTGACATGAGGTATTTTTCTATCATTGTCTAGGGTGGGACTTCCACTTTTCTGGATGGATATTTGGGTTCCAATCTTCATATGTGAAAATGTAATGACTTCATGGACTGTTTTACTTCATATAATATATTCAAAACAGCGTTTTTTCTCTTGTGAAAAAAAATGATTAATGTTTATCACTCTACCTTCAAAACTAGCTATGCTGGTCTATGTTGCTGGTTTATTGATATGGTCTCATGGTCTTTTTATATTTTGGACATATCACACTCCTCACATGATTAGCATTTTTCTATGTTCAATGATTATGGGTACTTTAATTTGTATTTGGAACAATGGACGTCGGTACTCTATCTGTTTATTTACTATTCTACATACTGCTATTTCACTTTCTTATAGATGCCTTGGGCATATTTGGATGCTTTCTCAGATTGTCGATAATCTCCATGTGGATCGTTACTAGGTTTTATATCATGTCCTTGTATGTGACATGGGGTATTTTTCTATCATTGTCTGGGGTGGGACTTCCACTTTTTTGGATGGATATGTGGGTTCCAATCTTCAGATGTGAAAATGTAATGACTTCATGGAATGTTTTAATTCATATAATATATTCAAAACAACGTTTTTTCTCTTTTAAAGTTTCATTTTATTTTTTTTAAATTGAACCTGCCGTCGCTATACCAACGCCTTGTAAGTGTCCGAATTGCGACAGATTAGAAACGTCGGAAGAGAGACAGTATAACCACGTCGGAAGAGCGACGTTCAAAACGTCGGACCACATTTCGTTGTAATTGTGACAGTTTACAGACGTCGGACCACATTTCGTCGGAAGTGCGACAGTTTACAAAGGTCGGAAGTGCGACGGATTGGGAAACATCAGAAGAGTGACACTTGTTTGGAAGCGACGGAAAAAGTGTCGATAGTGCGACACTTTTTAATTGCGTTGGAACTACGACGGTATGGTAAACCAAGTTTTTCCCACCCTCGAACTGTCGCTCTTGTGACGACTATGTGTCAGAATAGCGACGAATTGGCCGTCGGAATTTCCGCCAAATTTTCTAGTGTATGTAGTTGATGCAGGAGCATTAGCTCCGGAAAACACCTTGTATTTTATTTAAACTAGGGGGTTTCATGTTTTTAAGAAATTATTAATTTTATGTAAATATTTATAAGATTTTGAGTGATTAATTATGTTTTTAATTAATTATATGGGAGAATTTGTAAATGTTTCCAAACAACTGGAAACATGAGAGAAATTAGCTTCAAGATAATTTAGAATTAAGGAGAGAGCCTAATTTGGAATTAGTTTCAAAGTTTTAGGAATAAAAATCTATTTTTTAGGGATGGTGAGAGATTTGGAGATTTGTTGAGATTTTAAAGGGGTTGAACTCAAATTAGTACATTTTTAATTTATATAAATTAGTGGGCCTCAAAGGCAATTGGGGAGGTAGAATAGAATAGGGAAAAAAGTAGGAGATAGAGGTTTTCCTATACCTCTATGTACAGCTGAAAGGGCCATGGATTTTGAAAATCTGGCCATGCACAAAGGGTTTTGAAATTGATTGCATTTGTTTATACAAGGAGGAATTTGTTCTGGAATTTTGTGTGCGTAATATATTTCTGATCGAAATTGGCAGAACGATATTTGAATTTTTAAGTCATTCATGTGATAAAATCTATGACAGTTAAAGCTCTGTATATAAAGGGAAATTCGATATTGTTTAAAGTAATGCCGATTTGCTGTTGTGAAGGTATGCAATTAAGCGCACATTTGATTTAAATCTGCATACAGTGAAGTGAAGCAAAATCGATGTTTTTGGCTTCTGGTAAGAGTGTAATTGATATTTGTATAGTGTGTATGGGTAATCTGACATTGATTGGACGTTGATAACAGTTCTGCATTGAGTTTAATGGAAGTGTTACAACAGAGGAATTGTATTTAATGTAATGCAGATTGAATATGTTACATAGTTGTACAGCATGAAGACTGAAGGAGTTCCAGAATGCGTTGGAATGTAAATCGTTGATTAAATCTGTGTTTGCCGGAATTGATTTTATAAACTGTGTGGTTATGTTTGCATTTACCCTGACATTGGCATGGGAGTATGTGCAGATAATTATAATGTATTAAGAGAAGAACAGTATAACTATGCAATTTAGAGTTCGAATGTGGAATTAACGCTCAGAACAGTGGTATTTTTATAGCGCCGGTTAAAGAGTTCTGTAAGTAAAGAAAAGTCTTCCACAGTCTAACAAAGATGAAGCCAGAACGAATCTGAAGAATAATATAGCGATGATAAGATGAGTTTGTAAGAACAGATTGAATTTAATTGCAATGAAAGTTTGAACTGAACAGAATTCTGTTTTGGTTGATGAAAATCGATTTGTTATATCTGATCCATATTACTTAGGTGCAACGCGGATCAAGAATGTTGGAGGGGAGAGCTGATTCGGTGGTAAGAACGGTTACTGGAACAATGGTTTAAATCTATTAATTGCAGATGCGTTGTGTTGAATTTGACAGATGGTGGTCCGTTCAAGGAGGAAGTGAACCCTGTAAGTATTGTTAAATCAGATTGATTTATACATTGTTGAATGCTGTGGTATAAATTGAAAACGCAGGGCGCAAAGAGTCATCTGTTGATTAATTGTGATATAAACGTTGCCAGATATATCTCACATGGTATGATGTTTAAAGTGACTTGAGTCAAGATCCAGCTTGAGCAATTAAATAGTAAGAAATGCATTGTGAATCTGTGAATAAAATGGAGGCGCAGATTATTGAACGCTTTGTAGTTGAATGCTGTGAGTAGTGAAGATCTAAACCCAATGAGCGATGGATCGAGCGTTATTAGAGGTAAGTTAATTCGTTATATTGGGAGCGCTAGCAATGTTTAAAAAAAAAAAAAAACAATCCCACTAGCATTAATGAAACATGGGGGTGTATAAAATCGATATGTGTGAACTTTAGAACATGGGCGCATTCTCTGGTTTTAAATTCCGGTATTAAAAGCATATGTGATTGTTGGTGTTGGGTCTGATTTATGGGAGCGTTCAAATGTTGGTTATGGATTGAGAGTGTTAAATTGAGATTGCATTGAAGCTTGGTTTTAATCCCATGGAAGTTTTTGTGGAGTGTATTATTTCATACCATTGTTTGAAGAAGTCTTTCATTCATGAAAGAAGCTTTTTGTGGAGATTGTTGGATTCTGGTTTTGAATCATATGTTTTAAAATGCTTCCGCATATTTAGTGTGTGTGAGATTGCCAGAATGGGAAGTTTTGGAGCTTAGTTTTTGGAGATGCATTTTATATGCATGAGATACAAGAAAGATTCTGGGTTTGCAGGCCCTGCCTGCGTCATTTTTGGTATCAGAGCTGGAATGGCTCTGTATGAGGGTTTAAGTTTTTAAATTGAATTGAATTAAATGCATGAATGAGAGATTTTGACGCTGATGAAAGTTGCAGCACAGGTATACAAATGCAGTTGAGGAAGGAAGCGAGATCAACAGGATCTTGAAAGGTGAGATTGTGTAGTTGATATTTAACTCTGGTTCGAAGACTATTTGCAGAATTTGGTTGCAGGCATAGTGGAGAAATCTCAGCAAGAAGAAGCAGCTGAAGTGCAGTGAAGAGAGAGTCTAGCAAGGGATTCTAGATGTGTGGAAGAACCTAAAGATTCAATAGAGGGTGAATGAAAAAGGACAAGTGTGTTCTTGACAGTTGCAGATGAGAGAAGCCTAAAAGAGCATAGGAGAGTGCTGAAGAGGTTCCAGAGACAGTGAACCAGTACTTACCAAAAGACTGAGTGAGGAGAGCTTGGTGAGGTAAGTGGCGGCAGGACAGGAGAGCTTGCTGTTGCAGAGGCTTGGTGCAACTCATGAGTGAGAAACTCATGGCGAAGGAGATGACTACTGAAAGTCATAAAGAAGAGAGCAGAGGTTCAGAAAGAGGCCACAGTAGAATGAGGGAGAAAGATGCCAAGGCAAATGGCATATTGAAGCAGTGGATTGATGAGGAGTATGAGAAAGAGAAAGCTGAGATTACAGTTCATCTTGAGTTGTTAATGGAGTTGTTGCAGGAGAATATGAGAGGCCAGAGACAGGGTTGGCTGATGAGGAAGAGAGTGAAGTGGCAGAGGCTACAACAGAAAAGAGATCGACAGATAAACATGCAGTTAATGGAAGAGCTGAAGAAGCTCGAGCAGATGATGGATGTACAGTTGAAGTGTACGCAACTCAGAGCAGCTGAGTTGGAAGAGGAGGTTTCCATTGATCAAACAGAGGAGGAGATAATTGATGATTTCTTGAATTACTGGGCAGATCCAGATCAGCTGGATAATGTGAACTCTTGTGTTTTTATAGCTGACAGTTGTGATGTGATTACAGGTTTTGTTGAAAAGGATGCACAATCTTGTGAAACTGTCACAATCATGGAAAAGAATCTCTCGGGAGATAAGTACTTTGAAGAAGAAAGCAGTGATGCTTTTGCTGTTACAGTACAAGAGGAAGTTCATGTGAATGAAGAAGATGATCAGCTGAAAGAGCTGGTATATGAACCGACGATTAAAGTTGTTGAGACTTGTAGTTTTCAAACTGACAAGTTGTGTATGAATGCAGGGACTGTAACTGATAGTGATGTTATGCTTCAGCAATGTCACAGAGAAATTGCATTGCTAGAATATTTGTTGAAGAATTCAGAGTATGACAGGGAGATGGCAGAAGAAAGAGTTCAGTACAGTGAACGAGTGCAGAAAGATATCATGGAAGCAGATGATGTGAGAGAAAGACTGGTTGACAGTCTTGAGAATTCTTCAGAAGATTCTTTGGGCAGAGAGAATCAACAAAGAGAGAATCAGCATACTGATGTGCTGATTGAGATGGAAAATTCGAAGCAGCATACTGAAGTGCTGGCAAAGAGGAAGAAGGCATTGATGCCTTATGATTTTTGTTTTAACAAGTGTTTTGTGAATGCAGGTATGATTGCAGGTGTTGAAGAACATTTGACTAAGTTGAGCAGTCAAATGAAGAAGGAAGACAAGAATTCTGTGGAAATTTCTAATCCATGGAATGAAGAAGTTATGTTGCTGGAGATGATGCTGAACGATCAGAATTCAGTGCAGAAAGAATCTCAATTTTAGAATTGGGAATTGCAGATGCAGAGAGATGAATACAACAGAAAAGAGTACACAGTGTACCAGTCCAGTAAGTTGCTGGTAGGAGAAGGCAGAAAAGAGGTTTTCTATTTCCGAAGACAAGAGGGCATGGATTATTGGGAGGGAGTAAGAACAGAAGAAAACATAGAAGTAAGAAATGAAAAATTACAGACGGAGCAAGCAAGAATTCAACAAGTGACAGTACAAATAGAGCGAGTAAGAACTGAGCAAGCCGTCTTAGCTCAGCAGACAGCGAGAAATCAGCAACCTGGAGATTTATTGGACCAAGAAATTGAATTAATCAGAAGAATCATGCTGAAAGTGTCTAAGAGGAAGACATCAGCAAGGAAGAGAAGCAGCAGCAGAAAAATGAAGACGGAAACAGATTGTGAAAGTGCAGCGAGCAGAGCAAGGCAGCATAAGATATGGATACCTGGAGAAAAGCAGCATACGACCGCAGATATAGATGATGACTTACAGAACAAAGTGTGGGATCCAGGTGGACGACGACTTAAATGCATGATCTGGAGATCATGATCATTTTCTACTTTGGGAGTCTAATGCAGGAGCATTAGCTCCGGAAAACACGTTGTATTTATTTAAACTAGGGGGTTTCATATTTTTCAGAAATTATTAATTTTATGTAAATATTTATAAGATTTTGAGTGATTAATTATGTTTTTAATTAATTATATGTGAGAATTGTAAATGTTTCCAAATAACTGGAAACATGAGAGAAATTAGCCTTGAGATAATTTAGAATTAATGATGGAGCCTAAGTTGGAATTAGTTTCAAAGTTTTAGGGATAAAAATCTATCTTTTAGGGATGTTGAGTGATTTGGGGATTGTTGAGATTTTAAAGGGATTGAACTCAAACTAGTGTTTTTTTAATTTGTATAAGTAGGCCTCAAAAGCAAATAGAGAAGGTAGAATAGAATAGGGAAAAAAGTAGGGAGATAGAGGTTTTTCCTATACCTCTATGTATTGTACTCGAAAGGCCATGATTTTTAAAAATCGTCATGCACAAAGGGTTTTGAAATTCGATTGCATTTGTTTATATATGAGGAATTTGTTCTGGAATTTTGTGTGCGTAATATATTTCTGATCGAAATTGGCAGAACGATATTTGAATTTTTAAGTCATTCATGTGATAAAATCTATGACAGTTAAAGCTCTGTATATAAAGGGAAATTCGATATTGTTTAAAGTAATGCCGATTTGCTGTTGTGAAGGTATGCAATTAAGCGCACATTTGATTTAAATCTGCATACAGTGAAGTGAAGCAAAATCGATGTTTTTGGCTTCTGGTAAGAGTGTAATTGATATTTGTATAGTGTGTATGGGTAATCTGACATTGATTGGACGTTGATAATAGTTCTGCATTGAGTTTAATGGAAGTGTGACAGCAGAGGAATTGTATTTAATGTAATGCAGATTGAATATGTTACATAGTTGTACAACATCAAGACTGAAGGAGTTCCAGAATGCGTTGGAATGTAAATCGTTGATTAAATCTGTGTTTGCCGGAATTGATTTTATAAACTGTGTGGTTATGTTTGCGTTTACCCTAACATTGGCATGGGAGTATGTGCAGATAATTATAATGTATTAAGAGAAGAACATTATAACTATGCAATTTAGAGTTCGAATGTGGAATTAACGCTCAGAACAGTGGTATTTTTATAGCGCCGGTTAAAGAGTTCTGTAAGTAAAGAAAAGTCTTCCACAGTCTAACAAAGATGAAGCTAGAACGAATCTGAAGAATAATATAGCGCTGATAAGATGAGTTTGTAAGAACAGATTGAATTTAATTGCAATGAAAGTTTGAACTGAACAGAATTCTGTTTTGGTTGATGAAAATCGATTTGTTATATCTGATCCATATTACTTAGGTGCAACGCAGATCAAGAATGTTGGAGGGGAGAGCTGATTCGGTGGTAAGAACGGTTACTGGAACAATGGTTTAAATCTGTTAATTGCAGATGCGTTGTGTTGAATTTGACAGATGGTGGTCCGTTCAAGGAGGAAGTGAACCCTGTAAGTATTGTTAAATCAGATTGATTTATACATTGTTGAATGCTGTGGTATAAATTGAAAACGCAGGGCGCAAAGAGTCATATGTTGATTAATTGTGATATAAACGTTGCCAGATATATCTCACATGGTATGATGTTTAAAGTGACTTGAGTCAAGATCCATCTTGAGCAATTAAATAGTAAGAAATGCATTGTGAATCTGTGAATAAAATGGAGGCGCAGATTATTGAACGCTTTGTAGTTGAATGCTGTGAGTAGTGAAGATCTAAACCCAATGAGCGATGGATCGAGCGTTATTAGAGGTAAGTTAATTCGTTATATTGGGAGCGCTGGCAATGTTTTAAAAAAAAAAAAAAACAATCCCACTGGCATTAATGAAACATGGGGGTGTATAAAATCGATATGTGTGAACTTTAGAACATGGGCGCATTCTCTGGTTTTAAATTCCGGTATTAAAAGCATATGTGATTGTTGGTGTTGGTTCTGATTTATGGGAGCGTTCAAATGTTGGTTATGGATTGAGAGTGTTAAATTGAGATTGCATTGAAGCTTGGTTTTAATCCCATGGAAGTTTTTGTGGAGTGTATTATTTCATACCATTGTTTGAAGAAGTCTTTCATTCATGAAAGAAGCTTTTTGTGGAGATTGTTGGATTCTGGTTTTGAATCATATGTTTTAAAATGCTTCCGCATATTTAGTGTGTGTGAGATTGCCAGAATGGGAAGTTTTGGAGCTTATTTTTTGGAGATGCATTTTATATGCATGAGATACAAGAAAGATTCTGGGTTTGCAGGCCCTGCCTGCGTCAGTAGTGAGAGTGGGTGATGCTGAAAATGGGAGAATGTCTTCCTCCTCCTTGAGTCTATCCCAAACTCTATGCGTTGTGCTAGACTTTTCCAAAGTCTTCACCACTCTATAATATAAGAGGGGTGAACCAAATGGAAAGATGTCTCTTACCAAATCCAGATCTGGTGGCCTCCTGGGTGGAATGCCTCCATGTAATGAGACATCAATGTCAAGAGTAGACTGTACATATGGGTGAGCAACTTTTCCCTTGCCCTCACAGCACAAATTATTCTGCCTCTTCTTTGCACTAGCTCTCTGAAATAGATAGGGTTGTGTTCTCCTCATCAAATGATGTTGACCTTCCTCCCTACCTTCTCCTTCCATCTGCAATATCTCACAATCATGCTGCTCATTGATTTTTCTTTGTCCTCCATATGTGAGATCCTAGGGAATTTCTTGCAATGATACAATAATTCCTCCTATTGGATCATGTTCTCCTTCCTTTGCATGAGGGACTAGATATTCTCTATATGTGACAGCGTTTTTGCCCCCATGCTTCTCTTCCTCTTCAATACGAATGGGAGTTACCTACTCAATAAGAGGATCCTCTTTTGAAAAAGGAACCTGCATGACCTCTTGTACAAAGATATGAGAAAGAGATCTTGCCTCTAGCAAGGTGTTATGCAAGATGTGAGCTTTTCCAATATTTTTCTAAAGTGGATTTGAGTTTTTAGGTTCTTCCAACCCATGCACAAGTTTTGATTTTTTTGGTTTGTTTGGCTCTACCAAGAGTGTTTTAGAATGTCTTCCATCAAACCTCTCCACCAAACTCTTAGTGAAATTTTCATAAGAAGAAATATTGGTATTTTTTAATGAAAATGACTCAAATATCCACCAAGCATAGGCCTTACCTTCAAAGTGCAGTGCTGCAACTCTGATGGCTTGATCTTCAAAAACTTGGTGCTGCTGCAAATAGGTGTGTAGCTCCTCCACCTAAGTTTTGGCTGAACATGTTGTTGATCCATCAAAAGTAGATAGAGAAAATCTATCCATGTCCTGCTACCTACTCCTCTCCACCTTGATCTTGCAAAACTCCTGGAAAGTGATATGATCTCTAAACTTCTCAGTTTGAGATTCATACTCCTGTAGAAAATCACTAAGAGTTTCCCTCTTAGGCATTCCTCCTTATTTCATCTCTATCTTGATATATATGGACATTTGACTGCGTTGCACATAATAGGGTGTAGCTGCATGCTCACACCTATCATGTGAAAATCTAGATTTGGCTCTAGATCCAAACTCCTCTCGAGATTCCATCTCCCTTCTCATTTTCTTTAGATCTTATTTAATGATCTACATAGATTTAGGAAGAAGATTTGAGAGCCTCTCCTCCATCATTCCTCCACATAATTGAATCTTCTATTTTATGTACATCTTCTCTTCTCCTTCTTCTCTTCATAGCATAGAGGCTGAGATCCACAGGCTGAGCCAAGATTATGCTCTGATACCTTTGTAGTATCCCAAAATTGGAATGCAGCAATAAATAAGCACAATAATGGAATACAAGGGAGGAATTATCTCATAAAATCTGTTGAGAAACACATTTCCATCAAATTAATATAACAACAGCAAAAAGGATCTCCTCTACATCATCCCAAGTGCGGAAAATGCAGCAATTAGACCATAAAAAATGTTATTTCCAGGAAATTACGTTGTAAAAGGGGAAATAACACTTAGGTTCCTTATCATATATATATTTGCCGTTATAAGTGAAATGGAATAAAAAACAAATCATTTTTACTAAGTTAAACAGATCTCACGGCCTCAAATCAGCTTAAAAATGCCCAAACGCCATGACTAAAGCTATGCAGAATTTATGAAGCACATGATAGCATTATTATGTGAGGTTTTATGCAACATTATGATAGAAATTCATGGATCTATATTTTTATTGAAAAATATGCTAAGAAAACAGAGATCTGACCTCCTTAATGCATTATATAAATAACCTGACAAGGGTTTCTTGAAAGCTTGAGTACAAAAGAGAAAATATGAATATTTAGCTTTGAAATTGTTGTCGACAATTATGTCCCCCTAGAGACAGCCTAGAGTTGCTATAGACCAGTGCCTAGGACATCTTAACATAGCAAGGAGCTCATAATATATCTTGGGTTGTCAATCCAAAAGCTCTCTTACTATCTCTTGCAAAACAAGGAAATTAGTTTAAATGGAACCAAACTCTCTCAGAAATTGATACAAAGATAAGAATAATGTAGGAATAGCATGCAAAAATCCAATACAAAAGCATCAGACAGTTAAGAGACAGCTTACTGCAAAGAGGGCCGATTCAAATAATATGCCACAGAAATCAAATATTAGAAAGTGGATGCAGTGAAGAAACATGAAGAAGATACTAGTTAGCATGAGGCTGATACCCAGATACACAACAAAACCACATATGGGCTTATCCAACTAAGAATCCATACATGACAATGGAGTTTTAAAAGCACCCTCCTCAAGTAACTAATATAGCAGAAAATATGGATGAAATGAACATGGAATAGTATATCATGACTAAGCCTATTTAAAGTGCTTGACTAATCCAAGTATGGGCACCAACTAGGATGAATCCTTACTTAAGACCAGTGAGCCACTCGCATTCTAGAACATGAAACAAGAAGATAAATAACATGAAATGAGATGTTATATTAACACATAATAAAATATTACATATTGTGGGATACCAAAGACCAGAATCCTCATTATAGTTATAACTCCTCCTCACTGAGACCCTACGGGCTTTGAGCCTTTACACAAAAGCGTTACAAGATGTATACAAGAACTTCTCACTACACAGTTTTCTGATAGAAATCTGGAACCTTTACAATGTCTTTTTTCCTAGTATTTATAGAGGAAATAGAAAATTGTAGAAGAAGAGGTAGGTGATGCACATTTAATGATTTGATTTGAACAAAATGGTGGAAAAACCCTCGCGCCCATATTACTTGACAACCTTGAAATGTTGAGTGTACTCTGCTACTGCTCCATGGAGTAAATGCTGTAGGTGTAGATGCCTCTAGAGATGAGATGCGCAAGATAAAATATGCAATACTCTGTACTTTCTTCGAGAGAGAAATCTACTGAGGATTAAACCTGGAGGATAATTGTACTTTCTGCCTCTCATCTTTTGAATCCACATCTAAGGTTTTAAATACCCGAGGCTCAGTTTCTCGATCATTCCCTGGTATTTGTATGCTGCCCAATTAATATTGCCTTGTTGCATAATCTTGCCCCTGGATGTATTTGCAGGATTCGATGGATTTTGTTTCTGCTCCCATTAATTTGGTCATATCATAGCAACTACCGCTAGCCTCCTTCTTAAATTTCTGCTTTTAAGAACTATCCTTAGAGAAGATCTTGGCCCCTGTAATGAAGGCGATACCTTACGGCAGCTCCTTCTCAATATAAACCTGCAAAACCCGCAAATACATTAGAAAAAACAGACACAGGTGTGAGGAACATGGAGGGGTCGACGATAACGACAGTGAGGACATGGAAAAATGGTAATGGCGTGTGGAGTTGGCAGAAAGATTACAAGGTGGTGGAGAAAATGTAATGGAATAGCGAAGAGTGGGCTGGCAAAGGGTTATAATGTAAGAACGTAAAAATACAATAAATGAATCGGATTTGGACAGGTGGATGTACGACAGATTGCATGGAGGGCATGGCATGGAGATATGGGTTGATGGCGTGGCGTGGGGTGGACTTAGTCAATAATCAATTACGCGGACGATCCTGACCCTTCATCCTTAAAACGAGATCGACGGCTGGAACAGCATTTGGAGCGACAGATAGCGGGCCCGGAGTACGATTTCCTCCTATTATCGTTCGTGCAGGTCCAGAGGATGATCACCATTAGATGGAAGATGGAAGATCCGACGGCGATGGTGAATTCTGCTGCCTATTTTTGGTCTGACCTTTAATGCGCGAAATGGGCGGTTTCAGCATCGTACACTTTGACACTTGTCATGCGATCTATGGAATCACTGGCTCCAAGGGAAATACCGCTCGCCCAGTAATGGCGGTGCGGAATTAACCACCGGTTTTCGGGCGTGGGGGGCACCACGTATGATTTGATTGCGGGCCGTTGATTTTTATTGGATCGGACGGCTATGGCTTTACCCGAAAAACATAAGGCGATAAGCTCCCGCCTGTCTGGCATACGGTCTTACGCCTTAGTCTCATGGGAATAAAAACAGAGGGGAGGGGCTAAGATTTCGGGGCCAGGACTGATATAATTTAAATTGCGAATTTTAAACCTTTGTCTAATGTATTTTTCAGGCGGAAAAGGGTAGCGATAGGCAGAAAATGGGGTTTTATGGCCACGACGGGGGATTTAAACAGATTTAAACGAATCTACAAGTTAAAAACTTGAATGGAGGAGCTAATGACCACATAATAAATGTAGGGGTTGATATGTACAACATCGGCTCCATCTGGGGATGGCATGTTCATCCTTGGACATGTTGAGAACCTGCAGACCTCCTTATCATCTTCTGTGCACACTCTGCCTCCCAGCACTTTTCACTTTTCACTTGATAATTCATTACAGCACCCACATTATTCAAACAAAGATAGAAACAGAAACTAAAAATAGCCGAGCCAAGATTAGACTACCTGGCTCGCTGGACTTTGCAGAAATCAGAACAACTACCTACATGCTCATAGGCTAAGCTTTATTCAGCTTTTCCTACCTAACCTACTCTACTCTGGAAAACTCTGATGCTCTAGGTGATACAATAATTCCAGTGCAGCCAGTCAAGCAGTAACAAAAAGGGAAAGGAGAATTGATTGCCTGCCAGAGATAACCACAGGGTGCTCTGCATGTGGTTCTTCAAAAATGTGGTCATCATCAATGGTGACCATTCGTGATGAATCTGGTCCTGTTGAAAGATTAATGCTGGAAAATTGGAGCTAATCAGGGTCTCCATATATTCTGCCACAGGATCAATAAACAAATGGTGTACACTCTTTTCTTTTAGGCCTTCCATGATTGGCAAGCTGTCTGTGTCCTAGGCAGTTCTGATTACTGCATCTTCCACTGCATCTTCAGAGTGACTCTTGAAAGCCTGACCACCTTCGTTTTGTATTTCAAAAGGCAGTGGGATATCTTCTTTTTCCATTGGATGGAGAAGAAGATTCTCTTGGGGTAGAGTGTCTCCTTCATCTTCTGAACCAGAGGACTCATCACACATTGCTGCTGAGTCCTCTTGGAGCTCTGACATGTTTTGCGCTGCTAGAGAATTTGGGCTAATCAGAGCCTCCATATATTTTTCTTCTTTCTGGCCTGCCATGACTGGTAGGTTGTTTTCATGCTGGGCAACTTTGATTTCTACATCTTCCACTGCGTCTTCAATGTGGCTATTGAGAACCAGATCATATTCCCCTTATACTTCGACAGTTAGTGGAATCTCTTCTCTTTCAGGGGGAGGGGGACTTTCCAAAAAGGTTCTCAAGTCTATGAAATGATATGATTTTTCTTGTGAGTTCAAAAATTCAATCTCAGCTTCGTATCTTTCAACCACTAATTTTAGTGAGATCTTCTCAAGTACTGGTGGGAAACTTGAGCTGAGAAGAATAACCTGTGGAAGGTCCTCCACTTTCATTCTTGCCAAGCTAGAATGACACTCTGCTATGAAACTTGGATGCATTTCTGCAAACTATTCAAAGTCTTCCAATGGTGAAGTGGCTTGGTCTTTAGCATGGCTGATGTTGTACTGCGACATGGTTTCCCAGTAGAGTCTCGTGAAACCAAGATAATCAGTGGCCTACTGATCACTACTGGAGTCTTTTAATCATTTAGGAACCGTGGAGTCGCCAGGTGAATGGTTTAAGATCTTACTGTCCACCACAGTGATTTACCAAATCAAAGCCATTTGTCTCTTCCCTAGTGGAGTCAGGATTTTCTACTTGGATTTCTTGAGAAGAAGGGGACAGATAATATTCTTCAGAAAATTCAAGGATTTCAGCACGAACTGATTTCTTTTCTTTCCAACCTCTTCTGTGTATGATCTTCTCTGGGTCAGACATAGGCATTTTTGGCTGTGATGTGTTCGATCTCAAATGTAGCTTACGAGAAGCCAGAACTACCAATAGATTTATCAAATAAAGAACAGTGGAGTCACCAAGGTGAGAGATATGCAACTCTTCAACTCTCTGTGCTCACCTGATTAGAGGGTGAATATGATTTTTTGAGGCCCAGGGAAATTGATATTCTCAAATTCATCCCCAGCAACGGTTCCAGAAAGATGTTGTCGAAAATTATGTCCCCCTAGAGACAGCCTAGAGTTTCTATAGACCAGTGCCTAGGACATCTAAACATAGCAAGGAGCTCATAATATAGCTTGGGTTGTCAATCCAAAAGCTCTCTTACTATCTCTTGCAAAACAAGGAAATTAGTTTAAATGGAACCAAACTCTCTCAGAAGCTGATACAAAGATAAGAATAATGTAGGAATAGCATGCAAAACTCCAATAAAAAAGCATCAGACAGTTAAGAGACAACTTACTGCAAAGAGGGCCGATTCAAATAATATGCCACAGAAATCAAATATTAGAAAGTGGATGCAATGAAGAAACATGAAGAAGATACTAGTTAGCATGAGGCTGATACCCAGATACACAAAAAAACCACATATGGGCTTATCCAACTAAGAATCCATACATGACAATGGCGTTTTAAAAGCACCCTCCTCAAGTAACTAATATAGCATAAAATATGGATGAAATGAACATGGAACAGTATATCATGACTAGGCCTATTTAAAGTGCTTGACTAATCCAAGTATGGGCACCAACTAGGATGAATCCTTACTTAATACCAATGAGCCACTCGCATTCTAGAACATGATACAAGAAGATAAATAACATGAAATGAGATGTTATATTAACACATAAGAAAAGATTACATACTGTGGGATACCAAAGACCAGAATCCTCATTACAGTTATAACTCCTCCTCACTGAGACCCTACGGGCTCTGAGCCTTTACACAAAAGCGCTACAAGATGTATACAAGAACTTCTCACTGCACAGTTTTCTGATAGAAATCTGGAACCTTTAAAATGTCTTTTTTCATAGTATTTATAGAGGAAATAGAAAATTGTAGAAGAAGAGGTAGATGATGCACATTTAATGATTTGATTTGAACAAAATGGCGGAAAAACCCTCGCACCCATATTACCTGAAAACCTTGAAATGCTGAGTGTACTCTGCTACTGCTCCATGGAGTAAATGTTGTAGGTGTAGATGCCTCTAGAGATGAGATGCGCAAGATAAAATATGCAATAGTCTGTACTTTCTTCGAGAGAGAAATCTACTGAGGATTAAACCTTGAGGATAATTGTACTTTCTGCCTCTCATCTTTTGAATCCACATCTAAGGTTTTAAATACCTGAGGCTCAGTTTCTCGATCATTCCCTGGTATTTGTATGCCGCCCAATTAATATTGCCTTGATGCGTAATCTTGCCCCTGTATATATTTGCAGGATTCGATGGATTTTGTTTCTGCTCCCATTAATTTGGTCATATCATAGCAACTACCGCTAGCCTCCTTCTTAAATTTCTTCTTTTAAGAACTGTCCTTAGAGAAGATCTTGGCCCCTATAATGAAGGCGATACCTTATGGCAGCTCCTTATTAATATAAACCTGCAAAACCCGCAAATACATTAGAAAAACCAGACACAAGTGTGAGGAACATGGAGGGGTCGACGATAACGACAGTGAGGACATGGCCAAATGGTAATGGCGTGTGGAGTTGGCGGAAATATTACAGGGTGGTGGAGAAAATGTAATGGAATAGCGAAGAGTGGGCTGGCAAAGGGTTATAACGTAAGAACGTCAAAATACAATAAATGAATCGGATTTGGACAGGTGGATGTACGACAGATTGCATGGAGGGCATGGCGTTGAGATATGGTTTGATGGCGTGGCGGGGGGTGGACTTAGTCAAAAATCAATTACGCGGACGATCTTGACCCTTCGTCCTTAAAATGAAATCGATAGCTGGAACAGCATTTGGAGCGACAGATAGCGGGCCCGGAGTACGATGGATGATCGTCGTTAGATGGAAGCTGGCAGATTCGATGACGATGGTGAATTCCGCTGCCCGTTTTTTGTCTGACCTTTAATGCGCGAAATGGGCAGTATCAACATCATACACTTTGACACTTGTCATGCGATCTATGGAATCGCTGGCTCCAAGGGAAATACCGCTCGCCCAGCAATGGCGGTGCGGAATTAACCGCTGGTTTTTGGGCGCGGGGGCCTCCACGTATGATTTGATTTCGGGCCATTGATTTTTATTGGATCGGACGGCTATGGCTTTACCAAAAAAACATAAGGCGATAAGCTCCCGCCTGTCTGGCATATGGTCTTGTGCCTGAGTCTCATGGGAATCAAAACAGAGGGGGGGCTAAGATTTCGGGGGCCAGGCCTGATATAATTTAAATTGCAAATATTAAACCTTTTTCTAATGTATTTTTCGGGCGGAAAAGGGTAGCGATAGGAAGAAAATGGGGTTTTATGGCCACGACGGAGGATTTAAACAGATTTAAATGGATCTGCAAGTTAAAAACTTGAATGGAGGAGCTAATGACCACAAAATAAATGTAGGGGTTGATATGTACAACAGAAATAATGAATTATTACTACACAATTACATAAAAATAGCTGAATAATACAATATAGGGATGAGAATCCCTTCTTCTAGCTTTCCAGGAGAAGGGTTGGTCCTTTCCCTCGGAAACTAGCTCAAGAACAAGGGCTTAAACCCTGTTGTTGCAGCTCTATGCAAAATGACACAGTTCTTGCAAGGGAATGCGCTGTAGGAGATGATGAATACTTTGGCCAAGTGAAAAGATGTGAAATGAGCCCATAAATCCTCCTAGATGATCTCTCAAGAGAAGGAAAGCTCCCTCTACTGAGAAACAGACCCAGAAGAGGTGTTATCAATTCTCCACTACAAAACCCTGCAACACAGCACTATTCTCTATAGAAGTAACGTTGTATCTGAAGATTGATGCTTGGCCTCAAGCCTGGATGTGGATAAATACAGTGAAAAAATATCCCAATAGGCCTCTCAATGGAATAGTTGGGATTCCCGCTTGGGAACACCCAGTGCTAAACAGCACGACAACCCTGCTAAACAGCAAGAGGAAGCAATAGTCTAAGCAGACCAATATCAAATGATAATATAAAACATGCCCCCAAATGGCTTCCATCCCCTTCCTTAAGTATAATTTGAGCTTGCATGTCCTTGGCCCCACTAAATTATGTCACTTCCTTCATGAGGTTCACCTCCCTCCAAAATTGCGCTATTCTCTAATTAATCTCCACTCCTCCTTAGCAATGCTGTTGAATTGGTCAAAGTTGACCAAATAAACATGATCCAAACCATGTTCACACATGGAGGAGCTTTATTTAGCTACTACAAAGGCCTCCTTTCACACTTAAGGTGTTTTTATTGCTGCTCAAATGACTTATGGGCCTCCTCACCCACTTATTCACCTATCTAGTGATAAAACAACTATAATATTCCATTTAGCTTGAAGGCTAAATTTTTGGAATATTACATATTACATACATTTTCTGCTATATTAACAAATGAAAGGTCTCCATATTGGCCTCTTTCTATTTCTAAGATGATCTGTGCTATTTTCCTATATTTCTGCATTGTTTTTCTACATTCCCCATTTGGGAGTATTACAATCGCTTCACCGGTTCCTTAGCTGAAATGCTAAGAAATAACTCCTCCTCTCAAACCCTAAGATAGGAATGTGTAATTCCTAAAGTTTTATGTGCTTCATAGAGGGGCTAGATGTGGCACCAATGGCGGATGATGATTTTATGCTCAAACAAACCTTACGAGAGTAGGCACTCAATGTCCCCCGTGGGTAAGGGTGGGATTCCTGCTTGGGAAAACCTATGTGCTAAACAACGCAATAGACTTAGCTAAATAGATGAAGCATGCAAAAGAATTTCAAATGAAAATAAAAGATCAAATTCCAGACTAATTTTCTTTGCTACCCTCACCTTCCTTATATGGTTGTGAGCCTTCCATAGCCTTGGCCCACCTCATAACTATGTTGCACATGTGGCTACTAGTCTCCATGAAGATTATGTTATCTCTCCATGATCTCCATGATCTCTACAATTAATTTCCACTCCTCCATAATGTGTGCATTTAATGCACCACTCCCTCCATCACTTCATCATTATTTCTCTATTATCTTACTTTTATTCCTCCATGACCTTACTTTGACTCCTCCATTATCTCCATGATATTCTTTATTAATGTTTCATTATCTCCACTCTTCCTTCATTAATAAGCTACTCCCCTACTCCATCATACTGATCTAGTATCTAATTAACCCACATTCACACAAAAAAACTGGATTTTATTCATCTAATGGGGTTTATGGGTCCCTCCACCCTTTTATTTACTTAACTAAGTAAGAAAAGTAAGAACTCTAATATTCCAATAAACTGATGGAAAATTGGGAATATTACAGTCCTCCCCGCCAAAATGTTACTTTTCCTCAAGCAACTGCAAAATTAAATGCTACAACAATCCATCTCCCTCCAAATGGAATCCTCATATGGAAACCCCCATCTTCTACAATGTGCTATGACTTCCCAGTTCCATAGCTTCCTCTCTACAATTTCTAGAATGGCATCCAATTTCATAGTTAGATGCCTCTCCTCATCTATGAATCTCCAAGTGGCAACCATTTTTTGTTCAAGAGCCTCCTCTATGCATGAGACATATAAATTGGAGTGGTTTTTTCCCCAAAAGGAAAGTCCCAAATCATGAACTATCTCCCCAACCCATGCTTGATGGAGTAAGATATATCTCTCCATGCTCCGTCCCTTGGCCCTATTGGCCTTGCTTTCCCCAAGCACCATCTCAACACTGTGAAAAATATAGAATAGATATATATGGGTTGTCATGTGAAATGTCGAACCATACTCTCTCAATAACAACCACTGCAGTAATGCCTCTTGCTTCCATACCAACCCATCATCATACCAATTATGGTGGCCATAATATCCTAATAGAATCCAATGCAATAAGGCATCTTGTTGCCATCCTCCCTCCTCATCATGCAAATTATGGGCGAAATTCAACCCATACTTTCCCAAGAATATCCAAAGCAAAAATAACTCTTGTTTCCCCCTCAAATCATCATCATCCAACCTATGAAGCAACAACATACTGATTGACATGTAGAATGTCACATCATCCCAATACAACCAATCTCCCTACTGCCACATCATGTGAGTGCCATGGAATGTCTCAAACAATAACACACCCATTAACATACGATATGTCATGTGCTGGACAAACTCTCTCAAGTGTCGCCAACGCATCCATGCTTCTTGCTACCCCATGTCATAGATCTTCACATAGCTCACCAACCACTTGCTCATCATCCTCACACATCCATCGAATTGTGGGTGATAACTCCTATCATGCTCTTGCTTGGTATCCACCCAATGGAGAATACCATACTCCTCTCTCTCATAATATTTGCACTCCATGACATGTTGAAGTGCATCCTCTTTGAGGTTGATCCATGTGAACCTCTCATCGATGACCCAGTATAATCCATAAGATTCTAAATATGTTGTAGGTAGAAACTTGTATTTGAGTTGTGATATGCTCATCAAGAAATATATATCATAATAATAGAAGATGTTATCCATCACAAGATGTCTATCATCGATCATCTACCCATCCAATTCTTCATAAGGGAAGTGGTCATCGAAATGCTCCAATAATAGTTGGGCCCCCAACTCATCACTTCTCCTCAGTGACAACACCGATAATCTCCATGATGGTGCATTTGCTATCTAATGGCTATATACAATGCTGAACACATAGCCTAACATTTCATTGATTAGGAATATGCTCATCTCATCCTCCGAAACTCCACAGTTCAACACAAAGTGTTGTGTGTAGCTCAACAATGAAAAATTGGGATGGCTATACATCTACTCCTTGAGCAAGTCAGGGGCCCTCTACGCAGTGATAGTTTGCTGCTCCAAATCAGCAAGGTGCTCTAACCCTTGGTTATCCAATTTCCCTGATGGCATGATCCCAAAAATCTCAAACTGAGGTGGTTTTCAAGCTTCTGTGGTTATCAATTGATGAAGAAGAGTCCAAACTTTCCACTATGAGAGAATATATGTTGATGTTTCGAATCTCCATGGAGATCAATCTTCAGGACGATTGATTATATGTTGATATTTCAAATCTCCATGGAGATCCATCCTCAAATTGAGGTGCTGAAATAAAAGGGAATAGAAATGTTTTCAAACCTTGGATCAGCTTAAACTTGGGAACATCTTGTAAAGCTACAAGAGTTCCTACAACCGGTGCAATGGCTTATCCAACTACTAGGGATGGTGATGGTTTCTCCTCTATTGTTGCACCAGCGCTGGTATCTACCTCCTCTTACTCATGCATCTCCTGAGTCATGCATGGGACTCTAAATGTCAATTGTGAAAGACCATCTTGCAAATATGCAAGTGCTCCTTCACCTGATGCAAGTAATTCTACAGCTGATGGTGGAGGTAGGGGTTTCTCTTTTGGAGTAATAATGAGTACATCTTCCTTTAACTCCTCATGTATTATCTCAACAATTATGGGAGATGTATTAATGTGCGATGTCTCTGGTTTCTTCCTACCAAACTTCTTCTTCAGTCTCTGAATGAAATTTGCATAAGCAGACACTTTCATATGTGATAGATGATTGAACTACCAATATTTGGCTTCACCCTCTAGGTGCAACGCTATAATCTCCATAGCCTCTAATTTTTCTATAGGATATAGCTGAAATAATGTAGCTAAATCTTCCCTCCAAGCCCTCAATGTGCGTGTGGGAGATCTATCAAATGTAGGTAAGAAGAATATATGCCTCTTTCTTCTATTGCTGCCACGGGATCTCCTCTCCTCTTTGAGTTTTAAAAACTGTTACAAAGTTAGATTTTCCTTGAATTCTCTAGACTGTGATTTGTACTCTACCAAATATTTATTTAGAGTCTCATACTCCAAGATTCCTCCATCTCGATGCCATTTGATAGCCACCTATAAAATTTGTTATACCAAAAGGTGGCTAAATCATTTTTTGGAGACTTCAAGGAACAAATTTTATTGCAAAAAAGTGTTATCTCTTAAAGACTCTTGAAGGCCTCATGCCTCTGTCCAAAATATTCCCTACTATGCCCATTTTACATTTTGGAATTTTGCTAATTTCATGAGAAGAAACTGCTGCAAAATCAGCTTTTTTCCCTTTCCTCACTTGAAAAACTAACCTCTGTTTTGCTCCCCTTTTCCTCCATAAAAATCCTCTATTTTTTATTATTCCCCTTCTTCCATTCATGAAAATCATTTTCCATGTTTGAAAGTTGTTTTTGAACTCTGTCGAAACCCCCAAAATTCATTGAAAACTTGAAAAAATTCATAAAAATTAAGTTTTGTTTACCAAAGGCTTAAGCCCCTCTGGGCTTAGTCTTAAACCACTTCCCCTCCATGTGCCCCAGTGCTAGAACCAAGTGCTAGGGTCCTGAGCACTTATCGCGTCAGAGCAACTCACGGAGCGCATTTTTTTGTATTTAAACCAAACTCCAATGCCGATTGACCCTCTTATATAAGTCCTGGGCATATTATCATTCCATATAGACCAAGGCCCCGCAGTCGAGCGCCTATCCACTTCGTATATATAAAACCATCCCGACATATAAAACCTTTGTTCATATTAATTTTTTGGGTTTTTCATATGGTTTGAAGAGTTTTCTGCCGGTGCATTTCTCAAAAAATCTCCACCATCGATCTGATCTGCAGATCGACGGCCCACAATCAATCACCCTGGTCCCCACGGCCACGACAGTAGTCAGCAATCCCACAGAACTGGTGGTCCCCAATGCCTAGTCAGCATACACGTCAGCACCCACGGGGTAGCAACTGATTGGAGTGGGTCTTGTTTGGTTGCTCACATAGTCGAGAAATCTAGACCCGAAATTTTTATAGGGTAGATTTGATAAAAATTTTGGGTCACACTTGGGCTGACATCAGTAGGCCCCAAAACGGACCCGATATGCTTTATAGGGCGGAATTGATAAAAATTTCAGGTCACACTTGGGCTGATGTCAGCAGGCCCCAAAACTGACCCGATACACTTTATAGGGTGGAATTGATAAAAATTTCAGGTCACACTTGGGTTGACATCAGCAGGCACCCTTTGTCACCCGAAATGGTTTATGCAGCTTGGTTTTATCGGGAGTTTTGAAGTTCGGGGTATGTTATTTGATAAAGGGTGATTAAAAGGTTTTTCCATTATCTTAAGGAATGAGTTAATGGAGCCATAGTTTCGAGGTTTGAACCTGGAGTTTAATGGACCGAAGTGAATAGGAAGCAGGGTGCTAACCCCAATTTAACCTATGGTCACTTACTGTTCAAAATTCAGAAGCAGTTTTAATCGCACTGCTTTTGGTACGGAAAGGAAACCACTCAATAGAAAGCGATCCTGTGAAAATCCGCCACGTCGACGAGACAATACCGCCTCATCGCTCCCTCATCGCGCGTTAAATGTCGACTGTGGGCTCAGCGTGATATTGATGTACGCCGTCCGATCTGAGGCTGGCTCATCGAACAGTGATCGCACTCAAAGGAGCTCGGGGGATAAACTAGGGTATGGAGTGGGAATTTAATTGAAACCCGTCAATTGTGTATGTGGGCCCATGACCCATAGATCCCAGGATCAGTTTCATGAAAGGCGAACCTACTTGTTGTGGGTTTTCCTCTTCATCACATTAACACCATATGAGCCCTGCGCGGCCTGCAAATCAGCAAGACACAATGAATAAGATCATAATCAAAGATTATTAGTGTCGAAGACGGAACGCACCAGAACAGGAGATTGAAGACAGATCTGTGGGGATTACAGCTAAGATTGATTATCAAAAGCCTAATCCTCCCTGTTCGGGTTCCCATGTTTTGGCCAGATTGGGAAGACCAAAAGATGAGACAACATCAGAACCACTTTCAGACCTCAGGATCTAGCCCTCCTGGGTCCAGAGAGGGATCTCTCTATATGAGCAAATGTTTTTGTCTTTGAAGCTCAAAGTTAAGATATTAGGCTAGTTATGGGCACAGGGTTTGTTTGTTTGATTTTTTTTGTTGTTGTTAGGAATCAGGAAAGAAGGGTTTAAAATGAGACAAGGCAAAGAAAAGAGGATTTTAGGCAAAGGAGAGATATTTTAGGGAACATTCAAGACCATTGGGAAATGGAGTCGGGAAAGGGTTTACTTGCTATTAAATATGCAGGCTTTCAGTTGGGCTAGTCATCTAAAGCATTAGATCTCAAAGATGATAGTATGGCTTGAAAGGGTAAGATGGAAGGTGAAAACAAGGAAACCTCCAAGGTGACCTTTAGAAATTAGATCCAGAGACAGGGCGTGCCATTGGATACATGTGATCTAGAATCCAAAGGCTAACTCTTTGGACAAGGAGAACATTAAAGATTTAGAACACAAAGTTAAAAGCCTGAGATCAGAGAGAGACTTTGAACTCTCAATGCTTCGACCTCCAGCTTAAGGGAACTTATCAAATTTTAACCAATTGAAAAGGATCCTAGTGAGATAGAAACCAAATTCTAGACCTCCCAGTGTTCCCAATTCATTCAATTAAATCCTAACAAGAACATCTAAGAAACTGACCTCATTAATTCATACATCAGCTAGTGATATATCTGACCACTACACTGGTTAAATCAATTGAAATCAATCCTCAGATACACATATAGAAAAAAAACATTAAAGGTAGGGAGAGCAGAGACATAGGGTACCTAACAAGGGTAAATCCTATGCTAGATTTTTGATGCGTGCCAGAAGAAATGTAATGAAATAAAATAAAACACAGAGATAGAAAACATCACCAGCTGCTTTAAATCAGGATCCAAAGAAATGTGCTTGTCATATTAAGAGCAACACCAGTCATGTACAACATTTCCAACAGCTTGAATATTCAGTCTGGATACATCTTCCTCGGCCTATCTTACAACTTCACACAGAGACTGTGTCTCAAAGGAAACAACTTGCAAATCTTAGATATCTGATCAACAACCTTTACAATGAGTTCCTTCATGAATTTTATAGCTGAAGAGAGTAGAGGAGGTAGGTGAAAAACTAAATGAAGCATTAAAAATTAGAAAAAAAGACGGCCGAAGCCCATTCTTTTTAAATTCTATGCATTTATCTATGGCACTCTTTGGGTGAAAGAGTGGTCTTCTCCAAGCTTCCATTTACATTGGTATGACTCTGATGTACTTTGGCTGCAGTACTCTGTAGTACTTTGGTGAATAAACAAAAAGGTAAATAAATGACTATGAAGTCCACCATATTGCATAACAAATTCTCCGATAGGATCATTACTGTTTTCAGGGTAGAAAACCCCTCTCGAACACAGCATAGAATGAAAATTTCATGGGCACTTCATCCTTTCACGGGAAAGAACATTCTGCTGACGGTGAAACTCTGTTGGTGTTGTTTTATGTGCCCTAGGCCCTATAGGGACCTCTACGCTTTTCTTTAGTTACTTGATCTGGTACATTGCTTTTCAATTACCAAATTAAGGCTTCAAAAATATTTGATTACCGGCCTTAAATTCTTTGATCTTTCACTGACATCCTTCGCTGCTCCAGTATTGTCCCTGTCTGTGAAATTTGAGATTTAATAGAGCCGGAGAGGTTTTGTAGAGTTTGAAATCTGTCATTTGATGAAATTTATGTTGCAGACACCTTTCTGGACATTTTCCTGTAATATCAGGCTCTAAATTCGGCTTCTTCTGTGCATTGTGCCTCTACAATAGTGCATATGAATCATGGCAGTTTTTCGCCTGCCTATAACCATGCAAAACACGAAAACATGTTAAGAAAAACATGCATGGGGAGGGTGGTGTGGATGACTGCAAAAATGGCAACGTGGTATGGACGAAGATGATGAATGCAGAGGATACTGTGGAGGAACACAACAGATCAGCGGGAGATGCTTTGGAGGACGGCGAGGTGGAAATTTTAACGTAAAACATTAAAATTGACCTTTGAATGAATTATAAAGGGGACAAACGAAAAAAGTGATGAAAACACGTGGAATGGGTGATGTGGTGGGACCCAGTCAATGACAGGGCATGGATTTAGTCCAGACCATCCGATCTCAGGAGGGGATCGACGGCTAAAAATGCATCGAGGGGCAATGGAAAGTGGGCCAGGGGTTGCGTTTGCCTTGGTTATCGCTCGAGCATCTTGGGGGCGCGAACACTGTCGGATGGTTGGCCATAGATCGGAAAGTGTACAACAATATCACACCGGATATGTGGAAAAACGTTAATGCACGATGGAGGGTGGTTTATGAACAGTGATCGGAGCCACGTGTCCTGCGCTGAGTGGAATCGCTTCGAAATGAAAAATACCACCAGCCCTCTGAAGGTGGTGCGATGGAAACCGACAGGTTTAAACAGTGCTTTGGCATGGGGACCACCAAGGCGGGTGAACTTCTGACCGTTGATTTGCAAGTTGAACGGACGGTGGATTATGCAATCGGGCGGTGAAAGGAGTGGGCCACGGGCGCGGTGCTGATCTGCGACGACCATCCGATCTGTCCAGATCGACAGCTAAGAATTCTCTCGATATCCATCTGCGGTAAGCGCTCTCTCGGCTAGCACTTGGTTCTAGCGCCTAGGTCACTTGGGGGGGAAAAGTTAAGGGGGCTGGCCGAAAGGGTTTGGGCTTTAATATAAGGTGGAAAGTGGGTTTTTGGGCCCTTTAAACGCTTTTTAAGGCTAGGAAAAGGTAACGATAGAGGGAAAAACGGGAAATTAGGCCAAACAAGGGGTGTGTGTAGGATGTAAAGGGGATTTTTGGAGGATTTAGAGGGTAAGAGGGGAATTTTGACAAGGGGAAAAAAAGGGCTAAAATGGGGCATTCTACAGGGATACAAGGGGAAAATGTAGGCCTTTTGGAGCATAATTTTTTGCAATCAGTGAGACTTTTTGGATGGATACAGCAGTTAGGATCTTTAAAAAGGCAGCGGACACACAGAGGCTTCAAGGATGAGAGATTTTCATGGGAAATGTATCTCTTGAAGGCTCATAAACAATTTAGCCACCTGTTTTCTTGCCAAAAATTTCATAGGTGGCTAACACTCCCAATTAAGACAGAGTTAAAATAAAATCATAAGTGTTTTATCAAACAACAAGACCTCCACCGCCACATCTGAGGAAAATTGATTCCTCCCAGCTACCACCAAGCCACATGTGCCTCAAAGCATGCAAACAGAGGCTGAAGTTATTGATCAAGATAAGATATTTGCCTCAGCTCAGCCAGAGAGTGAATTTTGCAAATAAAATTAATGACAAAATATCAGCAGAGTTACTTTAACATAACATAGAGCCTCAAAAGTCAATAAGAGCTCCCACTGAGCTTAATCTTAAATGAAAAACATTAATACAGACAGAACACTTGTAAACTTCTTCATCGAGCCCCCCAAAGGCTGATAAGCCATTAAGATAGTATTAATTATCTTTGGAGATCTTTTATCAGATCTCACCTCCTCATTCTTCTATAAATACTACTGGAGAAGATGAGAAAAAAGTTGGTTGCTGAACTTTGAAATATACTTGAGCTTGAGACTTCTACTTGTAAATAGTGTTCACTGGCTCTTGAAGCTCTGCTTGTGATAGATAAGTTAGTCTGGGAAGTGTAGATGATTGCTAAGCTAAAGCATTGGGCTTAGAGCTGTAACTGGTTTGGAGCATTAGTACAAGCTGATTTATGGGATCCTAGTCTATGTCGACAGTGATATTGTTTCTTATTGTAAATTGTTATTTTATTTATGTTTTCACTGTGTTCATCTTCTCTTATAAAGAACAACATGCATAGAGTTAGGATCTACTGTATATCAGTACCCTTCTCTGACTAAAAATCTTTCTCTACATGTTTTCTTCTAATTTGTGTTATTTAGGAATGATTTAATTCAGTTCTAAGCATAGGAATGCTGGTGTTCCCTCGTCCTATTCCCTTAGCTAATTGTTATTATTAAATGTTATTTTTAGTATATGTTAAGTAGAGATGAACTAAGGAAGATATGGTGTGCCCTGGTCCTAGTTTTATCCCCAAAGACTGTCTGAATCTTTCCCTTGGAATGTGTTGAAAGCTGGCTAGTGTTGAAACGCTTACCAGATCTTAGGCCATTCTTTGTTATCTTTGTGTTTGTCTTGAAAGTTACCAAGTAGAGTAGAGCTAGGAGAGGATTTGTGGTGAGCCCGGCCCGCTAGTTTCTGCTCCAGCAGTTGCCTTCAAGTTTCCCTTTGTTTTAAAATTTTTTTCTATTGAAAGTGCATCAAAAGTAGGCTAGTTTAGAAGTACTTACCTGATCTTAGATTATTTTTTTGTCTTTATTAAGTGTATGTCAAAAGTAGGCTAGTTTATAAGTACTTGCCTGATCTTAGGCTGCTCTTTGTCCTTCATTTGTTTAAATCCCCTCTTTTTGTAACATTTCATCCCATAAAATCAAATTTTAAAGAGATCCTTAGACATAGATGACTTGCCCAGTGGACCACTCTTTCCCCTTGATGTTTCAATTAAACCCTATTATGACTCCATAGCCCAATGGACTAAAACCTGCAATTATCTATATTCTTGGCCAAAGCTTGTTCTATTTGCTTGCAACTTCACACCTTTGAAACTCTTTGCATTTAGAACTTTCCACCTCAAATAATAATCATGCTCAACCATCCAAAAACAAAACAAAACCCTTGGCCTTCATAACTAGCCTAATATCATTACCCAAGACTTCAAAGGCAAATCCATCTTTGCACTTATTGGAGAGATCCATCTCTGGATTCAGGAGGGCTAGATCCTAGAATCCCAAAGTGGTTGAAATAATGTTCTCCCTGCAGTTGGAATTTTGCTAATCTTGCTAATTACAGGGTGCTAACACCATTCACATTCCTCTTCAAAGAAAATGGACATAGTAGATTGTTGTGGAGATCTATGCATGGCTAATTGTTTATGTTGCTAATAGGAAGTGCTTGGACCTTCCTCATCCTGGAACCTTCTTTGAGGTATATTTTTTCCATTTCCTTCTCATTTATTTGATCTCCATGGAGAGATCCTGTATAGATTTGAAGGGAAGTGTGGCAAAGCTCAATCTCTGCCATTATAGACTTCTTCTTTTTCTGCTTCTTCTTCTTATTATTCTGATGTCATGAAATGCCCACAAGCTATGCCAAAGATCATGCTCTGATACCACTATAATATCCTAGAAATGGAAAATATAGGAATATAGAACATATGCAGCATTCCAAATAAATTAAAACCAGAACATAACATTAAAATCTAGAAAATGCCGAAAATATGCTACAACTAGAAAGTACATTAAGACATCATTATCTATGAGCAGAAATAGTTGGGTCATATCATTATAATCAACAACAAAATAAAGTACACAATTCTCCAAAAGGAATGCACTCAAGCCACAAGATGGATGAAATACATTAAAGAAAACTAGCACTGGAAATGTGCACTACTACTGCTACTGCTGTTGGAAATTACTGCTACTTGGAATAAGGACCATGTGTGGGAGGCTATTGGAGTGCTCATAATGATCCAGGAGTTTAACCATGGATTATATTCACAAAACCCAGAAAAACCCAGAAATGGTTTAGCCAAATTTTAAATTTTGATTTTTGACCCTTTTTGGGTTGCACACTGCACCCTTGCTGGCTGAGTTACACGCTCCCTGGAGACAACTGGTGATATGGGGATGAAATAATGATCTATAAGCTACAAAAAAACCAAATGAAATCAATACATGAAATGCTCGTCCCTTCTCTTGATATCCAAGCTAGAAGCTTGAGATCTAGCTCATCCTTCCTTTGATCAAGTTGCAACTGCACACTACAAAATTGCTAGACTGAACTGTGCTGTCAAGAGAGCTGAAGTTGTAGCCTGATACTAGATGATTGAATATAGCTCACAGATAATGTAAATTATCTCTCCAAAGTGAGGGAAAGACCCCTCACAGGATTCCAAGCTGAAATACTTAGAACTTCCTAGAAATTCTTTCCCCGTTAGATCTGCCTGACTGGACTGTGCAATTCCTGAAGGAACTACTGCTACATGGAGGTGTAGAAATTATGGCCTGATGCCAGATGTAACAATGTTTATCTCGGAATACTGAAATGAATCACAAGATGAAAGGTATGATCCCTCCACTGGCTCCTCAGTTGAAATGCTAAGAAATACCTCCTCCTCACAGACCGTAAGACAGGGATGTGTAATTCCTAAAGCTGTATGTTTTCCAGAGAGGGGATGGATGTGGCACCAATGCTAGATGATGATTTTCTGCTCAAAAAAACCTTCGTAGAGTAGGAACTCAAAGTCCCCCGTGGATAAGTGTTGGATTCAGCAGACTTAGCTACACAGCTGAAGTGTGCAAAATAATGTCAAATGACATTACAATATCTAATTCCAGACTAATTTTCTTTGATACCCTCTCCTTCCTTATATGGTTGTGAGCCTTCCATAGCCTTGGTGCACCTCATAACTACGTTGCACATGTGGTCACTAGTCTCCATGAAGACTGCGTTGTCTCTCCATGATCTCCATGACCTCTGCAATTGCTTTCCACTTCTCCATCATGTGTGCATTTAATGCACCACTCCCTCCATTAGTTAATCATTATTTCTCTATGATCTTAATTTTATTCCTCCATGATCTTACTTAGACTCATCCATTATCTCCATGATCTTCCTTATTAATGTTGCATGATCTCCACTCTTCCTTCATTAATAAGCTGCTTCTCTACTCCATCATGCTGATCTACTGTCTAATTAACTTGTATTCACACAAAAAAATTGTATTTTATTCACCTAATGGGGTTTATGGGTCCCTCCACCCTTTTATTTACTTAACTAAGTAAGAAAAGTAAGAACTCTAATATTCCAATTAAATGATGGAAAATTGGGAATATTACAATCCCATTACCTTGAGGTTAATAAGTTGTTGAATTCCCCAAAGAAATGTGATATATATGGAAAAAATCCACCATCTTCTTAGATTTAAAAGCAGCAATGTTATCTGTAATGATTTTCCTACGATAGCTAAATCTGGACAGGATGTTGGCTTCAAGGAATTTGACAGTCACTGATTCAGTAGCAGTTCTAGATGGAATGGCCTCTATCCATTTGGTAAAATAGTATGTAGCAGTAAGGATCCATTTATGTTGGGAAGGGGAGGAAGGGTGTATTTCTCCAATGAAGTCTAAACCCTATTGTTGGAAAGCAACTTGAACAGAGATTGGTTGTAAAGGAAGAGGCATTAACTTTCATTTTCCCCAAACAATTTGGCATTTATGACAGGTAGCTACAATTTTGTGGATATATAGGAAGAGAGTATAACAATAGAAACCAACCCTAAGGATCTTGTTAGCAGTGGTTTTATAGTAGAGATGGCCTCTACAATCCCCTTCGTGTAATTTTTTCATGACCCTATCTACATCTTCTTGAAGAAAACATTTAAGCAATATGCCGCCAAAATATTTCCAGTACAAAACATTTTCTAGGATGTAGAATTTTACAGCTTTCAATTTCAATAATATATCTTTTGTTTTTGACAAACCAGGAGGAGAATTTAATTAAAATAGAACATATAGTATATATTCATACTAGGGAGAATTTAGGAATGGTTCCTCAATAGGTGGAGTCACCAACTCCTCTTGTCCATCCAATGAATGAATCATGTTAATGTCTAGTGCTTGAAAATTTGTTTCAGCCATCAATTTGGCTAATCCTTGTCCCTTGATCAGTTTGGTGGGTCTGATCTCTAAATTATACTCCAAGATGATAGCAATCCACTTGCCTCTTTTTCCATCAGGATCTTGTGTTAGGATGTCTCTGAAAACTATATTGGGCACAAATGCAATGATGTGTGAATGCATAATGTAAACTCTAAAATCCTCTAGCACTTTGATCAAGGCAAGATCCTGCTTATCCATGATATTGTACTTCAAAGGGGAATATCTTAAAGCTTGGATGAAAAATGCTATGGGCTGCTATTGTCCATCATTATTTTTCTGCAGAAATACAACAACAATTGTGTGTACTAATATCAGCAAAGGAGAAAATTATGAAATCCTTGGTGAAATCAGGGTTGATCAAAACTGGTACCTTTGTGAGTGCCTGCTTTACCAGGTCAAAAGAATGTTTAGCCTCCCTGGTCCGCTTGAATCTTGAATCTCTCTTGAGCATATTAGTGATATTCCTGAGGAGTTCTGCAAGGTTTGGGATAAAACTTCTTAAAAAGTTTATCTTTCAAATTATATATTGCAGTTCCTTGATGTTTCTAGGATTACTGTTATACAGTATGCCCTCAATCCTACCGGGGTCCATCTTGATCCCTTCTTCATATATGATGTGGCCTAGAATATTTCCTTCTTCAAGACCAAATAATTATTTCTTAGGATTCCTAGATCGACCAAACCTTCTGCATTTTTCAAAAATTCTTCTCAAATGAGCCAAATTTTCTTCATCATTTTTTGAATATAATGTAATATCATCAAGAGATATCACAATGAAAAGACCAATTTCTTTTGAAAAAGTAATATCCATTGCTCTTTGAAAAGTGGCACCGACATTTATTAATCCAAAGGGTATTTTTACATACATGAAGGTTCCCCAAGGAGTAGTAAATGTTGTTTTGGGTTGATCATCTGGATGCACCAGCACTTGATTGTACCCTGAAAATCCATCTAGCAAATATATTCTTTTGGAGCCTACTACCTTTTGGAATGTGGTCCATCTTTAGTAAAGGGTAGTGGTCCTTAAGAGATGCCTTGTTTAGATTTCTAAAGTCAATGCAGAGCCTGATCTCACCTGTCTTCTTTCTCATAGGTACAATATTGGAAACCCATTCAGAGTACCTGATTGGGACTATTATCTTAGCATCATACATTTTCTTAATCTCCTTCTCGACTAGAGGCATTTGGATAGGTTTTATCTTACGCAATTTTTGTTTGAAAGGATTTTGGTTCTTCTTGACTGGAATTTTATGCTAGATAATATTAGTATCATAAGGTTTTAGGTCTTCATAACTCCAGCCAAACACATCAATAATATATTTTAACAAAAAAATGTATTTCTGGCTTATGGATGCTGGCAGTGTCTTTGATAACTTTACCATCTTGGGCTCTTGCTCACTACCTAGATTGCGGTCCTCAATATTTGCTTCTTTAGATTCCAATTTTGGCTTCCTAGCCACATCTTTGAAATCGAATAGTTCCTCCAGAAGGACAAGTACTTTAGGCAAGGCATTGTCTTTGAATTGCAGTACTTAAAATTCCTCCTTTCCTCGATATTCATACATATATTTCCTATGTAGATCTTTATTTACTGAAAAAAATAATATCAAAATTATGAGTTTCCTCCCTGCACATTTTCTCTTTCATGGGGCAATCTTCTTCACAATCCATGTCTAAATTGGAATCTTCAAACTGACCCTTCAATTACTAGAAATTCTCAATATGTATGTCATATCCAAAGACTTTCCACTGTCTCATATTTTCAGGAACTAATGAGCGGTGTTTAACCTGCACTATATATTGTTTGTTAGGATGAGGTAATTGACAAGTGCTGGCTGAAAATGCTAACCCATTAGCCAGGATATTCTGGTTTCTTGGGACTGCATCAAGGTCATATTTAATATTTTCAGGAGGTAAAGGGCAGCATTCTTGTATGCTCTTAATCTGGGATGTTTGGCTGAATATTCTCCCTTCATTTTCCTAATGACGAGCTCGGAGTTTCCATGAATAAAAATTATTTTTCCTCCTAATTTCTTTAATAATTGTAAACCCAAATGGAGTGCCTCATATTCTGCTATATTTTTGGTACACTAAAAGTTTATCTTGTAAGAATGCCCTTCTGTGTATTTATTTTCAATATTGCATACCCACACCCCTTCTCATGAGCTAGCTTTGCCACAAGAGCCATCAAAACTCATGTTCCAAAAAAGTTCAATTTCAGACTTGTGTTGCACAATTTCCATTTGGTCAGATTGTTCTGTCTTATGGTCTTCTTCTTCTCCAACTATTTGTTCGTTAATATTGTCATCATTGTAAAGGATAAAAGAATCAAGATAAAAATGGAAAGAGTACAAGGGATAGATATGAGGCTTTTCCTAACTGCTCACCATGTATTTCATTAGAGTCTCCCTATACAATCTCCTTTTTTTGCCAAAAACTAGTATGGTATCATAAGTCATACCCATTTGGAGGGTTCCTGAAATCTTGGCTCCCCATGAGCATGGTAAAAGCATACCATATTTAAGAGGGATGTCAGCCACCACTATATCCATCACTAGACTCTTGGCTAGTATCTGGACTAAAGTAATACAAAGATATTTAATGAGGCCTAGATGTTTAACTTTGTTGGAGTCAAATGAGTACAAGTCTTTGTAGGGTCTAGTTATCTCTAGGCCAAGTTTCTCCATAATTTCCTTTAGCATGAGATTATGAGATGCATCTGAGTCTATCATGGCATTATGGAGGATTTTATCATGAACATTCAAACTGAGAGACCACCTCCCTCCTGGAACTTACCCTCTACTTCTGGCCCAAACAAAAGTTCAAGTTTTTAATCATTTAGATTGACAGTGTTAGTGATTTCTCCTATATTCAATGCTTTTAGGACTTGGGACCTATATACATCCTATTTCACCATTTCAGTGAGAGGGACAAAGATTTTTATTTTGGAAATTCCATTCTCAATTCTGAATGGTGTCTTTGTTTTTGACATATTTGAATCATTCTTCTCGAGCACTATTTTTGCAACAATTTCATATTGTTGACTTTTATTAGGGATATCAGCTGGAATAGTTTCGCTTGGGCTGACCACTAATCTACTAGTGCTACTTTCTATATCATTATTTCTAGCTATTTTAGTAATTTTCTTTGAACTTTCTGTTGTTTTCTTGGGATCAGCTTGAGGGGCCTTTTTAGCAGAGTTTTCAAAATTCTTTCTCTTGGGAATATCTGAATCTTTCTTGCTTCGGAGATTATATTGTATATGCACCTCCATGATGGAATTCTCGAATCCTTGTTTATAATCTTCAGACTCTTCACATTCCACTTCATTTTGAGTCAAAGAAACTAAATATGTTTCTTCTTATATTTCTTCAACCACCCCCTCATCTTCATCATCATAATTTTCTTGGAATGGAGGACTAACTTGCTGGTTATGTCCTTTATGTTCTCTCTATCTTATTTGAGGGGGGTTTCTTCTAAAGTTTTGGTTTCTATTTTGAGGAGCTGGCTTATTTTCCCTAGGGAAAACTCTCTGATGCAGGAGCATCCAAGCCAAATTTTCATTATTTAATTATGTAATAAGGGGGGTGAGATATTTTAATTATTTTATTAATTAAATTGCTTATTTTTAATAAATTAGGAGAAAAATGTAAAGGTGAGGATTATTTTATATATATTATTTAATAATTAAAGGATATGAGTGGAATGGAATTAGGTAGATAATCTAGGGAGTAGGAATTCCATATACGGGACTTTGTTGAGTCCAAAACTAGAATAAATCTAAACTAGATTTTAAGTTGAGATTTGTGTGGAGGAATTTATGGAGTGAAATAAATTCATTATTTATGTATATATAGGAGGGTTTTGTGAGGATGAAAGATACTGAGAGCAGTAAGGAATACAGTGAGAGTGAGAGATGGTTTGAAGGGCCGAGAGCTAAGAGGCCGCCCAATGTAATATTTTGCCAAAGATTTTTTATGTTTTTATATCAGTATTTCATTTGAATGGTTCTCCTTACTTCATATGTATTTTTAGCTAAATATTTTTATGGTTTTAATGAAGAATTATTGAGAGTTTTCACGCTAAGTGAAGGAGTGTGTGGTTTATATGCTCGGATTTGTCCTATAGCATAATCACTGCCTCACTCTCTCATTCAAGTTGATCCTCTCCATCATTCTCTCCATGGTTCTCACTAGGCTATCAATCTTAGCATCAGATGTGAAGGTTGCAGTCTCTTCCCTAATAGTGACTCTCTTCTCATTTCTCATTCTAGCCCTTTTTGCAATCAGGTTTACTTCCACACTTACTGCACCCCTCTGCATGTCTTCCAATGTAGCTAGATATTTTTCTCTCAACTCATAAGCCATCTCTGGGTCGAAACCATCTGGAAGTTTCATTAGGGATAAAACTTGCAGGGGTTTCATCTGAGAAGGGAGGGTGTTGTATACACTTTTGAACCTAGTAAAATAATATTGGACACTCTTTGCAACATTTCTCTTGATTTTTTCATATTCTGACAATATTTGAAGAGAAATTTTCTCAAATTCCCATTTATTTATGAACATATAGTGAAGGGCAGGGAGGTCATGGACACTGTTCAGGATCAAGCCCTTGAACATTTTTTTTCCTTCTCCCCCTAAAATTTGAGCAAAAATTCTCAATTGGATAGTTTCATCCTCTATCTCTTGGTAGTTAAAAGTATCATTCATTTTTTCCACATGTTGTTAAGAAGTTTCAAGACCAGTTCCATCAACATGTGTGATTTTGGATTGATAATATAGTGGCATAGGCACCAGGGGTTGTGGTAGCGCTAATGGAACATACCAAGATGCCATGATTTGTGGTGGGGGAACTAAAGGAGGGTTGATAAGAGGATGGTTGACCAAGGGAGGTGGAGGGTTAAATGGAGGAAGGTGGACAGTGGGTGTATGAGTGGAGGTTTGGGCACTATGGTGGGAAAGGTTCTGTTAGGGTCCCATGATTTAGCAGATTGGTAGACCAAATGCACAGGGTAACATCAGACCATTCTTTGGAGTCCTAGGATCTAGCCTTCTGAGACTCATAGAGGGCTCTCTTTGTTGTATGTGAAGGATGTGAACTTTTTCACCTTAGATGATTGATTTTAGGCTAGTTGTGAAGTTTAGGGTTTTGTTTGTTTGGTTGGGTTGGGTTGGGTTAAATGATCAAGTAAAATAGGTGGAGTGAGAGGTCATTAAATCATTGGGCTATGGAGTCTATGAAAGTCATGGATATCTCAACAATGAGTCAGAGTGCATCACAGGGAAAATCTAATGTAGTCAGTGAATCTTTCAAGATTATGTGTGAAGTGAAATGGACATTAAGTTGGGAAAACAAGGTAGGGAAAAGGGAAGTTAAGAAACCTTTTTCATATACCCATAATTAAGAAGGTCTCAAATACTGATAAGAAAAAGATAATAATCATGAGATAGGGAAAACCATTTACTCAATGACAATACTTTAAACAAATAGGCATCCGAGATGAACAATTTAGTGAAACACAGAAAGAAAGAAATCCTATCTAAATTCGGTGATTTCACCTAGAAATTTTGTAATCATATAAGATGAAAAATAACATTAACCAATGAAGAGGGAACTCCTAGACATCATCAATCAAGCTACAAAGAAATTTGAGGCAAACTGATAGGCATGGTGTTGACTCGAGGAGTCCTGACCCAGGTTCTGAGGTTAAGGTTTGCCAATAAAACCCTATACTATTGGCCCTTTCGGCAATGACCTGCTTGCGCAAGTCAAAGTCTCACCTGAAGTTGTATGGGTGGATGTTGGAACCAGGTTTCTACACCCTGAGAGAGGATAGGTAAACCAAGCAGAGCTGTGTCTAGCTTTATAATGACTAGATCTCCTGTCTCAGAATTGGATATATAGATCTCCTTCACATCCATGTGTGCAAGGTCAATATACTTACTATGCTCAACAAATCATATACTTCTAAAAAAATAGTGCATCATTACATAAAACATAACAGAACAGACCCAGATGTAGTAGAAACACTTAACACAGTACTTTTGCAGCTTAACACAGAATATGCATAACATAGCAACTATCAAAGATTCACATTAACAGTACACATAAATTCAGTTAATCAAAAAACCTTTCTCATTCATTAATCCTTTAGTTCGTTCTTACAATGCCCAACCTAACCTACGCACACAGCAGTAGGGTCCGCACATAGCAAGACTTTGGATCTCCGCGCACATAGCCAGCAGGATTACTTTCCCCAAAAACCCAAAAAAATCTACTAAGCCACAATTCGCATCAAGATCTCATCATATTCTTCCCTTATAATTCAAAATGTCCCTCTATTTATAACAATCTAGCCTAATATTTCCTATGGTCCACAAACCATGGTTTGTGGATTCTAGGTCTACCCTTTGACCCATTACAATGCTTTCAGGCCTTTGACCCACCCCAAAACCCCTACACTAGAATAATTATAATAAAAAATATACAAAATCTGACCAATTTCGCATCTTACAGGAGACCCTGTTCCAACAGTCCCCCAACAAAATCTTGTGACTCATCCTGAATCACTATGGTTGTGCAATCTCTACCTGTGCACATAGGGCATTGATGGTTGCGATCATTAGAGGTAATACTTCTTGACTCTAAGAAGCAGCACTCTACGCGATGTCTACAAGCTTCTGGGACATCAGTCCTTCAGGAGCCATGGTAACCCGCTCTAATATCTAGTTGAGTCACTTAATCATGCCATTGGTATCCTGTGATAGCTGGAGGGTGATGTCATCCCATGGCTTAAAGCATTTTGTGATGGCATGCTTCATTTGTTGGAGATCCTCAATCATATCTCATAGTGTGTTGCTAGTCTTCAAGCATGCCAGATGCTATGCAGGGACTAAGGAGGGCAAGATAGCTTTGATCTGATCGAAAGTGGCTTCCTTCTGTCGTAAGTCCTATTGGATGTTTTGACGAAGTAGGTTGAACTAGACCGCTGTCCAGAGCCACATGGCTACCTCGAGCAACTGAGTACCCTAGGTAAGTTATCCCATAATCATGTCTGTAGCTTCTATTACCAATGCAACACATTGGGCTCGTACATCCAAAGGTGTGGAAGGCTGTAATTGGGCCTATAATGCGGTGATTTGCCAATCCATTTAGGTCTTGAGGGTCTATATTTCGGTTCTAGACACCTTTAGTGCTACTGTTAGCCACCTATAATATTTGTTATAGAAAAAGGTGGATAAGAATTTTTGAGCCTTCAAGGAACAAATTTCATTGCTAAAAATTGCTGGCTCTTGAAGACTCTCGAAGGCCTCATGCCTTTCCTCTGTCCAAAACTTCACTACTATTTCCCTTCAGAACTCACAAATCCTGCTGATTTCCAAGCCAAAATACTACTGCAAGCACCATTTCTCTCTCTCCCCTCTTCCAGACTAATCTCATTTTAACCCTTTCATTTCCCATGAAAAACCTTCATTTTCATGTTTTTCCCTTTCCCCTTCTTCAAAAACTCTTTGATAAGGTTCAAAGTCTCCTTCTTTGCCTTATCAGAACCCCTCTAAACCTTCAAAAATCATCAGAAATCCATAAAAACCCACATTTGTACATATATGGGTCTTAGCCCCTTCCCGCATAAATCCCTGGTCGCATGACCCTTCATATGACCCTCGGCCCCACAATCGGGTGCCGAGCCATTTTAAATATTAAATGCACCCGCCCAAAGTTTTAAAAACCTTTGTTTTTGTTAAAATTTCATTTTTTTATATATATTACAAAGTTTTCCGCCGGTTCAAATTTCAAATTAATCTCTACCGTCGATTTGATCTGTAGATCGGATGGTGCGGAGCCCATCTCCGGGTGTTCCCCACATTCCACTAACCTGTTCTGAAAAACCACATGGTATTCATCGCACCGCCTTTGGGAAAAAGTTGTTTTTTCCTGATCGCCAGCGATTCCACTCATCGATTGACACGTGGCTTGGCCACTATTCACAAAACCGCCGTCCATCACGCGTTATTGTTTGGACGTGGATGCCCAGCGACATCGTTGTGCACCGTCCGATCTAGGGCGGGTCATCCGATGGCTATCGCTCGCTGAAGATGCCTGATGCTTAACATGGTCCCGGTGCACCATCTAGTTAATCTCTGTCGTCAATTTGATCTGCAGATCGACAGTCCATATTCCATCACCCTGATTCCATCGCCCAGTCAATGATTCTCCGTTTTTGACTCCCCCCTCACTCTCGACCGTCGATCTCTGTGCGATTGATGACTCTTATTTAATCTTTCTTCTGCCTTCTCTGATCAATATTGACTTTTGGATGATGCCATCCAATGGCCACGCTTCCTCCACATGCCTCCGCAGCAATAAACCTATAAATGTATGGATTTTTTAATGTTTGTTTGTATTTTGCAGGGTTTAAATGGTTTTTCGCCATTTTTTCGAGGAAAATTCGAAGGTGGAGGATGACGATCCTCCCGCCTTCGATTCACCAAATAAAATCATCATAGGGTGTTGACAACACATTTCATCAGGGTTCCTTTGGGCATTGATGCCATATCGCCCCTACACAACCCTGTACATCAGAAAAAACCATGAATCGGGTGTAGTCAGAGAGTATCAATGACGAAGACCAAAATTTATCAGAGCAGAGGATTAAAAATAGATTTTGCGGGGATCATGGCTAAGAATTATTATCAAAAGCCTAATCCCCGATTTAAAAACACAGTTTAAATAAATCTGAAGTATTTTAACCGCAAGAAACCCTCTACCGCCACAAATTGAGGCAAATTGATCCCTCTAGCTACCATGACGCCACCTGTGCCTCAAAGTATTCAATCTGAGGCCGAAGTTATTGATCAATACCATATGTCTGCCTCACAACGCAGCTAAAGAGTAAATTTGGCCAAAGAAATGAATGATAGGCACTTGCAGAGTTACTTCGACGCCACACAGAGCCTCAAAGGTCAACAAAATCTCCCACCGAGCTTAATCATTATGTAAAACATTTAATATAGAGGATATGTATGTAAGTTTCTTCATTGAGCCCCTCAAAGGCCAATAAGCCATTAATTTTGTATTAATTGTAATTGAGATCTTTTATCAGATCTCACCTCTTCATCCTTCTATATATACTACTATGGAAGATGAGTAAGAGGTTCGTTGTAGAGCTTTGATATACATTTAAGCTTAAAATTTTGACTGTAAATAGTGTTCACTGGATTTTGGAGATCTACTTGTAATAGATAAGTTAGGTTGAGATGTGTAGATGGTTGCTAAAATAAAGCACTGGACTTAAAGCTGTAACTGGTTTGGAGCATCAATACAAGCTAATTTATGGGATCCTGGTCTATGTTGATGGTGATGTTTCTCTAATTGTTACTTTTTATTTTGTTTCTGTTTTCACTGTGTTTCATATTCTCTTATAAAGAACAACATGCATAGAGTTAGGACCTACTGTATATCAATAACCTTCTCTGGCTGAAAATATTTATATATATGTTTTCTTCCAATCTGTGTTATTTAGGAATGATTTAATTCAGTTTAAGCATAGGAATGTTGGTGTTCCCTCATCTTATTGTCTTAGTTGAATATTATTCTTAAATGTTATTTTTAGTATATGTTTTGTGAAGATGAACTGAGGAAGATATGGTGATCCCTGGTCCCAGTTTTGTCCCCACAACTATCTGGATGTTTCCCTTGGAATGTGTTAAAATCTTGCTAGTTTAAAAGTACTTACCAGATCTTAGGTCATTATGTGTTATCTTTGTATTTGTCTTGAAATTAACTAAGTAAAGAAGAGCTAGGACAGGATTTGTGGTGAGCCCGGCCCACTAGTTTCTACTCCAAAGGTTGCTTCCAAGTTTCCCTTTGTTTTAAAATGTTTTCTATTGAAAGTGTATCAAAGGCTGGCTAGTTTAAAAGTACTTAGCAGATCCTAGTTTACTTTTATGTTTTTCTTGATTCCATGTCAAAGGCTGACTAGTTTAAAAGTACTTATCAGATCCTGGGCTGCTCTTGTTCTGCATATGTTTATATCTCCTTCTTATTGTATCATTTCATTCCATAAATCAAACTTAAAAGAGATCCTGAGACATAGATGACTTGCCCGATAGATCACTCTTGTCTCTTGTTGTTCCAATTAAATCCTATTATGACTCCATAGCCCAATGGACTAAAACATGCAATTGTCTATCTTTTTGGTCAAAGCTTACTCTGATTTCTTGCAACTTCTCACCTTTGAAACCTTTTGCGCTTAGAAATTTCCACCTCAAACAGTAATCATGCTCAACCATCCAAAAATCAAACAAACCCTTGGCCTTCATAACTAGCCTAATATCATAACCCCAAACTTCAAAGACAAATCCATATTTGTACATATTGGAGAGATCCCTCTCCGGATTCAGGAGGGCTAGATCCTAGAATCCCAAAGTTTGTTGAAACGGTGTTGCTTCTACAGTTTTATTTTTACCAATCTGCTAAAATTACAGATTCTTAACATTTCTGGCGACTCCACTGGGGAAGAAACCCAAAAACATTATAATTTTAGCGTAACCATAGGATATCAGGGATTTGGTTCAAGAAGATTTGCTATATTAACCAGCTAAGCCACCAGCAACCAACATTTCTGGCGACTCTGCTGGGGAACTGAACCCAGAATCATATTCTATTTTGATAAAACCTTGTGAGTTAAAATCAGCCTTTTCAAGCACTACCAAAGAGTAGTAATCATGGTAAAACTTGTTTGAATTAGTGACAAGCTAGGTAAAACCTAGGATTCTCTTAAGGCTTTATCTAACCTTGAAAGATTAGCTGGCTTACTCGTAAGAGTAAACTGTCTTTGTCTCATAACCATAACTAAGTTTTGAAACAAGTTAGGATATTCTTAAAAACCATACAACTGAAAAATAACTTAGAAAAACCTAAAAATATTTCGGATTGGTATCCAATAAACATGGTGGTGGACCATAAAACCTTTTACCTCCTTAGGAGCTAAAAAATTCCACTTGGCGACTCCACAATCCTTAGCAGACCTTAAGACTCCACTGGGAAGAACCCTCATCATTATAACATCATTCAAACTCAGTTAGGGGACTTTAGGATTAATATTTGTGTAAATATATTAGTTGGCCTCTCAAATACTGTCATACCTGGTTGAAATTTTCTTGTTTATTTGGGTCTAATAACATAGCATAGTGGCTCCCAGAAAGATTCACACTAGAGCCTATCTTGACCCAGACCCACCTAAAGTAGTTGATGACCCAGAAGGTATCCTTAGGAAGTCTCCTAAGATTAAATTGTCAACTGTTTTCAGGCCACCCTTGAGAGCTAGTTCAGTCCCTGAAAATATTTCAACTCTGCAACAATCACAAGTTGACTTAGTGAATCCTTTTAGAACTAGGTCTCTTGGTGATTTAGATCAGTTAGATTACGATTCTTCACTATCATCTCCTGAAACAAGTGAACCTCTTGGTAGTAGAGAAACAACACCTCCTGATTTACATTTCCTTCACAACTTTGGTGTCTCTCATCCAAGATCAGCTCAACAGTCTATTCCTGGTCCATCCACTTCTGCTCACCCTACATCCACTGTTCAAACCACTCCACTTCAGCCCACTGTTCCTGTTGTTAATCCACTCCTTGTAAATCCTCCCCCACCACCTATCATGGCAGCATGGTATGCTCCCCTAGTCCTTCCTGTACCATTAGTCAATCTTCCACATGACTATCAGTCCAAAATTCCACTATATGATGCCAACAATGCTACAACTGCATCACAACATGTGGATAAGATGAATGACTATTTCAACAGAAATGAAATTGATGATGATTCTGTCAAGCTTAGTTTATTTGCTCAGAGCTTAGGGGGAGAAGTGAGAAAATGATTCAAAGGTTTAGCCCCCCATAGTATTAATGATCTCCAAGCCTTCCATCAAACCTTCTTAAACAAATGGGAAGTAAAGAAGAACCCTCTCCAAGTCCTTTCTGACTACAAGAACCTCCATAGAAACACTGGGAAAAGTGTGCAAGCTTATTGCACTAGATTCAATAGTGTGTATAATGCACTTTCCCCGAAACTAAAACCTCCACAAGGCTCAGCTTTAAACAAGTTTCCTAAAGGATTTGACTTTGACATGACCTATCAGCTGAGAGAGAGAGAGACTTTGCAACTCTTGAAGATATGCAAAGAGGTGCTCTCTCTGTGGAAGTCAACTTAATGGAGAAGAGAGTAAGAATGAAAAATGAAAAGAGAGTGTCCTTTAGAGAGGAATCTGCACCCTCTACCTCCAACTCAAAAATGGAGAAAATGATGGAAGAAATGATGAAAGAAATGAGCATAATTAAGAGAGCACAAACAAGCCTAAACCAAAATGCTCCTCAAAATAGGAATCAGAACCAGAATCATAATTTTAGAAGGAACCAACCTCAGAACAGACCTAGGGATGATGATCAATAGATCACTCCTCCCTTTCATCAAAATTATGTAAGTGAGGTTGAGGAAACAGATGAGATAACAGAGGGAGATGATGTCAATATGTTTGGGGTAGAAGATGATGACTTTGAGATTCATTATGATAGAAAACAAGGTCTATACACACACCTTATGATGACAAAAGAGATGATGATGAAAATTGTTATCAAGACATGGAAAATTTCATCATAGAGTCTCAAAAGGAATATGACCTTAGAAGCAAAACTAGTCAACAGACCCCCAACAACAAAACCTCTGACAGATATTCACAAAACAGCACTACAGCCAAGCCTAAAATTGTTAAACAAAAGGATAAAATAGTGGTTGTAAATTCTAATAAAGGTAAAGAGAAAGGCACTCAAAATAATGAAAAACAGAGTGCAGACCTTAGTAGTACTAACACTTTAGCTAGTACTCTTGTGAAAACAATTGTGTCAAGTGTAAATAGAACAAATCAGCAAGATGATCTTGCTGATAAAGGGATAGCTAATAAAGCTGAGACAAGTGCTTTAAAGAGTCAAGTTCCTTTTAGCCTGGAGCAGGAAATTTCAAAAATCAAGATCTCTGTTCCCCTGACTGAGTCAGCTGCCCAACATGTATTTAGAACCCAAATTTTGAAGGATTTAAATATAGAAGAGAATAATGATACAGTCAATCTTAATGATGACCAGCCAAAGCTGATTTTTGGTCCTAAGATTGAAGGTAAATATCAAGAGGGACCTGTTCCTCCCTTTTATGTAATTTTAAATGTTCATGACAAAATTTTGCACAATGCTATGCATGATTCTGGGGCTTCTCATAATTTAATGCCTAAAGCTATGATGGAGAGCCTTGGTTTGGAAATTACCAGACCGTATAAAGACCTGTATTCCTTTGATTCCAGCAGAGTAAGGTGTTTAGGATTGATCAAAGACCTCTGTGTTAACTTAGCCCAGATTCCAACCAAATGCCTAGTTATGGATATTGTAGTGGCTGATGTCCCCCCCAAGTATGGAATGTTATTATCAAGGTCTTGGGGGGCTAAGTTACAGGGGACTATGCAAATGGACATGACTTATGCGACTATCCCTATTTTCAATCAGAATAGAAGACTTTACAGGGAGTCTCATATGCAATACACGGTTACAATTCAAGATAGACCACAAAACTCCCCTTTATACTCTGTAGATACTGGCCTTGATTCATTTATCCTTTTTAACGAAGAAACATTAGATGAACAAGTGACTTTAACAGAGTTAATGACTAATAGGGAAGAGGAAGAAAATACCACAGAGTTGTCAAAGAAGTTTGCTGAACCGTTGAAAATTAGCAAACTAAACAAAGGTCTTGAACTACAAGTCATGCATCCGTTGCTTTTAAACCTTGACACTCAAGAAAACGTGCCTCCACTTAATGATAAACCTGAAGAGTCAAAAAAAATTCAATTAAGTGCCGCTAATCATGAAAATCTAGAAAGCGCAGTTGTTAAAGAGGACATTAACTAGGATGAAACCGACAACAATCCTCTATGGAGTATGTATTTTGATGGATCCTGCACTAGAACCAACGTTGGTGCAAGTGTATGGATTTCCAAAACTGAAAATAACCACACAGAAACCATTTCCTGCAAGTTAAACTTTCGGTGTTCCAATAACATAGCAGAATATGAATCCCTTCTCTTAGGCTTACATCTGTTGAAAAAGTTAGGAGCCACAAGAATCAATGTGTATGGGGATTCAGAGTTAGTCATTAGGCAATTCAATGGGGAGTATAACGCAGATCATCCCAGACTTAGAGCCTACCAAAATGATGTCATGGACCTCTTGAAAACCTTTGACGAGTCGAAATTGATTTTTGTCCCACGAAAGAAAAACATTGCAGCCCACAATTTAGCCTTTGCAGCTAGGACATGCTTGACGCCTTATGAAACCAAAGACTTCACAACTGAGATAAAATTTAGACCAGTTGTGCTTGATAATGAAAATTATTGGTAGGTGTTTGACAATGATAAACAAATAGAAGACTTCATGCAATTCAGAAATGAATTTGAAATACACAGTTCGGAGTCAGAGTATGATACAGACTGCAGTGAATAAAATTTCCTTGGTGAAGAGGAACCGTCTCCTGAACCTGTTAATATCAGCCTGCTATCAAGCAAACTAAAAAACAAAACAGAATTGGATGCAGAGTTCGAAACAGATGAGTTAGAAACTCTACACTCTAAAGATGAAAGTTTGCCAAGTGGTCTAGCGCCTTTAGAAGAATTGTTTGATCTTCACGATGTGGCCAAAAAGCCAAAACTGGAACCTATAGAGGCTGAAGTAGAAGAGTGCAATATAGGAAGTAAACTTAAACCTATGATGATTAAATTGTCTAAAACTTTACCAGCTCACATTAAACTTAAATACATAGAGCTGTTTAAAGAGTTTTCCGATGTTTTTGTGTGGAGTTAAGAAGATCTTAAATCCTATGACACTAAAATAATACAGAACAAAATTCCCCTCAAAGAAAACCAAAAGCCATTCAAACAAAAACTGCGTACAATAAACCCTGTTCAGTTGCCATTGGTTCAGAAGGAGATCAAGAAAATGTATGATGCTGGTATTATTGTCCCTATTAGATATTTTGAGTGGGTGTCTAATCTAGTGTTTGTTAGGAAGAAAACTGGAGATATCAAGCTTTGTATATACTTTAGAGACTTAAGCAAAGATTCATTAAAAGACAATTACCCTTTACCAAAGATGGATCACATTTTACAAAGGGTGGTAGGGTCTAGAAGAATCTCTTTGTTGGATGGCTATTCAGGGTACAATCAGATCTTAGCTCGCCTTGCTGATCAATTAAAGACAGCCTTTACTACACCATGGGGCACTTTCATGTATGTGAAAATGCCCTTTGGTCTAATGAATGCTGGAGCAACTTTTCAAAGAGCCATGGACATAGCATTCTCGGAAGAACTAGGATTCTTCATCATTATATACCTTGATGATGTCACTGTGTTTTCAAAAATAGATGAAGAGCACTTAGAACATTTGAGGAAAGTTTTTGAGAAATGAAAAAAGTTTGGAATATCTTTGAACCCTAAGAAGAAACTATTTGGTCTCCAAGAAGGTAAACTTCTTGGGCACATTATTTCTGAGGAGGGTATAAAGATAGATCCAAAGAGGATTGAGGCCATATTGCAAATCTCTCACCCTCGAAACATCAAAGAGCTGCAATCTTTCATTGGAAAGATTAAATTTTTGAGAAGGTTCATCCCCAACTTGGCTGAGCTCCTTAGGAATATCACAAACATGTTAAAAAAGGAGCAAGGGGTAAAGTGGACCTTGGAAGCAAAGAAGTCCTTTGAGCTGGTGAAACAAGCCTTAACCAAAACATCGGTTCTAATAAGTCCTGATTTTTCAAAAGATTTTTATATCTTTTCATTTGCATTGGAACATACCATAGCTGCTGTCCTTTTATAGAAAAATCCGCAAGGACAAGAGAAGTCTATTGCATTCTTTAGCAAGGCATTGAGGGATGCCCCTTTGAAGTATAACATTATGGAAAATCAAGCTTTTGCTTTGGTTAAAGCTTTGAAAGACTTCAGAGTGTACATAATTCACTCACACATCATTGCCTTTGTCCCAAACTCAGTTGTTAAAGACATTCTAACACAGGACCCAGATGGTAAGAGAGGTAAGTGGATTGCTATTATCCTTGAATATGATTTAGAGATAAAACCCACTAAACTCATCAAAGGCCAAGGTCTAGCTAGATTAATGGATGAATCAAATTTTGAAGTTCTTGATATTAATATGATTGATGCTTTGGATGACGAAGAAGAATTCTCAACTCCTATAGTTGAAGATCATTTTATGAATTCTCCTTGGTATGCTGATATTATTTATGTTTTTCTTAAATTGAATACACCTCCTGGTTTGACAAAAACAAAGGCAAGATTCTTAAAGTTAAAAGCTGTAAACTATTTCATTATAGATATATGTCTTTATTGGAAAAATGGAAGTGGTCTATTGCTTAAATGTTTGCCTGAGTTTGATGCAGATAAGGTTAAGCACTAGTTCCATGAAGGAGAGTGTGGAGGTCATTTGTACTGGAAGACAACAGCCAACAAAATTTTGAGGGCTGGTTTCTATTGGCCTACTCTTTTCCATGATGTGCACAAAATGATCATAGCCTGTCATAAGTGTCAACTTTTTGAAGGCAAAAGAAAACTGTTACCCCTACCTCTGCATCCAATCACTGTTGAGGCCCCATTCTAATAGTGGGGACTTGACTTCATAGGAGAAATCCATCCCCCATCTTTTTCCCAGCATAGATGGATTCTCACTGCCACAGACTATTTCACTAAGTGGATAGAAGCCATACCTTGTAGACAATCCAATGATTCGGTTATTATAAAATTTATGGAGACTAACATTCTCTCCAGATTCGACTGTCCTACTGAGATTATCACTGATAATGCAACAACATTTGAATCAAAGAAAATGGTTGAGTTCTGTCATAGATATCACATAACATTGGGGAATTCCACAGCCTATTACCCTCAAGGTAATGGACTTGAAGAATCCTCAAACAAAAGCTTAGTGAACATAATCAAGAAACTGTTGGAGGACAATAATAAGTCTTGGCACACAAAGCTAGTTCATGCACTTTGGGCCGACAGATTGACTTTGAAGAAATCTATTGGTATGTCACCTTTCCAGCTTGTGTATGGTACTGATGCAATTTTTCCAAACAGCCTTGGGATACCAGTTATGAAGTTGATTCAAGAGCTGAAAACTGAAGAAAATGACATGATCAGAAGAATAAATCAGACCATTCATCTTTAGCAAACCAAAGAGGAAGTGTATAACAAAGCATTACAGAAGTAAGACAACATTAAAAAGCTTTTTGACAGAAGAGCAAAGGCCAACAATTTCAAGATTGGGGACAAAGTTTTAAAATGGGACTCAAGAAGGGAAGAGAAGGGCAAGCATGGAAAATTTGACCACTTATGGCTTGGCCCTTACTATATTCACTCAACTGCTGGTAACAATGCATTTTTCTTGCAGGAGTTGAATGGAGCAGAACTGTTTGGGGGTCCTGTTAATGGCAGGATGCTTAAGCATTACTTCTCTTGATCCATGTTATGTTCCAAAAGCCTTTTTATCTTTTTTCCACTATAAATATTTCATCCACCATTTGCATTCAAAGTTGTAAAAATCAAAAATACAAAAGCAATGAAAAGAAAGAAAAGAGGCCAGATTGTGAAAAAAAGAAAGGTACAACCCCATACCAAGAAAGAGAAACAAACCTGAAAGTGTACAAGCTTAAATGCCACTCCTACAAAACACACTTCTAGTTAGTCAAACAACCTAATCTTGACTAATTAGTTTTAAATTTTTTGCTAATAGGATAGTGAATTTAATTTTCTAAACTATTTAAGCTTGGCTTATCTGTAGATAGATTAGGATAGAAATGAAAGGTTCAAACATGTTCAAAACCTGAACCTAAGTTTCCCAAAAGAGATGACTCAAATCTGTGTCTTTTTCTTAGTCAAAAACATGTAAATCTGGTTATAATCAACTCAAAATCTGAACCAGAGAAACAAAGAAGGAATAGCTCAAACAAAGGTCAAAACAGAGCTGTAAAAAGAGAAGGCAGTACTTTGAACTTTCAGATCCTAAGCCTTCCATTTTGTTTTAATTTTTTTGCAAAATAAATGACTATGTGCAACTTGTTTTTATGCCATAGATCACAACAAGTCAAACAGCTTAATCTTGACTTGGCTGTTTTTAATTTTCTGTTGTAGAATTTAGAGAATAAAAATATGTTATACTATTTAATCCTAACAGATTAGTAGATTAGGTAGAGAATCATATGGGCTCAACTGTTTAATCTGAGTCCATGGAGAAATAAGGAGCAAAAATAGATTAGGTTTCCTACTTTCAAAAGAACAAAATGTTGTAAAAGAGTTTGCCAATCCAAGTGCACTCTAATGAAGAAAAAATGTTATATTAGTAGGATTGGGTAGGTAGAAAGTTTGTATTGATGAAGATCCATTATTTTTATGGTTGCTAATATGTTTTCAGAAAAAGTCATCTCAGCAAAGGAAAAGCAGCCCAATGGATCAAGCACAGGCCAGCCTCCCAGAGAACATAATGGATGTGGCACAGGTCAGCCTCCCAGAGAATGAAAATCTGAAGTTCTTGATGCCTTCAAAAAGGCACCATCCCCAAGTGGAGCCACTGTTAGCCATATATAATATTTGTTATAGCAAAAGGTGGCTAATAATTTTTGAGCCTTCAAGGAAAAAATTTCATTGCTAAAAATTGTTGCCTCTTGAAGACTCTCGAAGGCCTCATGCCTTTCCTCTGTCCAAAACTTCACTATTGTTTCCCTTCAGAACTCACAAATCCTGCTGATTTCCAAGCCAGAATACTACTCCAAGCACCATTTCCCTCTCTCACCTCTTCCAGATTAATCTCATTTTAACCCTTTCATTTCCCATGAAAAACCTTCATTTTCATGTTTTTCCCTTTCCCCTTCTTCAAAAACCCTTTGATAAGGTTCAAAGACTCCTTCTTTTCCTTATCGAAACCCCTCTAAACCTTCAAAAATCATCAAAAATCCATAAAAACCCACATTTTGTACATATATGGGTCTTAGCCCCTTCCCGCATAAATCCCTGGTTGCATGACCCTTCATATGACCCTTGGCCCCGCAATCGGGCGCCGAGCCATTTTAAATATTAAACGCACCCGCCCAAAGTTTTAAAAAACTTTGGTTTTGTTAAAATTTTGATTTTTTATATATATAAAAAAGTTTTTCGCTGGTCCGAATTTCAAATTAATCTCAACCGTCGATCTGATCTGCAGATCGAATGGTGCGGAGCCTGTCTCCCAGTGGTCCCGACATTCCACTAACCTGTACCAAAAAACCGCGTGGTATTCATCGCACCGCCTTTGGGTGAAAGCTGTTTTTTCCCGATCGCCAACGATTCCACTCATCGATTGACACGTGTCTTGGCCACTGTTCAAAAAACCACCATGCATCACGCGTTATTGTTCAGACGTGGATGCCCAGCGATATCGTTGTGCACCGTCCGATCTGGGGCGGGTCATCCGACGGCTATCGCTCGCCGAAGATGCCCGATACTTAACGTGGTCTCGGCGCGCCATCCAGTTAATCTCTACTGTCGATCTGATATGTATATCGACGGTCAATATTCCATCACCCTGATTCCGTCGCCCAGTCAACGATTCTCCATTTTTTACTTTCCCCCTCACTCTTGACCGTCGATCTCTGCGCGATCGACGACTCTGATTTAATCTTTCTTCCACCTTCTCCGATCAATCCTGACCTTTGGATGATGCCATCTAATGGCCACGCTTCCTCCACATGCCTCCGGAGCAATAAACCTATAAATGCATGGATTTTTTAATGTTTGTTTGTATTTTGCAGGGTTTAAATGGTTTTTCACCATTTTTTCAAGGAAAATTAGAAGGCAGAGGATGACGATCCTCCTGCCTTCGATTCACCAATGAAAATCATCATAGGGTGTTGACAACATGTTTCATCAGGGTTCCTTCAGGCATTGATGCCATATCGCCCCTGCACAACCATATACATTAGAAAAAACCATGAATCGGGCATAGTCAGAGAGTATCAGTGACAAAGACCAAAATTTATCAGAGCATAGGATTAAAAACATATTTTGCGGGGATTATGGCTACGAATGATTATCAAAAGCCTAATCCTCGATTTAAAAACACAGTTTAAAGAAATCTGAAGTATTTTAACTGACAGAAACCCTCCACCACCACAAATTGAGGAAAATTGATCCCTCTAGCTATCATGACGCCACCTGTGCCTCAAAGTATTCAATCTGAGGCTGAAGTTATTGATCAATACCATATGTCTGCCTCGCAATGCAGCTAAAGTGTAAATTCGGCCAAAGAACTGAATGACAGACACCTGCAGAGTTACTTCGATGCCACACAGAGCCTCACAGGTCAAAAAAATCTCCCACCGAGCTTAATCATTATGTAAAACATTTAATACAAAGGATATGTATGTAAGTTTCTTCATTGAGCCCCTCAAAGGTAAATAAGCCATTAATTTTGTATTAATTGTAATTGAGATCTTTTATCAGATCTCACCTCCTCATCCTTCTATATATACTATTGCAGAAGATGAGTGAGGGGTTGGTTGTAGAACTTTGATATACATTTAAGCTTAAACTTCTGACTGTAAATAGTGCTCACTGGCTCTTGGAGCTCTACTTGTAATAGATAAGTTAGGCTGAGATGTGTAGATGGTTGCTAAACTAAAGCACTGGACTTAAATCTGTAACTGGTTTGGAGCATCAATACAAGTTGATTTATGGGATCCTGGTCTATGTTGACGATGATGTTTCTCTAATTTTTACTTGTTATTTTGTTTCTGTTTTCACTGTGTTTCATATTCTCTTATAAATAATAACATTCTTAGAGTTAGGACCTACTGTATATCAGTAACCTTCTCTGACTGAAAATATTTATATATATGTTTTCCTCCAATCTGTGTTATTTAGGAATGATTTAATTCAGTTTAAGCATAGGAATGTTGGTGTTCCCTCGTCTTATTGTCTTAGCTGAATATTATTCTTAAATGTTATTTTCAGTATATGTTTTGTGAAGATGAACTAAGGAAGATATGGTGAGCCCTGGTCCCAGTTTTGTCCCCATAACTATCTGGATGTTTCCCTTGGAATGTGTTAAAAGCTTGCTAGTTTAAAAGTACTTACTAGATCTTAGGCCATTCTGTGTTATCTTTGTATTTGTCTTGAAAGTAACTAAGTAAAGAAGAGCTAGGAGAGGATTTGTGGTGAGCTCGGCATGCTAGTTTCTACTCCAAAGGTTGCTTCCAAGTTTCCCTTTGTTTTAAAATTTTTTCTATTGAAAGTGTATCAAAGGCTGGCTAGTTTAAAAGTACTTAGCAGATCCTAGTTTACTTTTATGTTTTTCTTGAGTCCATGTCAAAGGCTGACTAGTTTAAAAATACTTATCAGATCCTGGGCTGCTCTTGTTCTGCATCTGTTTATCTCTCCTTCTTATTGTATCATTTCATTCCATAAATCAAACTTAAAAGAGATCCCTAGACATAGATGACTTGCCCCATAGACCACTCTTGCCTCTTTCTATTCCAATTAAATCCTATTATGAATCCATAGCCCAATGGACTAAAACCTGCAATTGTCTATCTTTTTGGTCAAATCTTACTCTAATTGCTTGCAACTTATCACCTTTGAAACCTTTTGTGCTTAGAACTTTCCACCTCAAACAGTAATCATGCTCAACCATCCAAAAAACAAACAAACCCTTGGCCTTAATAACTAGCCTAATATCATAACCCCAAACTTCAAATACAAATCCATCTTTGTACATATTGGAGAGATCCCTCTCCGGATTCGGGAGGGCTAGATCCTAGAATCCAAAAGTTGGTTGAAACGATGTTGCTTCTGCAGTTTTAGTTTTACCAATCCGCTAAAATTACAGATTCCTAACATTTCTGGAGACTCCACTGGGGAAGAAACCCAGAAACATTATCATTTTAGCGTAACCATAGGATATCAGGGATTTGGTTCAAGAACATTTGCTATATTAACCAGCTGAGCCACCAGCAACTAACATTTTTGGCGACTCTGCTGGGGAACTGCACCCAGAATCATATTCTATTCTTATAAAACCTTGTGAGTTAAAAGCAGCCTTTTCAAGCACTACCAAAGAGTGGTAATCATGGTAAAACTTGTTTGAATCAATGACAAGCTAGGAAAAACCTAGGATTCTCTTAAGGCTTTATCTAACCTTGAAAGATTAGCTGGCTTAGCCGTAAGAGTAAACTGTCTTTGTCTCATAACCATAGATAAGTTTTGAAACAAAGTTAGGATATTATTAAAAACCATACAACTGAAAAATAACTTAGAAAACCTAAAAATATTTCGGATCAGTATCCAATAAACATGGTGGTGGACCATAAAACCTTTTACCTCCTTAGGAGCTAAAAACTTACACTTGGCAACTCCACAATCCTTAGCAGACCTTAAGACTCCACTGGGAAGAACCCTCATCATTATAACATCATTCAAACTCAGTTAGGGGACTGTAGGATTAATATTTGTGTAAATATATTAGTTGGCCTCTCAAATACTGTCATACCTGGTTGAACTTTTCTTGTTTATTTGGGTATAATAACACTGCATAGTGGCTCCTAGAAAGATTCAAACTAGAGCCTATCATGACCCAAACCCACCTGAAGTAGTTGATAACCCAGAAGGTATCCTTAGGAAGTATCCTAAGATTAAATTGTCAACTGTTTTCAGGCCACCCTTGAGGGCTAGTTCAGTCCCTAAAAATCTTTCAGCTCTGCAACAATCACAAGTTGACTTAGTGAATCCTTTTAGAACTAGGTCTCTTGGTGATTTAGATCAGTTAGATTCCGAGTCTTCACTATCATCTCCTGAAACAAGTGAACCTCTTGGTAGCAGAGAAACAACACCTCCTGATTTACATTTCCTTCACAACTTAGGTGTCTCTCATCCAAGATCAGCTCAACAGTCTATTCCGAGTCCATCCACTTCTACTCACCCTACATCCATTGTTCAAACCACTCCACTTAGACTGGTACAGTGCTAAGCAACAAATAAGTGTGGCTTTCGTTTGCAGTTAGACTGGTACTGCTAGTAGGGTGCAGCGTATCCATATTTTTCCAGAGGTCTCGAAGCTCAACTCACATGGCGTCAATTGCAACCTTTTGTTGTGCTTCTATGGCTGCCCACTGATCCTCTGTAGCTAGAGTAAGTGTGTCTGTGATTTTCTTGAGATCACCATCAGTCAGCATGATTGTTGCGTCATATTCTAGGTGGTGGGCACAATGCCTTTTCCAGGGCCCCTTTGCAAGCTCCCTGTGTCACTTCGTAGCCTGGGGGATGTAGTATCCATGTTATACGACCCTCTCGTTCACAGGACTAGCTGCTAGTCGACCATGTCATCTCTTACAATGATCTACGGCAGTTGCATAACATCTTTTGTGGCTGCATCCGAGCTCTTCCGGCTGGATCCTGTGATCATCCCAGGTCTGGAAGGGGTGTTAACTTTCTTCATATAGCTTTGATGCCAATTCATGCAGGGTTCAAAGTCAATTCTCCCTACAGGGAGCCAGAGGGAAATTAGCTTATCAATTTCGGCGTCCCCAGACCCCCTCAACGTAATGTCCATAGGCTCTGGACTGGTAAGCGCTGAAGAGTCCATGGGGTTAGGGGCTACCATATTAACATAAGGATGGTATCTTGAATTTGGAGACTCACAGGGAGCGGAAGTGGGTTGATTGGGTATGAACAGAATGCTAAAGGTCCAGAAAATCATGCATCAGAACAATACATTCATATTACATGATGATACGGAACCTTGATCGGAGTTATCCTTTCTCCCTTATAATGCCTGTGGCTGTCCAAAGGTAAGGTGAATATTCCTTGGAACTTACCATCAAGAAAATGGTAAAAACTCACAAAAAATTGCCTCATTAATTTCCAGCTGCCTGTTTTCTGTAACGGTAATATTCCCGTTTTACTAGAGTTTAGTGTTCTGACTGTCATTGTTCACACCCTATGGCCTTCCCACTGATCTACTGAACTCATATGAAGCATCCATGCTACTTTCACATCCTTAATTATAGCCGAAGTAGGGTGTGATGAAATTCAGGTTTAGCCTAAACAACTTAGCAACCATGCGCGTCCCGTCGAGTTCCAAGTTTGGCAACCATGTGTTCCCCATGATTTGGATATGATGTATAGGTGTGGTCTACCCTAAGTCAAGGTGTCAGTGTTCAACAGAGTTTCATCGAGCGCTCCTGTGCCATCCACCATCCTAAATTTTCATAGAAACTCATCCCGCAAAGTCTCCCAATGGCAAGTGCACTGATGTAGCTACGCGTCTAAATACCATGAAAATGGACACAGTCCCAGAGCATGGATAAACAGGTGGACCATTATTTTTGGGTTCTGTCGCACCACTACATTTCCCATGCGAGCAAATATCTGCATGGATCTTTTGACCCAAGAAAATTTTTGATCCGTTTCATAGCTGGAGCTTCAAATCGCAGGATCATCTTATCTTGACATTCCTCCCAACTGTGGAATACCTTCCCATGTGTATCCCACTAGTGCGTAGGTGTTTTGCACAGGGCTAGCTTAAGGGCCCATAGCCTGCGTCCCTTGGGAACTTCTACTTCAAATGCACAAAATATTTCTTAATGTTACCCGAATCCCCAAAGTAGGGCTTGTATCTTAACTCAGATTTGATGCAGTGGAAGTTCCTTGTGACCCAAAGACATCGCAGAGCTGAAACCTCATGCAACCGGCCTTGCCAATTCTCTAGTTCCCCACCAGAGTTGGAAAAGCATTCACTGTCTTTTTCCCAGCAGAGTACTCCTTTCGCCATGGGATTAATCCAATCTTCATCCTGCGTAGTCAACTTGTAAATGTGATCTACTTCCTCCTCATCGTGTGCTGGCTCTGTATACCACACACCTTCCACGGGATCCAACAATACTATTACTCGTGTACCGTTATTTTAAAACACCATGCTTCACTTTTTGAGATTGATAACACCCCCATATCAGCTTGGGCCTTTACTACTGCGATGTCTACCATGATTTTTTCCATCCTTACCAGAGGGATGATATTCTTTTGATTCGCCATGTGCAGTTGGATGGTGTACCATTCCAACTTAGGTTCTCCCATTCATCGCCATGTTTGTTTAGGTAACACATTCGCATCAGATCCAATGTCCAAAATAACCTAATCCATCTCATAGTCACCAATCTACGCAGTCAACCACATTTCTCTTCTGGTGTGTTTTTTATACCGGTATAGTTTGTGTACATCCTTGGTTCCTGGGGTCAGATCGGGCCGTGCTGCACAGCTATTCATTAATACCTGAAGGTTCATACATGCCTATAGGAAGGGCTCGACCCCTGCATCTTTCTTGGGGTGTGTCGGTACCTACACAGTAGCTACTTCTTCCTTAGTGAATTCCTAGCCAACTGCGGCCATTGATTCTTTTCTCTTTTTCATGTTCGATCCTTCCTGATGGGTCATAGGATCCATGGTAGCCTCTTCCTTTGGTCCTCGGGTGGACATCCCACTGTGTGTTATGAATTTCACACTTGGGTCCATGTTCCTTAGCTCGGATTTAACTCTCTACACATTCTGCGTAGGGGTGGGCTGCTTTTCTTGCATTTTTGCTATTAAGGTTGGGCAATCTTCGATCGCATGGTCTAGCTGTCTGCAATATTGGCAGGATTGCCATGTAGGCTTTGGGCAACCCTTAGAAAAGTGCCTTGCTTCTCTACAGTTATAGCAGATTAGCTGTCCATGTCCTCAACCTGCACTTCCTCCCCGACCTCCTCCCCTTCCCCTTGCTGGAGAGCCACCAAAGTTTGCAAGAGATCTAGGTGACACAGGGTCTGATTATACCCTATACAAGTTTCCTCGATCTATCATCAAATCATAATTTCGACAGTTCTGCTCATCGTGTCCTATAGACCAATGGAACCTGCACCACTGTTGCTTCAGATCTGGGACATATGCTCCTAGCCACGGTCAATGGTTCGTATCGTGTAGCCCTGCAATGCGGCAGTCAATCACACCATAACGCAAATCTACTTGAGCCTGAACACACTAGGTTAGGTTCTCCTGCCTGTATGTAATCTATCAATAGTGGACACTGATCCTTCATATGGCCAAATACTTGACATCGTATGCACCATATGTCTATGGTGGCTCCTTTTCCTCATTCCTTTCACAGGTTTTGAATTTCCATGTGCATAGCTCCAAGTTGCTCCTGAATTTTTTGTACTCCTAACGAAGTTTCTTCTCTGGGCACAACTTCTAGTTTCATAGCGACTTCCACAACTTTTTCCTATGACTTGAATGTTTGGTGACTCATTGGTATGCACAGGTGAGGTAACAACATAGAGATGAAGCATTCCGTATGTTGTCGATCGTCATACTCAAATCCTCCTTCCCTGATTTCTCTCTTTAGTTGTTGATCAGCCTCCCATACAGACTCAAACATTCCTTGCTTGAAGTCCTTCACATCTGCTACTAACTGAGAGTAAGATTTTTGCTTTTGGAACTGTTGCTTCAAAGCATCCTTAATATCTTGAATATATTCATTCTCATTCTGAGATATGTATCGCATATACCAGTCCAAATCTCTTTCTTCAAAGGCCTAGGATAACTGTGCCCTCTTCACCGTATCGCTTGCCACATTTTGCGCAGTCCATACGGAATCTGCAACAAACCAAAATCAGTCCATATCCTCATCTCCTACCCCCTTGAAGGTAGGTAGTTTTAGGTGTACATCCATATTACTGTCCAGCGGAGGTGGTGGTATGGGAAAATTCTTACCTTTGCGTGGCCTGGACAGTGGTGTAGCTGGGGGGGGCTCTCTGTAGTCATCTCTCAGAGAGGGCTATAGAAAAATATTCCCCCTTCAAGGTTGGTTCGATATTATTTACCACTATGTGTTGTGTTCTCATCTAGATCTGAGGTCATTCACTCGGTGTGACTATACAAAATACTCTTCTCACATAGTAATATCTTAATCAGGAGGGGCAATGTCTTCATAAACTTGCCCCGGAAACCTTTAAAGAATCTCTACTCTGCTTTGAAGTAGGAAACAAACTAATCAATGGAAAATTCTGTCACAAACCCTCCTAGCACACTATCTACCCAGTGATCCATCGTGCGAGTGATGGTATTATCAGTCCTTTCCAACTGCTCGATCAGCCCTGGAGTCCACTCAGTGACTTGTTCATCCTTCCAACACTTCTGGAACTCTACAATCCTTGCCAGCCACTCCTAAATCTCAATTGCAAATGTCACAAAGAAAAATTTCGTAGCTTTCCATAAGAATGTACCTGTCTTTGCAATTTTACATCGTTAACCTCATGCTATGGTTCTCTTTTATCACAAATTCCTGAATCTGCTTTTTGAACCACTCTTCAATTTCCTTCCTCTCAGGCTTCTAATACTCTCTTGTCATTATACGATCCCTCTCTAAAAATGCTCCCGGTCCCTACAATGGAACTATTTTTTGGCTCGAGGGGTCCTAACCCAGGTTCAGAGGTTAAGGTTTGCCAACAAACCCCTATACTACTGGACCTTTCAGTAGTGACCTGCTTGTGCAGGTCAAATTCTCACCCGAAGTAGTATCGGTGGGTGCTGGAACTAGGTTTCCCCACCATGAGAGAGGATAGGTAAGCCTAGAAGAGCTATGTCCATCTTTATAATGACCAGATTTCTTGTCTCAGAACTAGATCTATTGATCTCCTTCGCATCCATGTGCGCAAGTTCAACTATACTTACTGTGCTCAACAAATCATATGCTTTTTTAAAGAGCTTCTCGGATTATTAAAAATATAAAATTATAAACTTTGGTCAGCTCTTTACAAGAAATCTACCTCTATTAATGGTTTGAGTATTTCTCTCAATTTATTCATTCAAGAAAGTCCTGATGATGGGTCCCCATTGGGATTCGAAACGTCGACACTCTTTCCTTAGTACTGTGGATAATCCGAGAAGCTCTTTAAAAAATGATCACCACATGAGTTTAAAAACCAAAATCATATGCTTCTAAAACAATAGTGCAAGAATACATAAAACATAATAGAACAAACCCAGATGCAATAGAAACACTTAACACAGTACTTTCTCAGCTTAACATAGAATATATGTAACATAACAACTATCAAAGGTTCGCATTAAAATTACACATAGATTCAGTTACTCAAAAAACCTTTCTCATTCATTAATCCTTCAGTTCCTTCTTAAAATACCCAACCCAACCTGCACACACAGCAGCAGTGTCCACACACAGCGGGACTTGGGATCTCCGCTCACATAGCCAGCTGGAGTCCTTTCCCCAAAAACCCAAACAGATCTACTAAGCCAAAATTCACATCAAGATCTCATCATCTTCTTCCCTTATAATTCAAAATGTCCCTCTATTTATAACAATCTAGAATAATCTTTCCTATGGTCCGCAAACCATGGTTTGCGGATTTTAGGTCTACCCTTTGACCCATTACAATGCTTTTAGGCCTTTGACCAACTGCAAAACCCCTATGCTAAAATAATTATAATAAAAAATATAAAAAATCAGACCAGTTTCGCAGCTTGCAGGAGACCTTGTTCCAACACATTGAAAAAGGGAAATATCCGAACAAGACCTCTTTGGCTTAACCTAACAATCAATACATCAAAGACAGGTTCCAAGAGAGAGTTTAGATAGCATCAAATAAGCAGGGCTTACCATAAATCATATTTGGAAACTAGCATATGAATTCATTAATGAAACAAAAAAGCTTAGGTGGGCTTAAGGAGCAATTAAGAATTCCTTAAACTAACCCAGTAGAGGAAATCATAAAGACAATAGAAAACAGGAGGACTGAGGTGCCTCAAACAACATTTCTCAACCTATACTTTTCTGAGCTATTGCAACATAGAAAGATGATGATAAAAAAGAAAAAATTTAAAAATAAGAGACACATCACCACTAACCAAATGCAGGGATCCTACAAGAAAGCCTTCATCATCATTAATCAAGGCAAATCATCCACAAGCTCCACAACACCAAAATGCTATTTAACCTCAAGGAACCATGTATTTCCCTAAAAAATCATCAAAAGCCAACATTTACAATGATTCCTCAATGCTCTATTTATCAGCAAGGAGGAGAAATACCTAAAAGAGTATCTAGAAGCCTATTGGCTAATTAGAAATTTCACTATTGTCCTTGAGACCTTGCAAGGCCCAAGGCACAAAATATCTAAAACAAAATATCTTTCCGGGTATTTTTAGCAAATAAATTGACATTTGAGGTCAGAAAAGCCTCCTAAAACTTGCCAAGCATAAATTGTTGAATTTCCTCTGCTAAGGGCGCAACACTATGTCCTTAGGAGAAATTTCCATGCCAAGGGCATAACACAGGAGTAGGAAAAATGGGTCATCTTGCATCAGTGTTTTGAAGGCCTTATCGATGTCAAAACTGGCTCCATGATTGCTCGTTGGAAAGCCCTTGAAGTCTACTTTCTAGATATAAACTTGGTTTTCTAATCTGGCCACTATAAGCGGTTAAAAACCAAAAATTCCAGGGATGATAAGGGCACAACACATGTCCTGGAAAGTAGGCAGAATGGTGCAAAATTGGTGTTTTTGACACTTTTGGAAGATAAAAACAACTCCAAATGATCTAAAAATTTGTGAGCATGCTATATGAGTGATGAGGATCCAAAAAAATTAAGCCTTTCCTTCTGAATATGCTCTGAAAAAGAGCATACCACCATGTGCGCTACCCCCTTAGCCTCAAAATTAGCAAAAAACAAAAACTTGTCAAAATTCTCCCAAATTTGGTAGATGAGTGCCTCATGGGTTTTGGGAGATCTGTAGAGAGGCTGGTGCCAAGATTCCAAGAATAGGTTGGCCTTTTCCTTCTTTTAGTGCTTTAATTTCCATGAGGGCTTCCTTCAGTTTGGCACTAACAAGTTTGTTTTTCATGGCATAGTGTTTAGTCATCTTTTTCTCGAGAGCAAGGCCCCTCTTTATCTTCTTGAAATACTTGTGTTCATTATTGTAGTATTGAATGATACATTGTATCATCGAAAAATCCTTCTCCCACTCCCTGATTTGTGCATATTTCTTTGGAGTAGTAGTGTAGTAGCCATCTCCTCATCTTCATTATCATTATCTAGATCAATAAATTGTGGCTTTTGAGTAGTTTGCTCGCCTTTCTTACTTTTTTTATCATTTTTCATCTTCTCTTTTACACTGTCAAGCCTTTGAACTGTTGTATATGGAAAGGTCCCTTGCCTTTTGGAGGTAGCAAACACTTGCCTTGACCCTCTTTGATAAGTGAGAGGAAAAGGTTTAACATGTTTCATTTAATCATTGGTGACCTTAAGATTTATTTTCTTCTTATCAATGATATCTACATTTGTGTCCACTTCATCTTGTTCTTGACTTTCTTCTTGGGAGGAATTTTCATTTTCACCCATTCTAGCATCACTGTCCTGACCTTCACTACTATCATCAACTTATTAACTGCCTTTTGGTTTCATGGGGTCACTGCTATCACTATTGTTAGGGCTATCAGTCATCATGTTTTCTTTATTACCTTCACTGTTTTGCTCATCAAAATCTGCCTCTGTCTCTTTATCTTCATCATTATCCTCCTCATCATTTTTCTCTTCTTCTACACTGTTTTTCCCACTGTCTTCACTGTTTAGCTTATTGTTTTTATCTTCACCTTCATTGTTTTTCCCACTGATTTTGTTTTCATCTTCACTTCCATTTCCTTCAAACTCTGTCTTTGTATCTTTATTTTTTTCATCCTTTGTATTGTCTTCATTCCTTTCATTTTGACCACTATTATGATCTTCTTCATCTTCTTCCATGTCATCTTCTTCTTCACTGTTCTTTTCATCTCCTTTTTCCTTGTCATCATATCCATTATCTACCTTATCATTTGTATCTTCATCATGACTGTCCCTTTATGCCTCATTACTTGTTTCTTCTTCCCCACTGTGATTTTTCTCTGCTTCATCATCATTACTTTCTTCATTTTCCTTTTCCTCTCCCTCATCACTTGTTTCTTCCTCTTTATTGTCATTTTCTTCCTGACTTCCATGTTCCTCTTTGTTACTTCTTTCTTCATGTTCTTCGACATTTTCTTCTTGTTCTGAGGCTTTAGGAGAAGGTGAAAGAGTGATGTTTATTTGGGGAGAGGATTCATATGGAGAGGATGAATCATGGTCAGTGGGGGGTGATGGAGGAGTGGAGGAAGGTGGATGAGATGATGAGGGTAAACTTTGCAGAGGAAGAGGCTATGGATCTATGAAAACATCATGGGCGATGAATAGTTCCCATGGGATACCCTGTTGCTCTAATTGATGCAACACAATCATTTTGATAAGAGAATGGTGGAAAATACTCTGCATTTATTGTGAAGGAGGCCTCTTTTGCACAATTTATGACATCTTATCAATACTTCTATAAATTTAATACGGCAAATGCAGTAGCTTGGGCCTAGTGAAATGCACGAGCAACCTTATATGGTGGGAATAGAGTTTGGAAAAACTACCCTCACAAGTAAAATATTTCATGATGGTTTTCATTAAAGGGGCATACCTTTCCAATAGATGGGAGAAGGGAAAAATGGTTTTGCGATTAGATTGGTATCTAGGTTTGAAAAAAGGCTGGTAATGGCTTAAGTCCAAACTCACCTGTTTGAACCATTTTTCTCCCATGCAAGGTATCCCAGTGGCCATGCAATTGTATTGGTGGAAATCTCAAAATTCACTCTAGCTAGGTGTACTTGGTTGTTATGGAGGTTTAGGATGAAATGTATGGTCAAATTAGGGTGACTTTTGACGCTTTGTACTTTTTCATAGAATTGACAGCATCCTTTCTCTTGGAAATATGCAACTGTGGTAAGGGAGGCTGTCAATTCCTTAGTGTTATTGGATCATACCTGTTGACTCTCCCACCTTTTCTCTACTGTCCTCTAGGCCTTTTTCCATCCTCACCCTTGTCAACACTCCCTTCTCTAGGAATTTTTTCCTTTACCCTTGCTTTGAAGTCAAGAACCTGATCTATTTGTGAAATGATGTGGAGAGGGAAAGTGAGATGATGGGGAGACATTAGTGTCAAGGCTTGGCAGTGTGGAGGCTAGTTTGTGCAAATGGAGAGGTTATTTGGTAGAAGAGCCACTTCTTAGCATGGAGACCAAACATTTTATTCCTCTAGGGTTTCTAGTTTTATTTCTAAATTCACCCTTTAAAAATAGCATGACAAGGGGCAGAGTGCCTAAGTACCCATTATGAAAGTCCTTAGGAGGTGATGTATAAATTTGAATAATAGCTGAATTATTCACCGAGATCATCCTAATTATACACTATTTAAGCTTCATGCATAATACATAACCTCTTCTATAATTGATCATCAATATGCAGAAATAGAAGCAGTCACATGCGCACATAAAACAATAATCAAGCATACATATCAACACAGTATGTCATGGGGAAAGAAATAGCTGAAAACCCCCAACTATCTGTATATTATAATGATAGAGAACATGTAACAATACATAGCACAACGCTCTCACATCTCTCAACACTATCTCGCATGCTACACACAAACTAGCACGGAAGATGAAAAAGTCACAGGTTCAAATCTCCTCCACAAGTCTGCCTGCCTCTACTGCGCAATCCAAGATGATTAATGATGAGATCCAAGTTTGAATCCCACTAGCTCCAACTGCGCAATCCTCATTGGCAATCTCCATCAATGTGTGTGCAAATCTCATGCACAGCCAATAGTCACAATTGATAGTAGACTCACCCTTTCACCCACCTCTAACACTGGTCTCCACTGAACTGTCCATGCATTGCAGTTAAATGATGTGTTATTTAGTTGAATTATGAGTTAATAATTAGTGAATTAATTATTAATTAATTCACACCACTCATCACTAGTGTATTTATCAGTTAGACTAAATACAACTCATTCAACTAAGTTAAATAGAACACAACTCCACCAACTGTCTCATCAACTCCACCAAACTCTGCCACTTGAGTCCTAACTGAAGTCAACCATGCAATAGCTCAACTAACCCTTAGGAAAAGCGTATTTCCTTCTGTCAGCTGCATTTGCCACATCCAAGCATCAAACTGAAGTGCTCCAAGAGGATAAGATAATGTTTATAGTCTAAATATTATTAAGGGTTAATAATATTTGACTGTTCTATTTTTAGCCCAGCAGTCTAAAAATAGAAACCGCCTAATGTCTAAAAATAGAGGTCCATCTATTTTTACCAACTCGACCAATCATCCATAAATAGCATCCAGCAACTCATAGACCATGATCCATATGTCTAAAAATAGACATAGTCTAAAAATAGACTTTGCGCCAAAAATAGCCTGCGGGCCCACTTAGTGAAGGCGACTTCATTTCACTAAGCTCCATCATCTTGTTGCATTTTCAACACTCCTTCTAAAAAAGATATGGATTATCTGCAACCCCTATCCTACCTCTGTGGTATTCAAATTTTCTCCTGGTGAGCGCCTTCTTCAAGATGTCAGCATCCTGATCCTCCGTGGGAATGTATGAAAGTAACATGATTCTCCGCTGCACACAATCTCTGATATGATGTTACCTGATGTTGATGTGTTTGGATCTATCATGAAATACTGGATTAGCTGAGATTTTAATGAAAATCTAGTTATCACAATAAATCACATTAGGCTCCAAGTGTGACCCGAACAACCTGACCAGGATCTTCCTCATCCATATGGCCTCGCATGCAGCCAAGCTTGCTGCCATATACTCAGCCTCTGCTGAACTGAGTGCCACGGATCTTTGCTTCTTGCTGTACCAAGAAACTGCTGTCGACCCGATACTAAAGATCCCTCCAGATGTGCTCTTTCTGTCCGTTGGGCTCCCTGCCCAATTTGCATCCGTGAAGCCACATAGCTTCAACTCATCCTCTTGTCTGTACCACAAGCCATATCCTGATGTGCCTCTAAGATAACGCAATACATGCTTGCCTACCTTCCAGAAGATCTTGGTAGGCTTAACCATAGCTTGCGAAAGCTGGTTAACATCATAGCATATATCGGGTCGTGTATTGACCAGATACATAAGCAACCCCACCAACTTTCGATAAACGGTGGCATCCAATACCTCCGCTGAAGTAGCATCCTCCTTCCTCCAACCTCCAGGAAGAGGAGTATCAACAGGCTTGTAGCCATGCATTTTTAACTTATCCAGTATCTCCCGGGCATACTTACCCTGAGAAACAAACAGTCCATCACTACCCTGCCAAATTTCCAATCCCAGGAAATAATGAAGGAGGCCCAAGTCCTTCATCTCAAACTCTCTAGAAAGATCCTCCTTGCATGAAAGTATCAACAACTCATCACCCGTCAAAATGAGATCATCTACATACAATACAATGATCAACAACTTCCCCTCCACCACAATCTGGTACAAGTTAGGATCCGCCTCACTCTTGGAGAATCCAAGTCCGGTGAAATAACTATCTATCCATGTGTACCAAGCACGAGGTGCTTGTTTCAACCCATACAGTGCTCTCTTGAGTCTGCACACATGCGACTCACTGCTGAAGATCTCGAAACCTTAGAGTTGCTCTATGTACACCTCCTCCTCAATGACTCCATTGAGGAACGTAGTCTTCACATCCATCTGATGGATGTGCCACCCCATCTGCGCTGAGAGAGCTAGGATTGTCTGTATGAAAGAGTACCTTGCGACAGGTGCAAAAGTCTCCTCATAATCGATCCCCTCTATCTGTGACAAGCCACGGGAAAAAAATCTTGCCTTGTACTTCTCCACACTCTTGTCAGCCGCCTGCTTCACTTTTTAGATCCATCGCAAACCCACCACTGATTTCCCCTCCGGTCGCGGGACAATCTCCCATTCACTGTTTCTGACAATAGAATCATACTCTTCCACCATGGCATCTATCCATGCGGGGTCCTCCACAACTTCCTCGAAAGAGGATGGCTCTGTCACGAGACATTTGCTCACAAGAGCCATGTATCCAGTGTACCGGTCCGGTGACTGTCTCTGTTTGCGCTGTGTTGTAGGTGGTCCTACAACCTTCTCTGCATCTTGAGTCAGTCGCTCAGCTTCTGTAGTGCGCTTGAGCCCTCTGATGGTTGGCGCTGCATGAGTGGTCTCTTCCACTCCATGAACTTCCTCATGTGGCTGATCGAAATCCTAAAGCTCATCCTTAGGAACTAATAGATCCTCATTTGCATGCAAGTATGGCTCCCTCTCAAGCGAACATTGCATGGCTTTCTCCTCCTGAAATTTGATATCCCATCGCACAACAGTCTTGCGACTGTCTGGAAAATACACACGATAGTTATGGGGTGTGTTACACCATTTTTTGGTCATCTAACCTACTATCATTAGATGGACCCAAGTACACCATGTAAGACCAATTTTACCCTAAGTAAAATTGCTTTCACTATGTAAAATAACTTAATAAAACACATTTATTAGGTTGTTTATGGTCTAAACGGGAAACCCCAAAAGGAAATATTAAACAAACCTATATTTGTTTGATTTTCCTCAAGGAATAATTAATTAAACAATAATTTAATTATTATTCCTCGTCATGTTTAACCCAAAACAAAGAAATTAATTAGATAAATCTTTATTTATCTTATTATTTTCTAGGAATAATTATTTAAATCTTATTTAAATAATATTCCTTGTTAAATATGACTAAATCACCCACAAATAATTAAATAAATCATTATTTATTTGATTATCATTCAACCACTTCCTTAAAATGGTAAATAAATCATTTATTTATTTATTATTTACAAATAAAGGGATTTGACCCAAGTAAAATACCTTTTCTCTCCAACAAATATAATAAAATATTCCATAAAAGGTGGATCTAGATTTGGTTAATGTTATTTTAATCATGCACCAAGATCTAGAATGACCCAATATTTTGTTATAAATAGGAGGGTTTTTTCTACCATTCTTCACCTTTTGTTGCCTATTAGATCACTCTGGATCTATACACTTGGTCACATTCTTCATTATTTGCTGTGTGAGCTCCCTTTGAGTTCTATCTTTGTCTGGGTTTTCTACACCAACAAGAGAGAGAGATTCTAGATCTGAAGTGCTGAGGACTTCCAAGAACCCATCCCATTGAGGATAATTGGATACACCTTCTTGTTTTCCTCCCAGGTGCCCTTAATACAAAAATTCTTTCAAAAAACATTGTTCTTGTCTTGTCTATTGGATGTATGGAGCAAACTCTTGATTTTTACTGTTTAATGTCTTTCTATGCATAGATCTGGTTTTTTGCAGCACTTGTCTTGATCAATTAACTGCAGATCTGAAGATGTTAGCAGCCACGTTTGATGTTAGGGCTAAAAGTTACACGTAGCTAAAGTGGTATTTTTTCGTACGCTTCGACGAAAGATTCATACTAACAATTGGCGACTCCACATGGGTTTTCAATTACGACCGCTGTCGTTTTTCATATTCCTGCATATCCAGCTACTTCGGACCCCAGGGTTTCTTTTCAGCTTTTTGTTTTTCCTATTTTTATGTTGTTTTTCCCACATAAAACCCTAAAACATTAAAATTTCTAACTTCCGTGTGTTTCTGGCCCTATTGCGTAGGTGAGAGACATCAGCCGCAACTCAGACGACAACTTTTCCGCAAATCTGCCACCGGGACAACCGGAGTTGGAGGTCACACTTTTCAGCCCATAAACTGTGACCTGGACCTCCAGGTCGCACTTTTCAGCCCATTTTCTGCGACCTGCACAGAAAACAGGTCAGAACCTGCGACTTGCCAATTTTTCTGCTGTTTTTCTGCAATTTTTCTGCGTTTTTCTGAAGCTTCTGTCAGGGTTTTCCAGCCTCTGTCTCAGCCCATTTCGACCTGTTTCTGATCTGTTTTTCTCATCTAAGTGGGAACATAGCCCCCTTGGGCTTCAGTACCCTCCACTTTTGGTGGAAGAGTTTTTACCTGTTTCAGGTCTATTTTTTCATAGTTTCAGCCCCCCTTTTCCCAGATCTGATACCTCCTTTTCAGACCTCTTCTAATCAACTCTTCTCCCTTTCAAATCACCTCCTGAAGATTTGTTTGGACCTAATTTTAGGGCCTCCTCCTTGCCCCTTCTTCTTTTTGCTGATTTCCTCCTTTTTTCCAGCCACCTTGCCTCTGCCTCTTGGCTGTGATCTGCACCTCTTTTCAGCAGCTTTTCCCTTTAGATCCCTGTCCCTTTCGACCCTAGATCTATTGGCCTCTTTTTAGTGTGTTTTGACTAGATTTTTTCCCTCTTTTAGATTATTTTTGAGAGACCCGCATTTTTGGGTTAAATCGATGCAATAGTAGCTGTTAATTTACTGTTATTTCAGCATTATATACTGTCTTTGCAACATTATTTTCAGTTACACAACACACTTTTTCTCTTGCTCTCAAAACGAAAAGGGTTTAAAAATTAAAATTAACACACACCACACACTCACCCTAAGCGAAGAAGAGCCTGGTTTACACCGCCAGGCAAAGACTTTAAAATCAATTGACACTGCACCTATCTGCCCTTGTTTCGACATTGTAATCACTTGATTCTGCACCTCCTTGCCCTTGTGGTCATTCTTCTTCCCCTTGTTCCGTGTTTGTGTTGTCATCATTGTGCCCCCAAGGCGCACCTCCAGGATAATTCTCGGCCTTCATCCTCAGCTTCCGGTCAGTCGACCTGCTCCGTCCCACCATCATCGAGCCAGTCCCCCTCCGAGTCTGCATTCCAACTCCTCTTCTGATTCATTGGGTTCTCCTTTTACTTCTAGTTCTCCCTCTATCACCTTCACTATGCCTGGTCCAGGACCTAATGCTAGCGGTAATCCCGGCCCTAATGCCGGAACTACTACTAGCGGAACTGCCACAGGAACTACCTCAGTCGCACCCTTGCTGCCATACATCGCAGGCCTCAGCCTCCCCAATTTCAATCAATTTATCAATGACCCTATCTGCCACGATGTTGGTTGGCCTGCTATGCCAACCAAGCTCCCCTCCAACATCCCCAAGTTCGAAGGCCTTGCTGGAGAAGATCCAACCAACCATGTCCGATCTTTCCACATGTGGTGTTCCTCCAATTCCATTACCGACGATTCTATCCGTCTTCAGTTGTTCCAACGCACGCTTACCGGCGAAGCTTCTAAATGGTATGTTGACCAAGCCACCTCTTCCCATACCACCTTTGCGACCATTTCCCAAGCCTTTTTATCTTATTTCCAGCTCCCTCTCTGATATGATACTAGTACGGAGCTCTTGACTTCCTTCAAGAAAACCTCTTCGACCCACCTTTCTACCCATGTCCAGGAATGGCGAAGAAGACGGAGCTTATGTCGAGCCCCCCCCTTCAAAGATCGGGTTTATATGGACTGGTTCCTTCGCACTCTCTTAGCTCCTATCGGCAAAGATGTCGCCTCCCATTTCCCTCAAACCGAAGAAGCCACCCTCCAAATAGTCTTGAAATATGACCTGATCTATGCTCAGTCTAGTTATGTTTATACCGTCCTTCCTGACCTCCCCAGGCCTGGAGGCACTAATGCCTCGGGGGCATCTCATTCTGCCGATGGTATCGTTGGAGCCCTTTCTCATCCGTACGCTCAACCTCCTATGGGCTATGGTCTCCCTCAAGGAGGGGTTAGCACCTCTAGCACTTTTCCCCCTCCAAGTAGGATGTATCCAGGATATGGCACGCCTCATCCTTTTTCCCAACCTCCTGCTTACCTCAATGTTTCCCAACCTAACCATTACCCTTATCCGCAGCCTGGTGCGCTAGCTCCTCCAGCATATGTGCTTCCACCTCCCTTGCCTCCTCCAACCCCGCAACAGCACCTACAACCCCCTCCTGGGCAAGTATTTGCACAGTAGGGCGTGAATAATCCTCCTTCTTCTCAAAGAAGGCAGAGAGGAAATCCAAACCAATCTGCCCCTAGTACTCGTGGACCTAATCCTCAAGGTATTGACCCTAACACTGCTAACCAGCAACAGGGCACTCAGCCCAAGCTGGACAGGCCTCTTCGCACAAATAAGCCTTGTTCGTGTTGGGGTGTTTATGGTCATTACACCCATGATTGTCCCCTCTTACCACAGATGTGGCAGATGTGGGAGTCTCAAGCCACATTGCGAGGACAACATGCCTCCCCTCACACTCCCCCTAATGTGGCCACTACTCAACCAGCTGTGTTTACTGATCATTTCCCTCAGCAAGGATTCGTGGCTGCCCAACCGCCTGACGGATAGGCCGCCACTCACCCTTCCCCTTCTGTTTCCTCTGATTACTAGATCCTCATGATGAACTCTGATTCATCCCCAACTGTCGACCTTCACCTTCAAACTCGGTCTCGCCAGTACCCCAAGCCTCCTGCTCAGTCTACCCCCGAGTCCCCTTCTTCCTATTCTACAAAGCCTCTTTCAACATCCAATGGCCCCTTACATATCCCTAAACCCAAAGTTGAGGTCTATACCAAGCTTCCTAAGGGACCATTATGTCGAAATGCTGCTTCTGGTCGAGCCGCTCATTCGTATAGCGTAGTAGATGATTTGGCGCAATATCCTGCTGCCATTTCCACATTGGAACTCCTCCAGTCGTGCCCTTCCCAAAAGAAGGCTCTGCTATCTGCCGTGGGTGCTGTAGATCCTGCTGATGACCAACTGATTGTTTTCGACGCCCATCAATCAGAACATCCTCCTCTTCCTGCTTCCGTCGCCTTCCAAATCCTAGTCAAAATCCGGAATGCCAACGTTTCTCGGTGTGTAATTGATGAGGGGGCATCCACCTGTGTGATGTCTGCTTTGGTTTGGAAGCAAATCAGATCTCCTGACTTGGCCCCCTCCACGATCACCCTTCGAGCGTGGGACGGCCACGCCTCCCAGCCTATCGGCCTTTTCCGTAATTTTCCTATCACCCTTGCTGGTAAGACCGTTTGCGTTGACATCGAAGTCATTGATGCCCCTCTAGACTACAACATTCTTTTAGGGCGAAGCTACACCTATGCCATGTCTGCTGTCCCATCCACGGTTTTCCGCAAGATGTCTTTTCCCCACAATGGAAATATAGTCACCATTGACCAGTTGACTTACCATGAGCCGCCGTCTCAGACCTCCCCGGAGACGACCATCTCTTCTGTATCCAATAAGAAAATCGTCGATTCCTTGACCAGTGTCTCCCCCAGCATCTACAAAGATTCCTCCCTGCTTGGAAATTTTTGTGGTCTCCCTCCTCCTCCTCTCTCTGATCCCAGCTTATCGAATGTTTGCATGATGCAATCGTCTCGGGCTGCCCTTAAGCAACCCACCTCGGCTAGTCAGCAACCTCAGATGCAACCTCGCCCACCGCACCCCGGTCCTAGCCCTTCATCTCCGCTAGCCGGACCTTCTCCTTCTGGCCCCTCTCCTATAGCTGGTATCCCTGAACCCCTTTATCCCCCTGAATCGGTTCCCCCAGGCCTTAACCATCTCGGAGCCGTCCCTCCTGGTCATTATCCCGCTGGTCAGATACCTTTCCTAGCTCCCCCTCCCGGAGTCTATACGGTCCCCATCATGGCCACCCTCTCTCTCCCTAACCTGACCCTAGGCATTCCCGTCTGGTACCTTGACCCTCTAGCTACTACCCCACCTGATCACCCCAAACCCTACCTTGCTTTGAAACCGGTTCAACTGGTCCCCCTCGCTTCCTCTGTTACCACCAGGCCCCCTGCACCTCCCCAGGACCCTGCCCCTATGGTGACAGCCCCAAGAAAGAAAGGCAAAGCTCGTAAGGGGGCAACCAATCAGGACCAAGCCGCCCCAAAAAACGCTACCCCTCCTCGACCGCCAAAGCACGCTATCCAGTGCGCTTTGTGCGATATTGTCGGTCACGCCACCCATACGTGTCCTGAATTGCTGCACCTCAAGATCCTGGTCAACGAGACATTTCCTGACTCTGATATCCCTGAATTCTATGTCACTATACCGGATTCTATCCCGAAACTCAAAACCTTGCGCACAAATCACCCTTGTGCTTTGTGCGATTTCCATGGCCATTACACCCACCTCTGTTCCCGCCTTGACGAGTATCCTTCCTCCTTAGACATGTACCACCAATTCAAGGCTACGCACGACAAGATACCTTCTCACTTGTCTGCGAGTTCTACTTCGATAGGACTGGAGGATATTCCTACTCCCATTCACATTCCTCCTCCCGCTATCGAACCAACAGACCCTTCGATCACCATTTTGTACCTATCGTCATCCTTTAGAGATATTTCACCTAACCTTCGACCTAGGGACACTCTCGGTTCCCCCTCAGTCAACCTTGGATCTGTTGACGTTGCACATGTGAGCCCTTCTCCACAAGATGACCAGTCACACATCACTACATCATCGGGTGATCCTCCTTCCTCCAGTCTTCCCATCTTCCAGTCTGATGAAGACATTATGGAAGCCATGACCAACCCTGACTTTCCATGGGATGATATGCACCATCGCGCATACTTCCTCCCACAGCAGTCCCATGACCAATATGTTGTGGAAACCAAAGACTTCATTCCCAGTTGCAGTTGATTGGTTCAAAAATCCCATCCCTGCACCTGATGCTTTCGAAGAAGGAAACATGGCCAACATCTCTCTGACCATTAAAATTGACATTTCAGTCAAACCAAGAATCAAAGAATATATCACCTTGGGCGCCCAATGCACCCCGGAAGAAATCGAAGCTTACACTAAGATTTTCAAAGAATTCTGCGATATTTTTGCCTGGTCTTACTCTGAAATGCCTCGGCTCGATCCCACCATCGTCGAGCATCATATCGACACGTGGCCTGATGCCAACCCAATCCGACAAAAGTTGAGACCCATTAATCCTTCCAAACGTGATGCTATCAAAGCCGAAATCGATAAGCTCATGCAGGCTGGTTTCATTTATCCTATTGAATACACCACTTGGGTGTCCAACCCGGTTCTCGTCCTCAAGAAACAAGGCACCATCCGTGTCTGCATGGAATTTCGTGACTTGAACAAAGCTTGTCCCAAAGAAAACTTCCCCACACCATTTATTGACCAAATCATTGATTAGTGTGCGGGGCATGAGGTTCTATCCTTTATGGATGGTTTCTCCGGATACAACCAAATCGTTATCCGTCCTGCTGACCGACTTAAAACTGCGTTCATCAGTCCGTGGGGAACTTTTGCTTACCGGGTCATGCCATTCAGCCTTAAAAACGCCGGTGCCACTTTTCAACGGGCCATGTCTTATTGTTTCCATGACTTAGCTCATATTATCCTTGCTTATTTAGACGACCTCACTGTGCATTCTAAGCATCGGACGCAGCACCTCCACGATCTGTGTACCATCTTTCTCCGATGTCGCAAGTATAATATCTGCCTTAACCCGTTGAAATGCATCTTTTTCGTTCCCGCCGGCTGTCTCTTAGGCTTCATAGTGTCTAAGGATGTTATCACTCTTGACCCTTTGAAAGTTCAAGACATTCTTGAACTTCCCATTCCACGTACCCTACGCCAGCTCCAAAGTCTCCAAGGCAAAGCTAATTTTCTTTGTCGGTTCGTCCCTAACTATGCCACCACCACACATGGGTTCCTTAGACTCCTCCGGTCCAATATCCCATTTGTTTGGGATACCTATGCTCATGAGTCTTTCGATTCCCTCAAGCAGGCTCTCACATCCGCTCCTTTGATCTGCCCTCTCGACTTTGATCGGGACTTCATCCTGTACATCTTCGCTTCCACCTATTCAGTTGTTGGAGTCCTTATTCAGGAAGATGACAATGGTATCAAGCATGTGATCTACTACGTCAGTAAGAACCTAGTAGGGCCTCCTGTTTCCTACTCACATGAAGAAAAAGTAGCGCTGGCTGTTGTGTTCTCAGTCCAAAAACTTCGTCATTACATCCTCATGCGTTCCACCAAGGTTGTGACTAATTCCAACCCCATGGCTTTCCTATTGAGTCACCGCATCCTCACTGGGAAGTACGCCCATTGGGTCATCATCCTTCAAGAATTCGACCTCGAATTTGTCACATCAAAAAGTAAGAAAGGTTTAGCCCTTGCTGAACTCATTTCTGAATTACCTACCGGAACACAAGATCCTCCAGTTAATGATGATTTCCCTGATGAGAAATTATTCACCATTACTTCGGACGATCCTTGGTACGGCGATATCCTCACTTACTTGCGAACCCAAAAGTTCGCTCTTCATATTGATCGTGACGCTTGATGACGTATCCGACACCAGGCTCCCCGCTACCTTCTTATCGGTGATGACCTCTATCGTCACGGTATAGATACTGTCATTCATCGTTGTCTCATGCACACTGAAGCTGAACAGGTCCTCAATGCCTGCCACAGCGGCACTTGCGGTGGCCACCTCTCCGATCTTTCTACTGCCCAAAAAGTCATGCGCACTGGGTATTTCTAGCCTTCCCTCTTCAGTGATTGCATTGAAGCAGTCAAACACTGTTCCAATTGCCAACATTTCGCCCCTAAGGCGCGAGCTCCCCTAGCTCCCCTCCATCTGGTCATCTCAACTAGTCCCTTTTGTAAATGGGCCATCGACTTTATGGAGTGTCGCTCGCCCTCTGCTGGTAACCATAAATATATCGGCGGTCGACTATTTCACAAAATGGGCCGAGGCTATGCCAACATTTAACAACACCGCAGTTACCGCAGCCCTGTTTTTCTTTAACCACGTTATCGCTCAATTCGGGGTTCCGAAACAACTGGTCTCTGACCACGGCCGTCATTTTGAAGATGAGATATGGCGTCAGCTATCCTCACTGTTGGGTTTTGAGCACCAATATTCCTCCTCCTATTACCCTTAAGGTAATGGCCAAGTTGAAGCAGTCAAAAAAATCCTCAAGACTATGCTTCAATGAACGATGAATAAGCACAAAACCAACTGGCATCTTATGCTCTTCCCTGCTTTGTGGTCCTATCGAACTTCTGTTAAAACCGCCACCGGGTTTACTCCTTTCCACATCGTTTTTGGAGAGGAGGCAGTCTTACCAATCGAGTGTAAAATTCCTTCCCTGCATCTGGCCGTTGAACTTCTCCCTGACACCCAACCTCTAGAAAAATGACTTATCATGCTTGAGCGCGCCTCCAAAGACCGTTTTGTTGCCTTGCAAACCATGGAAGCGGCCAAGAAACGCACCAAAGCTCAGTATGACAAAAAAGTCTAGCCTCGTACTTTTCACAAAGGTGACCTTGTTCTAGTTTATGACCAGGCCCATGATGTCCTTGGTCATGGGAAGTTCGACTCATTATGGCTAGGCCCTTACATCATCAGTAAGGATCTCGGTAAGGGGGCATACCTCTTAGAGGATTTCGAAGGCAATCCCCTTCCTAATCCTCGCAATGCACTCTATCTTAAGAAATATTAACCTTAGCATTTCCCTTCTGAAATTCATGTTTTATTTTCTTTTAGATAGCCAACATCTTTTTTGTTTTTGGGATTTGATACTTCACCAGGACACATTTTTTCCAAGACGGGTCACTTCCCCTCTCATTAAAATTGCATTTCTTCACTTACAACACTTGTACTTGGGGCACCACTTTGCCTCCTTACTTGTCTTTGTTCGTGTTTATTTTCGTCATGAGTTACCATCTTGTACTCATGTTTTCATGGTCCCCCATTGGACCTCTACTGTGTGGTAGCACCATCGAGTCGCCCTTGTTTAGAGCATCCAAGTGGAGTCCTCATCGCATTCATGGAGTCTATCCCGAGTCCCTTTGTACCCCGCTATAGTCCTCCATCCCTCATTGCTTGGTTTCTCTCTTGTGTCGCACGTTATGGCCTTCAGTACCACTGTCCCTTATCCCTAATGATATTGTGTCAGTCATTTCCATGTCATTCATGCCCTTTATGCTGTAGCAAGGGAAGTCGTTCATTCGCTACTCAGTCCCCTCCATTCCACCATCATCATTGGTATTAGTTTGTCCGTCGCTCTACTATTTTCTCTCGTGCCTTAGTTGAGGACCTCCCATTGCCTCACTTATGGCGGACCTCCTTCTGTCGACATCAGCTCCTTCATTCCAAAAGATAGGTCTAGAGGGCGGTGTACCTTGGTTCCAGCTTCCACTCTTGTTCGGTGCCTCAGATCAGGCAAAGGGATCTCTTATTTCCCTTTGACTTGATTGTTTATCCATTCCAGCTCCTTTCAGCATGATCGAGATCTGTATACTTGATGGTTCAGTGATGCAGCAGCAGCTCTTGGTGATTCCCGGGTGTGTGTGAGATGTCTCAGCCCTCATGAGGGGGTGGCCCTGCAGCTAGCCCCCCACATACCTAGATGACCTCTTCATTGCAGCCCTCGATGCAGCTCCATATATTTGATGATGTCGGCCTTAGCCGCTTGCAGCGCCTCTTTGATTTGCATGTATCAGTCACATTTTGTGAGCCCTTCCCCACTTACAGGGGGCATTTGGGTTGTATTTGTATCTCATGTACTCAGATATTATTGTATAAGTCCTGGCTGTTATCCCAGGCACAACATGTATGTGGGATCCCTCATTGTATTTTTATCTGGCTCATGTTTATGCCGGTTGTACTTTATGGTTCGGTCCCTTGTTTACTGGACACACTATTCTTTTGTACTTCATCTCGGCAGGCATAGGTATGCCTCCCCCGCCGCCTTTAGCACAGGTACCCTCTCATAAAAAGAGACTTTTTGCACCTGCAAGTCTCATCTCCTCGGGGTCTAGTTCTTCAGCACATTATTCTACCTTACATTTCTCTCTCTGACTTCCCTTTTGATGTCTGGTGATTGAGTTCTTACAACGTACTTCGGTCATATGATTTGCTCCTAACACTCGTATGCTGGGGGGCAATTTGTTACACCATTTTTTGGTCATCTAACCTACTATCATTAGATGGACCCAAGTACACCATGTAAGACCAATTTTACCCTAAGTAAAATTGATTTCACTATGTAAAATAACTTAATAAACCACATTTATTAGGTTGTTTATGGTCTAAACAGGAAACCCCAAAAGGAAATATTAAACAAATCTATATTTGTTTGGTTTTCCTCATGGAATAATTAATTAAACAATAATTTAATTATTATTCCTCATCATGTTTAACCCAAAACAAAGAAATTAATTAGATAAATCTCTATTTATCTTATTATTTTCTAGGAATAATTATTTAAATCTTATTTAAATAATGTTCCTTGTTAAATATGACTAAATCACCCAGAAATAATTAAATAAATCATTATTTATTTGATTATCATTCAACCACTTCCTTAAAGTGGTAAATAAATCATTTATTTATTTATTATTTACAAATAAAGGGATTTGACCCAAGTCAAATACCTTTTCCCTCCAACAAATATAATAAAATATTCCATAAAAGGTGGATCTATATTTGGTTAATGTTATTTTAATCATGCACCAAGATCTAGAATGACCCAATATTTTGTTATAAATAGGAGGGTTTTTCCTACCATTCTTCACCTTTTGTTGCCTATTAGATCACTTTGGATCTATACACTTGGTCACATTTCTACATTATTTGTTGTGTGAGCTCCCTTTGAGTTCTATCTTTGTCTGGGTTTTCTACACCAACAAGAGAGAGAGATTCTAGATCTGAAGTGCTGAGGACTTCCAAGAACCCATCCCATTGAGGAGAATTGGATACACCTTCTTATTTTCCTCCCAGGTGCCCTTAATACAAAAATTCTTTCAAAAAACAGTGTTCTTGTCTTTTCTATTGGATGTATGGAGCAAACTCTTGATTTTTACTGCTTAATGTCTTTCTATACATAGATCTGGTTTTTTGCAGCACTTGTCTTGATCAATTAACTGTAGATCTAAAGATGTTAGCAACCACATTTGATGTTAGGGCTATAAGTTATGCGTAGCTATAGTGGTCTTTTTTCGTACGCTTCGACAAAATATTCATACTAACAGGGTGTATCAGTGTACCCCACAAATATCCCAACCTCTGCGGTCGAATCCAGCTTCTTCCTGGCATCCTTCATCACATGCAAGTAGACAGGTGAACGAAAAATCCTCAAATGGGAAATATCAGGTCTCTTACCAGAAAACGCCTCCTCCGGTGTACTCATACCAAGTATCTTGTGAGGATAACGGTTCTACACATATACTGCAGTATTGCATGCCTCTGCCCACAAGCGAAGGGGTAGGCCCTGATCATGCAACATCACCCATGCAGCACCCACAATCATTATGTTCTTTCGCTCAGCAACCCCGTTCTGCTGTGGGTTATGGGGTGCGATGAGCTCTCTCCGAATCCCTTCTGCGCTACAAAAGTCCTTGAATTCAGCAGAGATGAATTCACTACCATTGTCACTCCTAAGATCCTTCACATGCTTCCCCGATTCCTTCTCAACCAGCGCCTTGAACTCACAGAACTTTGAGTATGTCTCGCTATTCTTCTACATGAAGAAGATCTATTACTTCCGAGAAAAATCATCAACAAAGATCACATAGTACTTGTGCTTTACTGTCGAAGCTACTGAGAAAGGTCCACACACGTCTGTGTGAATTCTCTCAAGGATCATCGTGGCACGACTATCCTTCTCGTGAAAGGTGGCTTTCACAAATTTTCCCAAGGTACACCCCTTGCACTGATCTGACTGCGCAAGAGTGCACTTAGGAATCCCAGTAGAAATCTGCTGCAGTATCTTCAAAGCTCCATGGTGAAGGTGGCCCAATCTCCGATGCCACAGATCGCCATCATCCCGGCTCACCACTCCTTCCGCCTTGCATGCCATTGCTGCGCAGCCATCTACTTGCAACTGATAAAGGTTATTGACTCGAACCCCTATCTTATGGGTTTCTCCAGTTGTCTTACTGCGCAAGAAAGCCTTTCCCTCGCTAAAGACCACATCATACCCCTTGTCTTCTAACATTTCCATAGAGATCAGATTCTTCTTCAATCCTGGAACATGCATCACTTCCTTCAATATGAAGGGTTTACAACACTCCCTCTGAAATGAAATGGTACCGATACCGGTCGCACTGTATCTACCATCATTGCCCATCTCAATGTGCACTCCAAGATCTTTCTCATCCAGATCTGAAAATAGATCTCGATCTCCAGTCATGTGAAAAGACACACCACTGTCCAAGAAACATAATAATCCCATCACACTTGAGACCAAGCATGCGATCAGTGAAAAATCCAGCTCAAACTGTGAGGCTAAGGCCTCTCCTGCTGCAGATCCAGCAGCATGCTTATTTTTCTTCTTCTGCGGACAATTTGTGGCATAATGTCCATGCTGGTGACAGTGAAAACACTTCACCTTGGACATGTCCTACTTCTTGCCTTTCGCATTGGAATGAGAAGATTTTTTGCTCTTCCCCTTCTTTGATTTGGAAGCCAAAGTGCAATTTTCTTCATCAGATGCCTTTGATGAAGATCCATCCTTGGTATTCTGCCTTATCTTCTCTTGCACAAGATCCGACCAAAGTCGCTCCCATCCTGGCAATTTCTCCCGACCATTGACAGAATCCTGATAGGCATGCAAACTCTTCGGAAGACCAAGGAGAGCTAAGCTCACCAATTCCTCATCATCGGCAGTCACCCCCACACTTCCCAGCTCATCCCTGCATTGGATGAACTTCGTGAGGTACTTCGGCATACTGTCGCCTTTCTCCATCTTTATGTGTCTGAGTTTATCCTTGAGCGCCAACTTCCTCTGGTCGCTCTTGCTTTGGAATAAATTTGTCAACACTTTCTACATTAATTATGGAGAAGCTTTTCCATGCATGCTGGATACAATGTGATCCCTCACGCCCTCCAACAGAATCCTTCAACATTTTGCCATCTTCTTTTGCCAAGCCTCAACTTGAGCAGCATCAGTAGGCTTTGGGACCTCAACCTCTATGAACTCCTTCAGCCTGTTATCATCTAATACCGCCTCCATTCTGTCCTTCCATGAAACATAATTCGAACTATCCTCAAGGGCATATTCCAGTTGCAATCCGTTGAAATACATTTCAACTCCGGCACCAAGAAAACTGCTGCAAATTTGAATTCCAAATTCCGCTGCAAATTCAAATTCCACCAGCTCAAAACTCAACTGCTTCCGATAAGTGAGAAAAAATTATTTCTAGCACAGAGATCAACTGTAGGGGCATTTACTGGATATATCACCTTTCAAAGAAAGGATGGATCGAGAGGCTACCTGGCCTGTTACAGACTCTGTCTACGAAATAATTGTAATCACTGTAATAGATCCGATGATCAATCTCACTCTGATACCATGTAGTAATTTGAATAATAGCTGAATTAATCACCGCGATTATCCCGATTATAAACTATTTAAGCTTCATGCATAATACATAACCTCTTCTACAATTGATCATCAATATGCAGAAATAGAAGCAGCCACATGCGCACATAAAACAATAATCAAGCATACATATCAACACAGTATGTAATGGGGAAATCAATAGTTGAAAACCCCCAACTATCTGTATATTATAATGATAGAGAACATGTAACAATACATAGCACAAATCTCTCACAACTCTCAGCACTATCTCACATGCTACACACAAACTAGCACGGAAGATGAACAAGTCACAGGTTCAAATCTCCTCCACAAGTCTGCTTGCCTCTACTGTGCAATCAAAGATGATTAATGATGAGATCCAAGTTCAAATCCCACTAGCTCCAACTGTGCAATCCTCATTGGAAATCTCCATCATTGTGTGTGCAAATCTCATGCACAGCCAATAGTCACAACTGATAGTAGACTCACCCTTTCACCCACCTCTAACACTGGTCTCCACTGAACTATCCATGCATTGCAGTTAACTGATGTGTTCTTTAGTTGAATTATGAGTTAATAATTAGTGAATTAATTATTAATTAATTCACACCACTCATCACTAGTGTATTTATCAGTTAGACTAAATACAACTCGTTCAACTAAGTTAAACATAACACAACTCCACCAATTGTCTCATCAACTCCACCAAACTCTGCCACTTGAGTCCTAACTGAAGTCAACCATGCAATAGCTCAACTAACCCTCAGGAAAAGCTTATTTCCTTCTGTCAACTGCATGTGCCACATCCAAGCATCAAACTGAAGTGCTCCAAGAGGATAAGATAATGTTTATAGTCTAAATATTATTAAGGGTTAATAATATTTGACTGTTCTATTTGTAGCTCGATAGTCTAAAAATAGAAACCGCCCAATGTCTAAAAATAGAGGTCCATCTATTTTTACCAACTCGACCAATCATCCATAAATAGCATCCTGCACCTCATAGACCATGATCCATATGTCTAAAAATAGACATAGTCTAAAAATAGACTTTGCGCCAAAAATAGCCTGCGGGCCCACTTAGTGAAGGCGACTTCATTTCACTAAGCTCCATCATCTCGTTGCATTTTCAACAGGTGATAGGCAGAGAATTGGAGGAGATTTGAGTGAGGCTTGGAAAAACTTGAAAATATCCCTAGTTGAATGTGTAGCACAGGAGCATGGCACAGGGTGGAGCTGCACAAGGTTCCGAGTGGCTCCTACATGAGCTGAACAGACAGGAACGCAGCACAGGAAATGTCGGGTGGGTTCTGCATGCCCCTATGCATAGCACTAGGAGCTGTCGGGTGGCTTCCGGATGCCCCTTCACGTAGCGCCTGGGCTGTCAGGTGGCTCTTGCATGCCCCTGTGCATAGCACTCAGGCTGTTGGGCAGCTCATGCACGCCCCTGCATGTAGCACCCGAGCTATTGGGTGGCTCTTGCACGCTGTCGGGTCGACCCTGCAAGGCCCAGCGCGTAGCACAAATGTGCAACTTCAGGTGGTGTGGTCAGGTGGTCATGCACGCGGTAAACACATAGCGCACTGCTATAGGAGCACAACGCTCTATTGAAAATTTCACAAGGGTTACGCACAGACGCATAGTGCTGTGATCTAGGAGCGCAACGTTGTGTCTTCTACCCGAAAATTTTCCAAAAAACCCTAATTTTATTTGAAAGCTTTCTCACTTCTTTTTGCATATGAAAAATGAGTTGAGGGATGAATGTGGTGCCTTTATACCCCTGGCATCAACAAATTAAAACTAAAAAACCCACTTTGATAATGTCCTGAGTTTCACTTTTTATCCCTTTACTGATATTACTTTTTGTTTTGCGTAGGAGGTGACTTAAACATAAAAATGATTTTTTGTTGGGTGATTTTAAAACATACCCTTTTCCCCTTTCAGTGATTTTGACAATGATATATCTGTTTTGCCAAAGGTTGTACATCATGCCTGCTGCATTTTTTTATTGACCACTTCTGGTCTGCTGTAGGTGTCACAACATAGATTAATTTTGTCTTCTTGGTAATTTTTGGAATCTTGGCAACTTTAGTCACTTCATCAGCAAACTCATGATTTTCCTGGTGTTCTATTTTGACACTTAACCTCCTACTTTCCTTTTTTGACCATTTTGAAAACATTTGACTGCACTTGAAACTTAGGTTACCTTCACACTTATACTCTTTGTAATTTCTCCCTTTGATGTAGTTTAAAGTTGTGCCTTGACAAACCCTAAAGGTGACCTTCTGACATCATCCTTCAAACCTTTTCTTTCTATCATTAAGGAGGTCTCTCACCTTCATTCCGTGTTTCAAAAAATATTCAATTTATGCTTAGTGGCACTGATGTACTTCTATCTTCATGATCCTTTGCATGTACTCTTTGTTGGGCAACACCTTATAGCCAATTAGTCATGAAACCATGATTTTCTTTATGAACTTAGGCATGTTGTTTCTCTCTTATTATGGTTTCTCTTAGGGATGTTATACCCCTCTTACCTTAACTATTTTTCCATTGATGGCCCTCTCATTCATTCCTATAGAAATTTCTAAGATAGGCAACTGTTATTTTACAAAATTTAAGCTCTAATCGAGGAGGTCCTTTTTTGAAGGCTTTTTTATACCCTTTAGACAATCAGGAACTCACCCTTGCTTTGGGTGATGGCCCTTTTCATTTGATTTCATCTTTGGGCACATGTAAAATAGTGAGTTTAGAAAACAAAAAAAATGAATAACCTAGGAAAGCCTACATGACTTATTGGGATGCCTTTTGGACTTGGTCTTTGGCTGAAAACTTGATTCAGGGATTGGTGGTGTAAAACAGTGTTTTGACCAACCTTTATGCATTGTGGATCTAAAACTGATGACTTTAATTTGTATAAAGAGTCTAGAAAGGTAGTTTAAAACCACCACTGCTTGAGGTACTTGGTGAATATGGGAAAAAGTTAGGCTACTTGGCAATCCAAGATGTAAGTAGAAAGGTTAGTCAAGTCAAAACAGAGTGGTAAGGTTAGAGGTGGAAAACATAGTGATATTGAGTGGAAAAAGCCTCATTATTAGTCTTCTGGGAGTGATAGGATGGCTATACCTTGATAGAGTAGTAGAACAGTGAAAAATTTATCCTAAGGATAATCAAGGCAGTGAGATTTCTAGAACTCACAATATTCATGAATTTTGTTTCTACAAATATAGGATAGACATTTAGTCATCTATAAAGGAAAAAAAATTACTGATGACTAATAGTGGCTCCACTTAGGGAGGGCAGCTCTTTTTCAGGAGGTGTCCAGAACTTCAGATCTCTTGGTTTATGAAGAATAGTGCCTCATCCATTGGGCAGACTTTTCTTCTTTCATTTGCTGCTGCTTCTCTAAAGTAGTGATCTAAATAATATGAAAAACATGATTACTCCAAATTCATCTCTACTTACCTAGTTTACTTTGTCTAGCCTTTTCTCTTCCTTGGGTGCACTTGAACTGGAAAACCCCTGACATTCCTTTCTTTTGAAAAAAAACAAACTATCTAATTGTACCCTTACTGCTTCCAAGAGTTTAGATTATGCTCGTGAACTCTTTTTATTCTATACCTAGACTAACTAACTGTCAATATTGAACTGTATGACAGACTTCATTCACTAAGATATTGACATGAAATTTAAAACATGATTTGAACCAGGATTAGACAATATGATTCATCATGAGTTGTGGCATTGAGACAAGCTTCACACAAACATTATTTTCATAAAAAAAAAACTAGAAGGTATGAGGGTTGTGTTTGATCATTTGCTAATCATCCCTATCATTCTCTTTCATTTAGAGTTAAGCATGTTGAACTATTATCTTTCATTCCTAATCTATTTTCTTTTGACAGTTCAAGCATAAATTATTTAACCAGTATTCTTTCACTAACCTATCAATGAAAAATTGAAAATATGCTTAGCCATGATTAGGCTAGATGACTGAACAAGACCTTCTTTTTTAACAAGTAGTGGCATTTAGGCTTGCGCACTTTCAACATTACTATTTTCCGGGTATGGGGCTGTAATTGTTTTCAAATCTGCCCTCTTTTTCTATTTTTCTATTTCTGTGTCTTTTTTAATTTATGACCTTTCATCAAACAATGGTATGTACAATGAGTGAAAAAAATTTAAGCTAAGGGTTTTTACAGCAATGGTACTTTAGCATCCTGTCCTCAAAAGGATCTCCTAACATTCTTTGACCATTCAGCTCTTGTGAATATAAATGTCAGTTTCCTCCATTTGAAAGCATGGTATAAGGATTTTCCCAAAAAAATTCAAACAAGCCATTCTCTCCTTGGTATTTCCTCTTTGAGTCTTGCTTCCCAAATTTTTTTCTATCAAAGATCCTCCTTAGATAAAAAAGGTACTCTTTATCAGCTTCATAATAGATAATGGGGTCATCAATGTAAACCATAGTGAAGAAGTTGAAAATAGGGGCCATGGCTCTCTGGAAGGTGTCTTCAACATTCCTTAGACCAGGAAGCATTTGGTCAAACATGTAGTTGTTCCAAGGAACTTTGAAAATGTCTTTATACTGATTGATTTGAAGTGGTATCATATGATGGTAACCTGAAACACTATCATGTAATGACATTTTGCTAGAAGCTTCTACCATTGGCATAGGATGATTTATCTTTGGAAAAGGGTATTTGTACTTCATGGGGGTTTTGCCTAGGTACCTAGAGTCTATACATAGTCTATATCCTTTGGCCTTCTTTGTTATTAATACAATTTTCCTAAGGGTTTCATGGTCTTTATTGGAAGGAGACCTCTTTTGAATAATTTCTATGTCACAAGGCTTTAAGCTTTGGTTCCTATATACAAAAACATTCTAAAACTTCTTTCATAGTCTTATGTATTTCAGTTTTGTGTGAAATGACAAGGTTCTATACAACTTAATAATTTTGGGCCTTCCTAGGTAGTCTGCATTATATTCCTCTATATCAGTTCCAGTAGATACCTCTTTAGGGTTCATAGCAACATTTGTGGGAGTCAAAACTTCTTTTGAAGGGACAAAACTCTTTGATGATGAAGTATCTATGTAAGGAAAAAACATAAGACTCTCTTGATCCAGATTACCAAATATTTGTGTTTTGTGAGGGTAATTTAGTGCTTCTAGATTGCCAAAAGAAGACAATTGTGTTTTTGGGGTTTTTCCTTCATTTGAACAACCTAATTCATATAATAGATTGATTTTTGGTTTTGAAATCTCATTTTCAGTTTGCATAAAGTAAAGTTTAGTTTTATTATGATGTTGTGTTTCAGGGCTATACAATTTTGGTTGTTGAGTTCTTCATTTAGATATTGGTTTGACTATTGTAATATGTCTAGATGTGTTACAACTTCACTTACTTGCTCATCAAAGTATCCTTTGGTATGTAAAATGAAAGAATCAAAATCTGAATGTATGGAATAAAGAGGTGTATTGTCTGGCCTTTCTTGACTGCTAACCATATACTTCATGTGTGACTCTCGGTATAATGTCCTTGTCTGGTTAAAAATAGGGATGGTAGCAGAGGACATGTCTAGTTGAAGGTTCCCCTGAAGCTTGGCTCCCCAAGATCTGGATAAAAGCATGCCATACTTGGGGGGAATATCTGCCACTACTATGTCCATAACTAGGCTTTTAGTCGGTACTTGTGCCAGATTGACACAAAGATCCTTGATTAGGCCCAAACACTTGACTCTACTCGAATCGAAAGAGTAGAAGTCTTTGTAAGGTTTAGTTATTTCTAGGCCTAATCTCTCCATCACAACCTTTGGCATAATATTGTGAGAGGCACCAAAGTCTAGCATGGAATTATGTAAGATCTTGTCATGTATGTTTAGGATGATATAGAAAGGGGGAATGGCTCCTTCTTGATATTTTCCTTCTATTTTGGGTCCAAATAACAGCTCAGGTGTGTCATCAGGCAAGTTTAAAGTATCAGTATCATTACCTATGTTTATAACTTTCATAACATGAGATTTGTATGTGCCTTGGGTAATCAGTTCAGTGAGAGCCATGGTTATCTTGATTTTAGAAATATCTCCTTCAAAAACTGAAGGGTACTTGTGTTTTAGACATATTTACATCATTTTTATCAGCCATAAAATTTTCTACATTTTTAATTTGCTAATTTTGATTTGGGGCTTTAGACAATAAATTTTTTTCAGTGCCACTAGTAGAGTTACTAGGGAAGCTTGTGTTACCACTTGGTTAGCTGTTTTTTTCTCTGTTAGGATCAATTTTCTTGACCATAGTGTTGGCATTGTCTGTTGCCTTCTTAGGAGTGTTTTTTGGAGCTTTACTAACATCAATGTTTATTTGGTTTTTCTTGGAGGCTTCTTGGTTTATTTTTCTCCTAAGGTCATATTGACTATGGACTTCCATGATTGCATTTTCAAATCCCAATCTATAGTCTTCAGAATCCTCATAGTTAGTTTCAGTTTGATCTGGGGAAAATAGCTCCTGTTCCTCTTCTGTGAGAAAAACCTCACCCTCATTATCAGAACCTATTAAGTTCACATGGCTTTCTTCAGGTTCTGCATTCTCTCTTCCCTCTTCATCAAGATAATTATCTTGGAAAGGAGGCCTAATTTGTTGGTCATTGTCTCGTGCCCTATTTTGGGGAGGGTCTCTTCTGAATTTTTTAGTTCTATTCTTGTTTTGGGGATTTGCTTAATTTTCCATGGGAGGTGTTCTTTCATTTATTCTTATTCTCTCCGTCATTCTCTCCATGGTTATAAGTAGGTTGTCAATATTGGAATCAGATGAGGAGGTCGAGAGCATGGTTTCATCTTTGTAGGTTGCCCTCTTTTATGATCTCAACCTAGCTCTCTTTTCATTTAATTTTTCCTCTACACTTATAGCTCCATTTTGCATCTCTTATAAATTTAGGGGCTCTCTTTCTCTTAGCTGATAGGCCATGTCCAGGTCAAAACCTTCTGGAAATTTAGCTAATACTATGCCTAGTGGGGGTTTCATGTGAGGTGGGAGGGCATTGTAGACACTATTAAACCTGGCGCAATAATATTGGACACTTTCCCCTGCATTCCTCTTAAGATTGTTATATTCAGAAAGGATTCGGAGGGGTTTTTTCTTGATTTCCCACTTGTTTATGAAAGTTTGGTAAAGGGAAGGGAGATCATGTATGCTATTGGGAGTTAAGTTTTTGAACCATTCTTTAGATTCTCCTCCTATTATTTGGGAAAACATCCTCATCTTCATAGTTTATTCTTATAATTCCATGTAGTCAAAAGCATCATTTATTCTATATACATGTTGTTGGACAGTGGTAGATTCAACCCCAATAAAGAGAGGGATTGTGGAATGGTATTCATTTGGAAAAGGTACCAAAGGTTGTGGTAAAATTAGGGGGGCATACCAAGCTACCATGATAGGAGCTAATGGTGGATTTACAAGTGGAGGGTTTGTGAGAGGAGGTGTAGGATGAAGTTGGGTGGTTTTCACAACGGTGGTATGGATGGGAGTGGCAAAAGTACTTGGACTAGCTGAATGATTCTGAGTATATTATGTATGGAAAGAGCTAAAGTGGTGGAGAAGATGAAAATCAAGTGGGGTGGAGGGAGAAGCTTCTCTACTAGAACTCTGCTGCAAATCTATGGGCTCGAGATCAGTATGGTCAATCCTACTATGTGACTTGGTTCTGAAAAGCTTTCTTGTATGGTGCAAGTCAAACTCGGGATCTTGCAAGGCTGTGAGCTATTCAGGTACAGAGCTTGCTTTATGAATGGTCCTAAAAGTAGTTAAGTTTCCAATTTTAGAAGTTTGCCACAAAATCCTTTCTGGGTCATCAAATATAGTAGGATAGTTTGGGTCCAGATGAGATCTGGTATTGATTCTTTGTGAAGCCAGATTTCAAACTCGAAATTTAGAGAGGCTGAAAGTTTTTGAACCTTAAAGAAGGTTGACCTATCTATGTGTTGCTTAAACTCTCATAGTGTGTGACCAGGCTTCTAGACTTCTCGGGCTGATTTGACACAATCCTAAGGGAGTCTATGGATACTAGTAAATTTAGAAGGCCTACTGGAGGCTAGTGGAGTCACTAGGTGGATGTTTTTAGTTTTTTTTTAAGATATGTGTTTATGGTCCACCACCAATAACTGACAAAAAACCAATCTATGGATGTTTTGGGGTTTTCCGAGTTCCTATATGTAGCCCTAAGGTTTTTAAGAGTATCCTATAGCTGAGTCATCATTTTTCTAGGATGGTGAAATAACCAGGTTCTACTCTTTGGCTATCAATTGATTTTCCAAGTTCAAATGAGGGTTAAATGAGTCTATAAGAGTTTTTTAGGCTACTATGTACTCCGTCCCACCGTGATTGCCAGAATTTTAGTGTGGAGATGAGGTGGTGATAAATCAATAGATACTACTTGAAAAGAGTGTTTCTGAAATTCTAAGGAGGGCTCAGGATGTTATTTTCTCAGGGTCCCACCGTGATCGCCAGAATGTTAGGGTCCTGTGATTTAGAATATTGGTAGACCAAATGAACAGGGTAACATTAGACTATTCTTTGGAGTCCTAGGACCTAGCCTTTCTGGACTCAGAGAGGGCTCTCTCTGTTGTATATGAAGGATGTGAAATTTTTCACTTTAGATAGTTGATTTTAGGCTAGTTGTGAAGTTTAGGGTTTTGTTTGTTTGGCTGGGTTGGGTTGGGTTAAATTATCAAGTAAAATAGGTGGAGTGAGAGATCATCAAATCATTGGGCTATGGAATCTATGAAATTCATGGATATCTCAACAATGAGTCATAGTGCATCACATGGAAAATCTAGTGTAGTCAATGGATATTTTAAGGTTATGTGTGAAGTGAAATGGACATTAAGTTGGGAAAACAAGGTAGGGAAAAGGGCAGTTAAGAATCCTTTGTCATATACCCATAAACAAGAAGCTCTCAAATACTGATAAGCAAAAGATAATAATCATGAGATACGGAAAACCATTTACTCAATGACAATACTTTAAAAAAATAGGCATCCAAGGTGAAAATTTTAGTGAAACACAGAAAGCAAGAAATCCTATCTAACTTCAGTTGTTTCACCTAGAAATTTTGAAAACATATAAGATGAAAAATAAATTTACCAATGAAGAGGGAACTCCTAGACAACATCAATCAAGCTATAAAGAAATTTGAGGCAAATTGCTAGGCATGGGAAAAGGGCAAGATCAAAACAAGACCTCTTTGGCTTAACCTAACAATTAATACATTAAAGAGAGGTTCCAAGACAGAGTTTAGATAGCATCAAATAGGAAGGGCTTACCATAAATCATATTTGGAAACTAGCATATTAACCCATTAATGAAACAAACAAGCTTAGGTGGGACTAAGGAGCAATTAAGAATTCCTTAAACTAACCCAGCAGAGGAAAACATAAAGACAATAGTAAACAGGAGGACTAAGGTGCCTCAAACAACATTTCTCAACCTATACATTTCTAAGATATTGCAACATAGAAATATGGAAATATGATAAATAAGAAAACATGAACAAATTAGAGACACATCACCACTAACCAAACTTAGGGATCCTGCAAGCAAGCCTTCGTCATCATCAATCAAGACAAATCATCCACAAGCTCCACAACACCAAAATGCTCTTTAACCTCAAAGAACCATGAATTTCTCTCAAAAATCATAAAAATTCAACATTTACAAGAAGTCCTCAATTCTCTATTTATCAGCAAGGAGGATAAAAACCTAAAAGAGTATCTAGAAGCCTATTGGCTAATTCTAAATGTCACTATTGTCCTTGAGACCTTGCAAAGCCCAAGGCACAAAATATCTTTCCAGGCATTTTTAGCAAATAAATTGAAATTTGAGGTTTGACAAGAATCCTAAAAATTTCCAAGCGTACATTGTTGAATTTCCCTTTGCTAAGGGCGCAACACTGTTTTTAGGAGAAATTTCCATGCCAAGGGCACAACATAGGAGCAGGAAAAATGGGTCATATTGCAGCGACGTTTTAAAGGCATTTCCAATGTCGAAAAAGGCTCCTTGATAGCTCTTTTGAAATCCCTTGAGGTATAATATCCAGATATACCCTTGGTTTCCTCATCTGACTAATCAAACCTATTGAAAAACCAAAAATTCCAAGGCTGGTAAAGGCACAACACATGTCCTGAAAAGCAGGGAGAATGGTGCAAAATTGGGTGTTTTTTATTCTTTTGGAAGACCAAAACAACTCCAAAGGATCTAAAACTTTGTGAGCATGCTATATGAGTGATGAGGATCCAAAAAAATTACGAATTGCCTCCTGAAGATGCTTTGAAAAGGAGCATATCACCATGTGTGCTACCCCCTTTGCCTCAAAATTAGGAAAAAACAAAAACTTGTCAAAATTCTCCCAAATTTGGTAGATGAGTGCCTCATGGGTTTTGGGAGACTTGTAGAGAGGCTTGTGCCAATATTCCAAGCCTAAATTGGCATTTTTCTTCTTTTATTGCTTGAATTTCCATGAGGGCTTCCTTCAGTTTGGCACTAACAATTTTGTTTTTCATGCAATAGTGTTTAGTCATCTTTTTCTTGAGAGCAAGGCCCCTCTTTATCTTCTTGAAATACTTGTGTTCATTCTTGTAGTAATAAATGATACGTTTTTCCATCTCAAAATCCCTCTCCCACTCCCTAAATTGTGAATCTTTGCTTTGGAGTAGTAGTCTAGTATCCATATCCTCATCTCCATTATCACTATCTAGATCAATGAATTGTGGCTTTTGAGTAGTTTGTTTTCTTCCCTTACTTTTCTTATCCTTTTTCATCTTCTCTTTTCCCTTGTCAAGCCTTTGAACTGATGTATATGGCAAGGTCCCTTGCCTTTTGGAGGCAGAAAACACTTGCCTTGACCCTCTTTGATAAGTGAGAGGAAAAGGTTTAACATGTTTCATTTCATCATTGGTGACCTTAAGACTACTTTTCTTCTTATCAATGATATCTACATTTGTGTCCTCTTCATCTTGTTATTTAATATCTTCTTGGGAGGAATTTTCTTTTTTACCCATGCTAGCATCATTTTCCTAACCTTCAATACTATCATCAACTTCTTGGCTGCCCTTTGGTTTCATGGGGTCACTGCTGTCACTATTGTTAGGGCTATCAGTCATCATGTTCTCTTCATTACCATCACTATTTTTCTCATCAAAATCTTCCTCTGTCTCTTTATCTTCATCATTATCCTCCTCATCATGTGTCTCTTCTTGCACACAGTTTTGCCCACTGTCTTCATTTTTTATCTTACTATTTTTATCTTCACCTTCACTGTTTTTCCCACTGATTTTGTTTTCATCTTCACTGTCATTTCCTTCAAACTATGTCTTTGTATATTCATTGTTTTCAGCCTTTGTATTGTCTTCATTGCTTTCATTTTTATCACTTTCATGATCTTCTTCATCTTCTGCCATGTCATATTCTTCTTCATTGTTTTGTTCATCTCCTTTGTCCTCATCATCCTCTTCATTATCTGCCTTATAATTTGTGTCTTCATCATGACTGTCATGGTTTGTTTCCTCATGACTGTCACTTTCTACCTCATTACTTGTTTATTCTTCCCCACTATCTTTTGTCTTTGCTTCATCATCATCACTTTCTTCATTTTCATTTTCCTCTCCCTCATCACTTGTTTCTTCCTCTTGACTGTCATTTTCTTCTTGACTGCCATGTTCCTCTTTGTTACTGCTTTCTTCATGTTCTTCAACAATTTCTTCCTGTATTGAGGATTTAGGAGAAGGTGAAAGAGGGAGTTTTGTTTGGGGAGAGGATTCTTATGGAGAGGATGATTCATGGTCAGTGGGGGGTGATGTAGGAGTGGAGGAAGGTGGATTAGATGATGAGGGTAAACTTTGCAGAGGAGGAGGCTATGGATTTGTGAAAACATCATGAGCAATGAATACTTCCCATGGGATACCCTGTTGCTCTAACTAATGCAACACAATAATTTTGATAAGAGAATGGTGGAAAAGACTCTACATTTGTTGTGGAGGAGGCCTCTTTTGCACAATGTATGACATCTTATCAATACTTCTATAAAGGTAATAAGGAAAATGCAGTAGCTTGGCCCTAGTGAAATGCATGAGCAGAATTATATGGTGGGAATAGAGTCTGGAAAACCTACCCTCATAGGTAAAATATTTCATGATGGTTTTCATTAAAGGGACATACCTTTCCAATAGATGGGAGAAGGGAAAAATGGTTTTGGAATCAGCTTGGTATCTTACTTTCAAAAAAGGAGGGTAATGGCTTAAGTCCAAACTCACCTGTTTGAGCCATTTTTCTCCCATGCAAGGTATCCTAGTGGCCATGGCAATTGAATTGGTGGACAACTCAAACTTCACTCTAGCTAGGTGTACTTGGTGGTTATGGAGGTTTAGGATGAAATGTCTTGTCAACTCAGGGTGACTTTTGACTCTTTGTACTTTTCACAGAAATCATAGCATCCTACCTCTTGGAAATATGCAACTATGGTAGGGGAGGCTGTCAATTCCTTAGTGTTTATAGGCTCAAACCTATTGACTCTCCCACCTTTTCTCTACTATCCTCTAGGACTTTGGCCTTCCTCACCCCTGTAAACACTGCCTTCTCTAGGATTTTTGTCCTTTACACTTACTTTGAAGTCAAGAACCTGATCTGTTTGTGAAATTATGTGGAGAGGGTAATTGAGATGATGGGGAGACAGTGGTGTCAAGGCTTGGCAGTGTGGAGGCTATTTTGTGCAAATGGAGAGGTTATTTGGCAGAAGAGATACTTCTTAGCATGGAGACCAAACATTTTCTTCCTCTAAGGTTTCTAGCTTTCTTTCTAAATTCACCCTTTAAAAATAGCATGAGAGGGGGCAGAGTGCCTAAATACCTGTTATGAAAATCCTCAGGAGGTGATAGGAAACGAAATGGAGGAGATTTGAGTAATTTTGAGGCTTGGAACAACTTGAGAATCTCCCTAGCTGAACGCACAACACAGGAGCGTAACACAAGGTGGATCTTCACAAGGTGTCGGGTGGCTCCTACACGAGTTGAACAGACAGACGCGCAGCACAAGAACTATCGGGTGGGTTCTGCACGCCCCTATGCATAGTGTTGAGAGCTGTTGGGAGGCTTCTACACGCCCTTGCACACAGCGCCCTGGCTGTCAGGAGGCTCCTACATAGCCCTATGGGTAGCACCGTGGCTATTGGGTGGCTCCTGCACACCTCTACGCGTAGCGCCCAAGCTGTTGGGCAGCTCCTCAACACTATGGGGTCGACCCTGCATGGCCCAGTGCATAGCACAAATGCACAACCCTGGGTGGTGTGGTCAAGCGGTCGTGCACGTGGTTAATGCGTAACACACCGCTACAAGTTCGTAGCGCTCTTTGGAAAACTGCACAAGGGTTATGCATAGGTGCATAGAGTTTTGATCCAAGAGCGCAACACCATGTCTTCTGCCTGAAAATTTGCCAAAAAACCTTGATTTTCTTTGAAGGCTTTCTCACTTATTTTTTCATATGAAAAATGAGTTGAGGGATGAATGTTTTACCTTTATACCCTTGGCATAAACAACTTAAAACTAAAAAACCCACTTTTCTAATGTCCTGAGTTTCAATTTTTATCCCTTTACTGATATTACCTTTTCTTTTTTATAGGACCTGAGTCAAACATAAAAATGATTCTTTGTTGGGTGATTTTAAAACTATTAGCCTCTCTCATAAAAAAATAATAAATCCAAAAATAAAATAAATAAAATAAATATTAAAAGTTAAGGAATTTATGCCTAATTTTTTAGATTGGGTTGTTCCTCTGAGATAGGAGTTAGTTTAGGTAGCTCCTATATTGGTGCGTTTTTTGTTGAGAAATTATATCAACCAAGGTGTCCAAGATAGCATGCACTATCTTGAGACACTATCTCCTCATCTATTTAATTGTAACACTACATTCTTTTAATAATGATAAAATATGTGAGGAAGCCATGAGCTTGAAGCCTTTTCCGCCAATATTTAGTCTCTAGTTTGTTATGTGTGTTTATGTATTTTTTGAATGCTTTAATTTTCAATATGTGGTATCAGAGCATATGGTTTTTTCTTTGGGATTGAGACAATAAGTGATTGCAAAATAGTGTGTTGAGAAGGAGGTGCTTTTGCTGGAGCACGATATCCGAGTTATTTATTTAAGAGAGATTGCACTCATTCCTGTGGCAACGTACACACTTTCTGGAGGTTTATTTATGTTCCGTTGTTGGTAGAGCTCATGGGCCTTAATTCTGTTTGCAAGAGATATGCCCAAACATCTTTTCCTTTCATTTTTGCTGACTTTGTGACCAAAGCTGAAATATCAGTGAGAGACATATGTTACAGTTATATAATTTTGATAGGAGAAGGAACTATTTTAAACATCAAGTATCTAAGCTGGGATCCGAGCCCAGGGTAGCATTGTGTGTAGTGATAGTTAAGCTATGCGTGGATTCGGTGAGCTCGTGGCCAAAAATTTCATCAGAAAATGAACCTCAATTGTCTATCCGCGCCTATTTTATGAGCAAATAAACATGGAGGCCGAGAGTAAGTGGAGGTCGATTGTAAGGCTATTGTTGTTGCGTTGACCACGGTGTAGCATGGTATGCAAATAAGACACCTAATTCGTAGCTCGGATTGTGAATTCTCCCCTGATGGTATCACTCAAATTGATGGGAAGTTAATCACTATCAAAATCTCTCTATATTTTTTTAAAATAGTATCACTTGCATTGATGCGAAGGCAACCAAACTGGATTTCATAGTTCCAGAAGAACTGTGAAAAAGGTAACATCGTTTCCAAGGCCGGTTGACTAGATCCAGGTCCTCTATGATATTCCCCCTTCTTCTTATTTGGATCTAGAAAAAAAAGAAAATTTGAAAGACTGATGCTTAAACAGGACACCGCTCCTTCTGCAATCCCTGACCTCTAGAATAATTGAATCAATGACATGGTGGGTTGTATGTTTGTGTTAAGAGTGAGATCTGGGGTGGAATTTTTTTTTCAATTCCACAGAAGAGCTACATTTGTGTGAAGATATTGTATGTAAGTGCATACATAGCTTCGAACCCCTGGAATTTGAAAGGTGAAATCATTCTCATATAATGGAAAAAAAAACCATAACTGGCATCTGTTGAAAGCTCTAAAGGAGACATGGAGATTGAAGTTTTATTTCAAACTGTTCGACCACGACTGTAACAAACACCAGCACTGCGAAGAAATCAAACCAAAGGCCCAAGACCACGATCGTATTGCTATCAGACTATGAATCCAAAAGTTTCTTCTATGTCCGTATCACCTTCAGCAAGATCGATGCCACACATGACATTTAGAAAATTTCTTTAGATCAATGCCATGTGATTTCAAAATTTATTGAATTGTAGTGTGTGCAGTTCTATTTGTTGTAGAAATATGAGCAATCATATCATGATAGTGAATGCATTGTGCTAAAAAATTGGGATTCTACACATCTTTAACCAAGAATGCCATCATACATTGTTTCCATTGTTCCATCAGCTGAAATCGCTCTTCCAATAACTACAGGTTTTCTTCTGTGAATGTTTCTTAAAAAATGCCTATAACCTTGCAGAAACCTATCATTTGTGAGTTCCCACCATTCCGAATCAATTTTTTGAAAACCATATGTATTCCGCTGCCTGAAAAATACCGTCTAAATGTTAAAGGATTGGTTTGTGAGTTTCACAACGCGCTGAACGAATCATTTTTTTTGACTTGGCATGATTTTTGGGTTTATCTCTGTATTGGGTATATATCATGGTATTTAACATTGGTGAATCCTCAGCTTCTGGTTCACCATCACTCCAGCACTGAACAGATCACGGTTTATCTTCTGTCACTTGTCACAAGATATTTCATCGTGGTTTTCCTTCCTTTTAATAGTGCTTTTCTGCGCGCCACTAGCTAGAGATTTGATCTTCCTTGTGCCGAACTTCATGCTCATAACTGAAACTTATGACAATTTTTTCTAGGCCATTTTTTTTTCTAAATTGTTCAAATTTTCACAGCCTACGAGTCCCTGACTTCTGTTCTAAGCTTTCATCAACTACCGCTGCTCCTCTAGCTTTAGGTCCAGCCCTAGCACTAGAATTTGAAGGATAGCTAGAAAGGACCAAAAATATGAATTTCACTTTCAATGATGTCATTATTACCATCAAGATTGTTGTGATGACACACGATAAGGGGTTGTGATAAGGGGTTGCAGCAACTTGTGGAATCTGAGGTTGAGGTATTTTGCTTCGTGTGTGCATATTTTGGGTATATATTTATTTAAGCATTTGACATTTTCATATGATGGAGCCATTGTGAATAAAATTATGGGGATTGTTAAAGTCATGCATGGAACTTTAAAATGGATGCTTATTAAATATTTGTAATGGAGATCCAAGGTGTGTTTTAAACGTAAAAAAAATTTGAGCTTGGAAAACAATTCACTTTATAAAGTGATTTCATTATATTGTTTTTCAAATGTAAATAAAGTTAATCTCTTTGTAATTGAAGTGATAAGGTGTGAGAGAATTGAAGTGAATTTTATTGGAGTGATAAGTTGAAATTGGAGAGTATTGAAATGATTTTTGTGTATGGAGTGATAAGGTAAATTTATTTTGTACATTTTGGGAGAAGATTGTAACTGATTTTGTAATAAGGGTGATGCTTTTTTATTTTTGGAGAGATAAGGTGTGTTTCCATTTTTATTTGGAGAGATAAGGTGAGTGTTTTTTATTTGGAGTGATCTGTGGAATTTTTTAGAGAAATTCCTTGTTGTAATTCAAAGTATTGTTTTACTTTGAGGGAGATTGAGTCGATGAATATCCAGATTTTGAAGACGAATTTCTTCCAAGGGTTGTGAGCTTGGCATTTTCATTACTTGAAGGTGGATATTTATTATGTACTCAATACTTAATAAATATATCATTTTTTGGTGATTGTGTCCTTGATCTGCCCGAAATTGAATAAGGGGATCTTAGGTACGCCATGTGTGTGTTTGTGATGGCAAGTGTTTTTTTATGGCTTCATGATGTTTTCTTCTGATTTGTTTCTAGTTTTGACACATAAATGATCTCATTTAACACACACATAAATTTCAATTCAAGCAAGCACAACACCTATAACGAAGTAGCTGCAAGGAAGGATATTTAAACTCAACACATGCATTTGTGCCACTACGAAAAATACTCAACATCAGCATTCTACTTCAACAAGCAAATTCCCTCAATAAAATCAAGTTCATGAATATGGAAACTCCAGCATTTCAAAGCAAAGTCTACATCAACATTCTTGCAAATACATTTACGAAATTTTAATCAAATTCAAACTGATTTGGATTGTAAGGGTGCCCTCTAAGTTGAAACCAACACCTAAATGTTTTTTTTTAAGAGGACAAGTGAATTCATTGAGTTAAGTGAATCATTAAAATCATTGTAAGATTTCTTAGGTTCATTTTTTACAGTGTTCAATAACCTTCCTTCAAGAAAAATCAAGTGAGTGCACGAGTTTTAACTCTAAAGAAAACAAGCAACAAGTTCACATCCCCTGCAAGCGAGTGTAAGTATTCATTCAAAAAATTTGCATCAAGTCAGTACAAAGTTAAAACCATGAAGCGAGCCAACGTGAAGTTCATTGCAGCAACCATCAAAGCAACCAAGAAATTTCAACTCTAACACCAATCATGCAAGTTGAAATCTAAAAAAAGTGAGCGTGAGTATTCATCCAAGTGAGCATGAAGTAATCAAGCAAGTCAAGTGAGCGTTAAAGCAAGGTGATCATCATCAAGCGAGCATTAGTTGAAGATTTCAAGCAAGAAATTTCTACAAATCTAGCAAGTGTTCCAAGCAAGCACAATAAGTAACAAGTCAAGCGAGTATGCCATTCAAGCCACATAGCAAGCGAGCTTGCCATTCAAGTAACAAAATCATATGAAATAGTTCAAAGAACGACATCTAAGACAAGAGATCCTGAATTCAAAAGAGCGAGTTGAGATGGCATAACACATCCAGTTGTTAAAAATTCTTCACAGTTTGATCCTCTCAAGTGAGAAGACATGGTGAAAATCAACAAAGAAACTCTTTCTTATATTTCGTGGCATCTACAACAAACAAATGAAACCATTGAGTTTATTCAAATAAAGTCAAAACTACAAAGAAATGAGTTTCAAGAGAAGAGTTATGCTTCATATTCTTTGAACAATACAACTAAACATGATTCTAAGTCATTCATCCAAACAGCTTCTAGTGTTGAAGTTGTTCCAATTCAACTTTCTTCCAAGCCAATCATCAAGCCATGGGAAGAAATTCAAAATAACAAGAATCAACGAGGCTTAGGATATGTCAACGATGACACCAAATTGCATATCACAGATTATTCCAAGCCAATTAAGTTCATCAGTGTAGGATTTCTTGAACAAATCACCTCAGCAAGTTTTGAGAAAGTTGTAGACAAACAGAAATGCACACAACCCACAGTGCAGTCAAACCGACATGTTCTCATTGTCAAAGAACCAATCATATGGAAGAAAAATGTTTTGATCTCCATCCTTGTCATTGTGGCAATCCCAATAATTACTCAGAGAAATGTCGCAACCACCAACAATCAGCTAGATTGAAGATACATTATGAATGGATCGATCCTTGGGAATGGTCATCCACAGTCAAAAGATTGTCTCAGTTCTACAACCAAATACAATCACACATAGTGCAACCGACAGTGAAAATAAGATGGTACTCTCATTCATTTGAACGGGGGAGTACACCAGTGAAACACTCCTACACCTGAAGGGGGGAGTTTAGGAGTAATTCACAGAAAATTGTCTCTCCTTTCAGCTGAAAAAGGGGGAAAATGTCAATGAAATTGACGATGGTTGTTAGACTGAATGTCTCAACAAAACTAGCACAAGAAGCCAGTGGGAAGCTTCCGTAGCCAGTGGCCATCTTCAACAACCAGTGGGCATCAAAAAATTCACCAGTGGGCAGTCGATAGCAAAGAAGCAGTGAGAATTTTTCAATACAACAAAAGAAATAGAGAGTTGTTTTTGACATCATCAGCCAGTGGGCATTGAACAAATTTTGTCAATGGAAAAAGGATTTTTATTTCATGCAAAGGACAGATGGATCCTTTTGCAACTTGGCACATGATGGAGTTTTCAAGCGAAATTCCGAGATGAATCAGACATGCAACCGATTCATGGTCTCTTCAGATTGCATTTTTTCAGCATCCAACTTTGGCGGTTCTTAGGAAATGTTTTTGAGGATCAACATGAGAACTTGGAATATGGTTCCTCATTCTTATTTTGGATTTATCATTGAATGGGGGAATGTTAGCCTCTCTCATAAAACAATAATAAATCCAAAAATAAAATAAATAAAATAAATATTAAAAGTTAGGAATTTATGCCTAACTCTTTAGATTGGCTTGCTCCTCTAAGATATGAGTTAGTTTAGGTAGCTCCTATATTGGTGTGTGTTTGGTTGAGAAATTATCTCAACCAAGGTGTCCAAGATAGCACGCACTATCTTGAGACACTGTCTCCTCATCTATTTAATTGTAACACTACATTATTTTAATAATGAGAAAATATGTGAGGAAGCCATGAGGCTGAAGCCTTTTCTGCCAATATTTATTCTTTGGTTTATTATGTGCATTTTATGTATTTTCAGAATGATTTAATTTTCAATAAAAACATACCCTTTTTCCCTTTTAGTGCTTTTGAAAATGATATATCTATTTTTCCGAAGGTTGTACATCATGCCTACTATGTTTTTTTATTGACCACTTCAGATTTGTTGTAGGTGTCATAACATAGATTAAATTTTTCTTCTTGGTAATTTCTGAAATCTTGGCAACTTTAGTCACTTCATCAACAAACTCATGATTTTCCTGGTGTTCTATGTTGACACTTAACCTCATGCTTTCCTTTTTTGATCATTTTGAAAAAATTTAACTGCACTTGAAAATTAGGTTACCTTCACATGGATACTCTTTGTAATTTCTCCCTTTGGTGTAGTGAAAAGTTGTGCCTTGACAAAACCTAAAGGTGACCTTCTGAAATCTTCCTTCAAACGTCTGCTTTCTATCATTAAGGAGGTCTCTCACCTTCATTCCTTGTTTCAAAAAATCTTCAATTTATGCTCAGTGGCATTGATGTACTTTTGTCTTCATGATCCTTTGCATGGACTCTTTTCTAGGCAACACCTTATAGCCAATTAGTCATGAAACCATGATTCTATTTGTGAACTTAGGCATGTTGTTTCTCTCTTGATGTGGCTTCTCTTAGGGATGTTATACCATTTTTACCTTACCTATTTTTCCATTGATATCCCTCTCATTCATTCATGCATAAATGTCTAAGATAGGCAACTGTTCTTTTGCATAATTGAAGCTCTGATCGAGGAGGTCCTTTTTTGAAGGCTTTTTGATACCCTTTAGAAAATCATGAGCTCACCCTTGCTTTGCGTGATGGCCATTTTCATTTTATTTCATCTTTGGGTACCTGTAAAATAGTGATTTTAGAAAACCAAAATAACGAATAACCTAGGAAACCCTACATGACCTATTGGTATGCCTTTTAGACGTGGTCTTTGGCTGAAAAATTAAATCAGGGATTGGAGGTGTAAAAGAGAGTTTCGACCAACCTTTATGCATTGTGGATCTAAAACTAATGACTTTGATTTGTCTAAAGAGTCTATAAAGGTAGTTTAAAACCACCATTACTTGAGGCACTTGGTGAATAGGGGAAAAATTTAGGCTACTTGGAAATCCAAGGTGTAAGTAGAAAGGTCAGGCAAGTCAAAACAAAGTGGTAAGGTCAGAGGTAGCAAACATAGTGAGAATGAGTGGAAAAATCCTTATTATTGGTCTTCTGGGAGTGATAGGATGGATATGCCTTGATAGAGTAGTAGAACAGTGAAAAATTTGTCTTAAGGATAATGAAGGCAATGAGATTTCTAGAACTCAAAATATTCATGAATTTTATTTCTAGAAATCTAGGATAGAAATTTAATCATCTATAAAGGCAAAAAATTATTGATGACAAATAGGTTCAAGGAAATGGTAGGAGCTGCAGCTATATTTGAGAAATTTTATTGAGGATGAGCAAACTTAGAGATAACAGAAGGAGGTGCTGCAGTCAGAGAAGATAATTCTATAGACTGCTGAAGATAAGCATCATTAATAGTTGAATTGAGCTTTGTTACTAGACCTTGAATGGAGTTAAAGTGTTGGAGAAGCTGAAAGTTAGTTTGAGTGGAGGTAGAGGCTTCCCCAATAAGACTTTGATGTAATATGGATGGATCAAAAAATATCTGGGCTATCCAAATATGAGATTTGGTTCTGAACAAGCTTTGCTTAAAGTGTAAGTCGAACTGGATATCTTGCAAGGTTGCAAGGTCTTCAAGGAGGGAACTTTATTTCTGAAGAGGCTTGCTAATAGTTGGATTATCAAATCTGGGAGCTTTTATTAGGTTTTTCTCTATATTGTCAACTATTCCATGGGGATTTGGGTTAGGATGGGATCTGGTAAAGATTCTTCTGGAAGTTAGAATTCAGACCCAAGACACAAACAGGCTGAATATTTTTACAAAAACCAATCTGTAGAAATTATTTAAAACACACAATATTTCAACTAGAATTCCTGAGTTCTGATTAAATACTAAGCTTTTAAATAGCTCCCTAGTATGGTCGCCATTATGTTATCACTCCGTAATTTTTAATATTGGCAAGAGAAAATGACAGAGGACAACATCAAACCACTTTGGATTCTAGGACCTAGCCTTCCTAGAATTAAGAGGGCTCTCTCTGTTTTTATGATTTAACTTGATAATTATAAGTTTTGATATTAGGCTAGTTACATAAATTATGAGGGTTGTTTGTTTGATTTTATTGGGTGGTTGGATGAGCAATTCTACAGGGCCTATTTCATTGGGCTATGGAGTCAAAAGGATGGAATGACACATCAACATTCAATAGCATCACAAGGAAAGCTAATTGTGCTAAATGGATATTTAGAGCTGTATGAATATGAGGTGAAATAAATAGTAAGCTTCAGTAATGAATAAAAAGCAATTAAGAATTCTTTAATCAGACTTCAGCAGAAAGCATTCAGATTGTAAATGCAGGAAGAATTAAGGTGCTCTGACAACTAATCTTAATCTAAAATTTCTTATTTACAATTAGATGGACATATGCATAGTAGAGAAAACTATGGAAACATTTAAACAGAGAAGTATCACATCACCATTTTGACACAACTCAAGAATCTTGTAAACAGTCTCTGATTATTGATGTCCAGCTCCAAAATTACAGTGCTACAATATAGTACTTCTTACAATGTAGGGGCTAACAATATCCAATCCTTGATTACGAAAATTCAGATAGTATTTTACTAAAACTTGAGTCGGTTTCCCTAATCTACTTTGGAAACCTTCATTTATTACAAATAATTAAAAATTAAATAGGTATGGCCATGTAAGGCTTGAACGAAGAAAATATTTGACAAAACACCGCCTATAGAATTAATTTTGGTAACTCTTCAAGAATGAAAAACTTAGGTGGCTCTTCGTAAATAAAATTAGGCTTAAAGGTGGCATGTGATCATCCCGAAGAGGAAATGAGTGATGGCTCCGACCTCTAGCCCTGATTTTCAAAAGATCAACATTGGCTAAATAATTTTGGTGCATGGAAAGTCACTTTACATTGACTAGTGACTGTGACAATGATTTTTCTACCTTTTATGTTTATGATGTTATAACATAACAAGTATGCAAAAACACCTTTCCCGACTCAACCCTTGGTGTATTTTTGCTACCCGAATCCTTTTTTGTCATGTTTTAAATCTTTTTCTAAACAAAACAGCATAAAAACTGCTTTACCCGAACCTGAAAATGTTTAGATTTTATCTTGGAGCCGTATTGCATCCGCAAAAGCATCTCATTTTGCAATTTTTGCAATTTGCGATATAAGAAAAGGAATCAACGAAGTGATGCAAAGTGGGAGGTGACGTGGAGGGAAGGTGGGACCTGACCACAACCTGTAATCGCAAATCTTTAACATGGAGCAGTAGAGGTAACTCTAAAATATGCTAAGCGCAAAGCGCGGGGAGGAAGGAGGTGACATGAAGGGAAGATGGGACCCGATTGTAGCCTGCAAATCGCAAACTTTAAGTTTTTGTTATAAGCACTAGAGGTTAACTATGCGAAATGTGATTTGCATTGTCGAAGGATGGAGCCCACTCTATTGGTGGAGTTATAAAGTGGAGAACAATTTCAGCGGTAAGGTAATTTTATGATGTTTCATATGATATGTCAATGTATTTCAAACGACTGTGAAGAGGGGGGGTGGAGCTGTTGTGGTGGGGCCAATCGCATTTGAAATTAAACAAAATAGATTGCGGGAAATTTAAATGGTCAGTTAAAAAATCTACGATGTGATAAGTCATCTTTTTTGATATGTGATGGATGGTTGGGGGAAATTTTGACGTGGAGGGATGGCCCCACTTTAATCACACGTGGAGAAATCGGGAAAGCGTAAGGTAGAACCATGATATAGCGGTGAAAAGGTAAAGTAGAAAGATATAGCGGAAAAAGGTAGAAAAGATAAAGTTTAATGATTTTTTAAGGCAATGGAGTGAAAAGGAAGTGTGGTGGGTGAATGGGTCCCACTTCATCGCAAATCTCATTTCGCTGACTTTTACATTTACACTTGTGCCCATCCTGAAAAACTTGCAATCTGTGATTGTGATTGAATCTCCATCGTTGATCATTTCTCAGATCCAACGATCCTCACTTCTCCCTTGTTGTGGTTTTTTGACCTTGTTTCCTTGGTTGCTCCGGTTCACTTCTTATCTTTTCGTTAAATACTTGCCCCACGTTCACGACTTGACTTGCTTTAGCATTCAAAACTTGACCCAATCACATTCAAGACTCTTCCCTTGCTGTTTTTCTGCCTTAACTGCTTCTCTACTGCCTTTTATTCCTTTGATTCTAATGTTGCTCCTTTTTTAACTATAAAACTTGGGTGTTAATATTTGAAGAAGGGTATTGAAAGAAATAAGGTGTAGAACTTTAGAACATGGAGGAAATGAGGGGCATAGAGGGAGAATAAAATGGAATGAGGGCAAAAATGAAGTTTGATAACCATCACACCTTATCAGAAGCACTTTATTCCTTATTTTCTAAAAATAAATGACAATCATGGAATATCGTTTTCAGTCATGTCAAAACCAAAGAAATAATCAGTCACCTAGTGATACTGTGAAATACAGGGGTCTAACAACATCCAAACCACAATCCTCTTCATCCTCATTCTTAGATGAATATCCATCTCTGTAATATTCCTAAATTATCTTGAAGCTAATTGGAATATTAAAGTTTTGTTTTGTCACTTCGATAGGTTGAATAAATTGGTAGGGAGACCCATAAATCTATTTATGAAGAATAAAACCACTTCTCATGTGAAAGTGGATCATATTTTCAACTTGATAAAGAACCCTAAGGTGTGAACAGGGGCTAAAACATGTGGATTGGGTCAACTTTGACCAAATCAATAGCATTGTCATGGAGGAGTGGACATTAATGGAGGGACAGTGTAGTTTTAGATGGAGACGCATTGCAAGGAAGTAGTGTCATTAATGGATGTGGTTTAGGGTTTTCAAGCTCTTGAATTATAAAAGGAAGAGGATGGAAACATTAGGGGGTTTTTTATGTATATGATATTTTCTGAATATATGGTATGTTTAAACATATTTCTTTCTCTTTTTGTTTAGCTGAGATTGAATGATGTTTAGCATTGGGTGTTCTTGATCAGGAATCCCACCTCTTCCCATTGAGTAGCTCTTGGGATAGTTTGTATTACATTGTCCACTATATGTCTTAGGGCCAAGCTTCTTCTTTCAACTAAAATGCATATCTTGTTGAGGGTTTGGTTGTTTTTTCAAGCTGTAGCAAGTGGAGACTAGTTCTTTCAAATCTAGGCCATTTCAGTGCTCCTTTTCAGTGGAGGAGGTTTCTACTTCATTGGGAGGATATTATTGGAGGGAATTGAGCTCATTTTCAGATCTTGGCATGAGGCCAACCTTATTTTAATCCCTACAGTGCAGTTTACTTCCAAATCTGAGTTATTTCTGTAGGAGGAGTTGTGGGGTAGTTCAACACCCCATTTGGAGAGTTTATTTTCTAGTGTTGGGGATCTTCCCTTCACTTTGAAGATCTATTGGAGGAGGATATTGTATTGATCATATCATATCAACCACACTTTCCAGATCTATATTTTTTAGTATATCTGTAGTCTTATATCTCAGATCCACGGCTTGTACTTGGTGTTTTGCTGAAAACCCCAAGAGGGTTCTTTAGAGGAGCTTGTATAGTCCATGGATCTGATATAGATCTAACTTTTTATGCACATAGAAGCTATTGATATGATTTATAATATATTTTTTTGAAGATCCAATAAAATGATGTTTTAAGGGTTTTCCAACTTTAATACATGGTTACAACACCTCTTATTGCATGATTTTTGTCCAGTGGAGACTTGTATTTCCTATTATGCATCTTATGGGGCCATCTTTTACATATATTTTGCTGTTGTAAATACTTATGAAATATCTCCATATTGGCCTCTTTCTTCATAAATGATGATCTGCATTATTGTGCATCATTTTGCACTATATTCCTGCTTTTCCCATTTGGGAATATTATAGTGGTATCAAAGAATTATCTTGGCACAGCCTGTGCATTCTAAAAGCCAATATGTCATCTGAAGAAGGAGAGCCTCTTAATGACAGAGATAAGAGGTATCAGAAGAGAAGACACAGAAGGTTTGATTATACTGATGAGAAAGAATACAAGGTTAAAACCTTAGTATGAGGAGGGAAGGAGTTCTAAAAAATTCTTCTTCAAACTCTACAAAGAATTAGAAAAGACATCAAAGAAATTAGGAGGAAAAGAAATGGAGATCCCTCAACAAGATTTGTACATGAAGAAAGATCATGTTCTTCAAATTATGGGTGTGAGCATTCAGACACACCATCAGATTTACAAAGCTTTACCATGTCTATGTTCATAAAAAGGGAGATGGAGGAAAGATATGTGCCAAAGAAGGAGACTCTTGGTGATTATTTGTAGGAGTATGAATCTCAATATAAGAGGTTAAAATATCACCTAAAATTCCAAAGGTTTTGCAAGATCAAAAAGGAAAGAATACCTAGCAACCATAATAGAGGCACAAGGTGCAAGCAACATGATAAGGGTAGATTCTTTCTATCTACTTTTGATGGGTCACCTAAATGTTCAACTAGGGCTTGGGTGGAGGAGATAGATACATACTTGCAACAACACCAAGTTTTAGAAGATGAAGCCATTAGAGTTGCTGCGTTTCATATTGAAGGTAAATCTTATGCTTGGTGGTTATTTGAATCCTTTTCATTAAGAAATAAAAATATATCTACTTATGAAAGGTTCACTAGGAGGGTAGTGGAAAGGTATGATGAAAAACATTCTGAAACATCTTTGGTTGAGCTAGTCAAGCCAAAACAAACAAAAACTTTGCATGGGTTGGAAGGATCTATGAACCCCACTCCGTTTCAGAAAATTATCGAGGGGTATGAAGTTTTGTAGAATAACTTGCTAGAGGAAAGAGCCCTATTTCATAAAGAACACTCTTTTGAAAGAGAGGATATGGAGATCTCTTTTTCAAAAGAGGATCTTCTTATTGATGATAAGGTAACTTCCATTGATGTTGAAGAGGAGGAGAAGGCTGGAGGTAACAATGTTATCACATCAGGATCATATCTAGAACCTCATGAAGAGGAATATGGAGAAATTTCTCCAATGAGAGGAGTTATTTTATGTACACAATAAGTTCCAAAGAATCTCACATACAGAGATCATAGCACATTCCATGAGTAGCATGTAACATCATTGATAGATGGTGATATCTTGAAGATTAAAGAAGGAGATAGGGAGGATGATGAACATCATATGATTGAGAGCACACACCACTCTCTATTTTCGAAGGTTGATGCATAGAAGAGGAAAGAGGATTTTTGCAGTGAGGACAAGGTAAAATTAGTCCACACACCTATACATCCTACTCTAGGCCTTGATGTTTCATTACATGGAGGCATTCCACCAGGGAGACCCCCTGATTAGAAAATAAATAAAGTGTTCTCTCAACATAGTGCAACATTGACATATTTGGCTAAGGAAGGAGCCTTTGGAAGAGCTATCATCGCACTGATAACCTTTGATGGGTTCCAAGGAGGGGTGAGCAATTTTCTGATATGGACATTGCTATCTCCCACTCAACTCATTGTGCTAGAAAGGGATGATCCATAAATCTATGATAACGGGGGCATGGTGTCAAAAGGCTATTCCATAGCCTTGGAGCAGAAAATGATACTTCTACACATGAGGAATATTTATGAATATGACAAGAGGTTATTAGCACTCTTGCATGCATTGGAAAAAGTATGGAAGTTTTGGATGGGAGATGCCTTCCAAGAGGAGGTGGACCTCCATGTACTTCAATCTTGTCTTAGGCAATATCAACTGCAAGGGAGGCAACAAAAGTGGGGCAACAATACTTCAACATGTGGCTTTGGCATTGAGCATGTCAAAGAGGAGAGTTGTGATGTGACAGGTGCTTCATTTCAGATTTCAACAACGTTGTCATTTTTCGGAAGCCTAGATCCATATTGGGAGTCCCAACTATTGGTGGAATATTCCGAGAACCTCTTCACATGTAAGGTTATTGATGGGCAAGTTAAATATGGGAAGTATAGGGTGGTTGATGGAGTCATTTATTTCCATGATCAGATCTACTTGACTAGAGGCTACAAGCTCAAAAGGGAGATTCTACATGCAGCATATGAGACACTCTCTTCAGGACATGTAGACTTCATTGAGTATTATCACACGATCATGGAGGTGTTCTATTGGGAGGATCTCAAAAAATATGTGCACCAACATATCAAGAGATATGTAGCTTGTTTGATATATGAGGAGGAGAGCAACCACCTTTCAAGGTTGCTTCAATGACTTCCCCTTTTGATGGAGAGATGGGAAGATTCATCTATGGACCTCTTCACCAACTTGTCTACAATATATGGTAAATATTGTGTTTTTATGCTTATTTATCAACTAATAATGTATGTGCACTCCTTTACCCTGCATTTGCAACACATTTCTCCACAAGAGAGAAAACCTCTTTGTGGATTTCATGGTCCTTTTGGAACTACATTTAGTGACGGGGATGACCACTTTATGGGGGAATTTTGGCAATAAATGTTTTACTTGGGTCATATTCAGCCAACACCTAATGTCCTCTACTATTCTCAAGCCTTTGAGAAGCCTATGGCAGCAAGGAAGAGGTTGGATAGCCACTTATCATATCATATTTTGAGACAACAGGAGGAATAACAACATTGGTCTCACTTGAGGGACTATTTTCACCATCCAATATCTCATATGACACTTAGTCCATGCTTCTTTTGGGGCCCATATGGTGATGACACTCCATTCACTATATGTATGAAGGATTGGGAAAGAAGGCCACCTAGAACCACTGAGTGGGATCATGAAATTCCAAGTATCTTTTGGCTTCATGAGGACTGTATTATTGCAGCCCAAGATCAACAGCTCCAAATTTATCATAAATGGAGAGAGAGACAATGTAATTTGAACAATATTATCTCTCACTTTCAGCCATGCAACCCCTACACATTTCATAAGTAGGGGATTGGTGATTGTTTCTATGAGCTACCAAGGATGGCTCACTTTGTTTGGATGATAGAATGGAGATTGGAGTTTCTCATTGGGGTTGAGACACCCAAAATTTATCATCTCACATGCCTTGAGGAGGCCAATGGACATCATATAACTCTTTCCATATATCTCCCACTTTTTCATGATGAGGGCTATTTGCTTTATCCACCAAAGGAAAACTTGTATTTTTGGGAGGAGACATATCCATTGGAGATTTTGCAGTACCCTTGTAGTTGATTGAGGACAATCACCATTTTGGAGGGGAGGGTTGTAATATTCCTAAATTAGCTTGCAGCTAATTGGAATATTAATTTTTTTTTTTTTCACTGTTACACCATTTTTTGGTCATCTAACCTTTTATCATTAGATGGACCCAAGTACACCATGTAAGACCAGTTTTACCCCAAGTAAAACTGCTTTCACTATGTTAATTAGGAAACCCCAAAAGGGAATATTAAACAAACCCATATTTGTTTGATTTTCCCCAAAGAATAATTAATTAAACCATAATTTAATTATTATTCCCAGTCATGTTTAACCCAAAAACAAAGAAATTAATGAGATAAACCCATAGTTATCTTATTATTTTCTAGGAATAATTATTTAAATCTTATTTAGATAATATTCCTTGTTAAATATGACCAAATCAACCACCATTAATTAAATAAATCATTATTTATTTGATTATATCCCAACCACTTCCTTAAAAATATAAATAAATCATTTATTTATTTATTTTTCACTAATCAAGGGATTTGACCCAAGTCAAACACCCTTTCCCTCCAACAAATAATAATAAAATATTCCATAGAAGTGGATCTAGATTTGGTTAACATTATTTTAATCATGCACCAAGATCTAGAATGACCCAATATTTTGTTATAAATAGGAGGGTTTTCCCCTTCATTCTTCACCTTTTGTTGCATATTAGATCACTCTGGATCTATACACTTGGTCTCATTTCTGCCATTTTGCTCCCATTGAGCTCTACCTTCTACATTGGGTTTTCTACATCTACGAGAGAGAGAAAGCTTAGATCTGAAGTGCTGAGGACTACAAAGAACCCATCCCATTGAGGAGATCTGGATACACCTTCTTGTTTCCTCACAGGTGCCCTGTAATATAAAAATTCATTCAAAAATCGTGTTCTTGTCTTGTCTGTTGGATGCATGGAGCAAACTCTTTACTTTACTGCCTAATGTCTTTCCATTTATAGATCTGTTTGTTGCAGCGTTTTAACTACTAATCACAGATCTGAAGATGTTTGGCAGCCTCTATTGTTGTTAGGGCTATTAGTTATGCGTAGCTAAAGTGGTCCTTTTTCGTACGCTTCGACGAAGGATTCATACTAACATTCACTTAGATAGGTGAATAAATGGGTAGGGAGACCCATAAATCTCTTTATGAAGAATAAAACCACTTATTATGTGAAAGTGGATCATATTTTCAACTTGATAAAGCACCCTAAGGTATGAACAGGGGATAAAACATGTGGACTGGGTCAAATTTGACCTACTAAATAGCACTACCATGGAGGAGTGGACATTAATGGAGGGACAACGCAACTTTAGATGGAGACACATTGCAAGGAAGTAGTGTCATTAATGGATGTGGTTTATGGTTTGCAAGCTCTTGACATATAAAAGGAAGAGGATGGCAGCATTTGGGGGTTGTTGATGTATATGATATTTTTTATATATAGGCTCTGTTTAGACATATATCTTTCTCTTGTTGTTTAGCTGAGATTGAATGTTTCTTAGCATTGGGTGTTCCTGATCAGGAATCCCACCTCTTCCCATTGAGTAGCTCTTGGGAGATTTTGTATTACATTGTCCACTATCTGGCTTAGGGCCAAGCTTCTTCTTTCAACTACATTGCAGATCCTATTGAGGGTTTGGTTAGTTTTGCAGGCTGCAACAATCGGAGACTAGATCTTTCATATCTAGGCCATTTTAGTGCTCCTTTTCAGTGGACGAGTTTTCTACTTCATTGGGAGGATAGTATTGGAGGGAATTGATCTCATTTTCAGATCTTCGCATGAGGCCAACATTATTTTGATCCCTACATCACAATTTACTTCCATATCTATGTTATTTCTGTAGGAGGAGTTGTAGGGTGGTTCAACACCCCATTTGGAGAGCTGATTTTATAGTGTTGGGGATCGGCACTTCACTTTTAAGATCTATTGCAAGAGGCTATTGTATTGATCATATCAGATCAACCACAATTTCCATATCTATATTTTTCAATAGATCTGTAGTCTTATATCTCAGATCTACAACTTGTACTTGGTGTTTTGTTGAAAACCCCAAGGGGGTTCTTTAGAGGATCTTTTATAGTGCATGGATATGATATAGATCTAACGTTTTATGCACATAGCAGCTATATATCTGATGTATAATTTGTTTCTATTGCAGAGTAAATAAAATAACACTGTAAGGCTTTTCCAACTTTAATACATGGTTGCAGCACCTCTTATTGAATGATTTTTGTCCAGTGGAGAATTGTATTTCCTGTTATGCATCTTATGGGGCCATATTTTCCATATATTTTGCTGCTATAAATACATATGAAAGGTCTCCATATTGGCTTCTTACTTCATAAATGATGATCTGCGTTATTGTCCCATCATTTTGCATTATATTCCTGCATTTCCCATTTGGGAATATTACAATCTCTAGTGTTCTGTCTGAACTCCTCCTACACCAAATTCGACCACAGTAGTTCCCAATATGGAAATTGTTCCCTTCCATTGATAGAGTCTTGATAATTTTTTTTGGCTTGAGGGGTCCTAACCCAGGTTCGGAGGTTCAAGGTTTGCTAACAAACCCTTATACTAGTGGCCCTTTTGGCAGTGACCTACTTGCGCAGGCCCAAGTCTCACCCAAAGTAGTATGGGTGGGTGTTGGAACCAGGTTTACACACCCTGGGAGAGGGTAGGTAAGTCAAGAAGAGCTGCATTCAACCATATAGTGACCAGATCTTATATCACAGAGCTTATATCTATAGATTTCCTTCACATCCACGTGCATAACAACAATGATATTCACTGTTGGGCCTCAAAATAGTCCCTATTTTCACTTCATTATTCATCAATATCTTCACATTTTACCTTCATGTCACCTCCATTCCGCCTCCATATCATTACATTCACCTCATTATTGGGTCATAATATGTTTTTCCAAAGTTTATTAATTCTTAACATTTTAAAGTGAATTTATGGCTAAAACTTAGAAAATAATATGCTTATACTTATACCTAACAATTAGCATGAGTTTGTTGACATGTGTAGGGCTCAAAGGAAGCTTCCAAGACACCTTTATGTGGCCTTGGATGATCAAATTCGAATTTAAGGAGATAAACCTCATGGAAAAGATCATGGAGGAGATCATGGAGGATAGGGTTATGTGTCTAGATGGTTGAGAAATGTATGGAACTAAAAGAGAGATTAGTGGATCATCATTATGAGTTTGTTATCTCATCTCATTGTATAAATAGGAGTACCTCCTCCATTCCAAGGGGAGGACTCTTAGAGCATTGTATCCAATTGATGATGGAATAGAATAAGGCTTCATTTTTCATATATTTCCATTATGTAGTTTTAGATGTAAATTGTGTTAATGTAGAATATGAATTTATGGAATTTATGTAGTTTTAGATATAAGTTTCCTTAATGTAGTATATGGAATAATTTGTCTTGTTCTTAAGAAAATTGAGCTCACTCTAAAAGGATGAGAGAAACATTTTATTTCATATTAGATTTTGTTTCATTTCATTGCTTAGATGTTTAAGGATTTGTTTGTGATTGATGAATGAGTTTTAAATTAGAATCTTATCAACATGTGAGAGGATATCCAAGGGTCAAGTTAGGCTCTCTCTCTATTTGATTTGCATGATAATTGAAATTCATTCTTTTGTTTTTATGTTTCAAGTCATTTCATTTCTTATGCTTATGAATGAATCTTAGTTTAGTTTGGATTAGTACATGAGAGGACAATCAAAAGACTAAGTTAGTATTTCTCTCTCTTTGAATCTGAACAACAATTAAAGTTCATTCTCTTGTCTTTATTTCAAGTTTCTAGTTTTATGAATGATTTCTCTATGATACTGTAGGGAAGGACAACCAGGACCTCCTTAGTTAGGAGCCTCTTCCCTTGCATATTATATTGAATCATAAATAATTTAGTTAGACATAGAGTTAGTTGCCTACTCTTGCATATATATTGCTGGCACCATCACAAGCTCACGAGTTTCCCTGGTCGATAATTTAATGCAACAATTTGTTCAAATAAATTGCCCAACATTTTGGCGCCGTTGCCGGGGATGGTGCTAAGGGATTAGGCATTAGAAATTTAATTTAGTACTAGCATTTTTCTTTAGACAAAATAATTTGTGAACCTTGGTGACAGCAGGATCTTCACAAAGGAGTTTAAGTTTGAATTTTCTGATGTTTTAATGTTTAGCTAGTTTTAAATTTCGTCATTTCAAAAACACCCCCCCTGCATAAATAAAAACAAATCAAGCGATGAGTATGCTCTCTTCCTGCGCTTCGTGCGATCAGGAAGATCAGAAAATCAATTGATTTATTCAAATAAAAAAACTCTTGCTGAAAAATTGATCTGCAATATAACAATAAAGAATTTTGTGAATTAGTGAAAAATCATCTTAAAAAAAAAAAACATTTTAAATAAAACTTAGTTTTTTTAAATTTTTGTTTTAAAAAAAAAAAAAAAAAAAATTAATTCCACATAATAATAATATATATCATATATATTATTATTATTAAAAAAAAATCTTTTTGAAAAAAATAGCCAATTTTTTAGATAGGTTAGATTTCAAGATTTAAATTTTTTTTTTTTCACAATAAACAAAACATTAATAAAAAAAAAAAAAAACAAAACACAACAAAACGCATTCAATTAAAAAAAAAAAACAACAAACAAAACAAAACAGCCGAACGCACATTTAAAAAAAAAAAACCGAGGATTAAAAAAACGCACTACAAATTCCAGGGTATTTCATGCTATACATGTTAGGTCCCTTTGATATTGATATTGATAGTTCCTTTAATTTGATAACCCCAGAACTTGCAAGGACGCTAAAAAAACTGCTCAGAAATCACAGTTTTTGTATCTACAGGTCTGCCAGGCCGATCTGGGGAACAAATGGGACGCATTTGAAAGTCGACAGCAATGCGCCCTTCATCCAGAGCATCTGTAGCAAGCGTCAATTTCATCGTTGTGTGGCCAATCTTCGCCATGGCTGAGCCATCTGTAGTAGGCACCGTCCCTAGAGCAAGTGAGGTGGCTCTTGCTCGTCCAAGAGGCCTGGCATCGGGACAGACATTTTCATTGAGGTGATGCTTATAAAACTGCTGGGGATAAAGCCTTATGAATGCCTCCACCTGAAATTACGCATACCAGTTCCTTATCAATGCTGAAAACTCATCTTCCAGTACCACGAAAACTGAAATTCTGACAGTGAATCATGACTCCACATATGGCATCATCAGCACCTGCGACTACTAGCGGGGCTTCTTTGCTCTCATCATACCCTGTTTTGCTAACATACGAGGAGATGATGCCGGTTTTCTCCACAATCCAGAATTAGTTCGATTTTTGTGTTCCTACGCTGCCTCAACGGAAAAAAATCCTCAACGAAAAACAAAACCCTCCATGTGCCTTGAATTTAGTTATTGTGCGTTTTTTTTTTGCGTTTCTTTTGGTTTGTTTTATATTTTTAGATTTAATTTGTTTTTGTTATAAATTGTATTTATTTTGTTTTGATTTAGTTATTTATTTTTAGTTATAATATATGTTAATGTTTGTTATTATAATTATAATTTGTTATGTTTTGTTGTATATATTTAATATTTGTTATTATAATTAATCTATTGATATATTAATTCTATTAATATATTGATATGTTATTATAATTGTATTTTGTTGTTATTTATATTTTTGTATATATTTAATATTTTTTTTTTTAGGTTAATATAATTGTAATTTGTTATATTTTGTTGTATATATTTGTTAATTATGTTATTTAATTATTAATTAATGTTTGTTATAAAAATTGTATTAATATATTAATATATTAATTGTATTAATTGTATTAATATATTAATATGTTATTATAATTCCATTAATTAATAGTTATAATTTCATATTATTTGTTATATTGTTGTATATAATTGTTATGATTGCTATGTATTTTATATTTCTTATGTTATTTTATACTAGATATGATATATTAATATGTTATTATAATTCCATTAATTAATAGTTATAATTTCATATTATTTGTTATATTGTTGTATATAATTGTTATGATTGCTATGTATTTTATATTTCTTATGTTATTTTATACTAGATATGATATTATGTTTGTTATCATGTTTAAAAAAAAAAAAATAAAAAATAAAAAATTTTGTTATGTGTTTTCTGATTGTTTTGAGGGATTTAAAGAGTGAACATTGGCATATGAAGGATATTGGCATTTTACAAAACAAAATTCTGGTGGGATGCAAATTCAGAGAATCATGAGAATTATAGGAACTGATTAAAAGTGCAAGAGTTGGTACAAAGTGCAAAATTAAAAAGATTAAAAAGATTAAAAAAATTTCCACAAAATTCATGCAGATTTGAAAATAAAAAATGGCATACTTGGAAACAAATTTTAAAAATCAATTGGAGGATTCAATTCTCTTTCGATAGCATCAAGATGGCATAAACTCATCACATGGTTCTTGTATGCTTTACAGAACAGAATTGCGAAGCACATTTCATGAGTTATCTGACAGGGAGTATTATTTTTCATGGTTATTTTTACGAATGGATTGATTTTAATATCATGATTAAGTTACACTTTTATTGTCCTTA
>CM076584.1:84947066-85099458 GCA_034641835.2 Pinus albicaulis | reverse complement strand
TGTGCAAAACCCTTCACCACAAGTCTAGCTGTGTACCTCTATTTTCCTCCATCTTCTTCCTTCAGCCTGTAAACCCATTTATTCTGCAATGTTGTTTTTCCTACAGACAACCTGACTAAGTCCCAATTCTGGTTATGTATTAAGGAGTCCATATCTTCTTTCATGGCTAGCTCCCACTTCTTCCTGGTTTCAAATTGCATTACTTCTTCATTGATCTGAAAATGGAAGGTACTTGAAAAGGGTGCAAGGTATCCATTTTCAATTATGTAAATGAGTGCAAAAATACTCTAAGTTTAAATCTGAAAATGTGAGAACTTCATATTTCTAATACAGAGATAGAATGTGGGGGCATTTACCAGATATTTCACCTTTCAAAGAAAGGATGAATCCAGAGGCTACTTGGCCCTCTTACAGACTCTTCCTAAAGAAATAATAGAAGTAAACACTCATATTTAATTAAAATGATCTTGCTTTAAACTTGACGTTATGCAGAAATTTAGCTTGCAAATGGTGTATGTCTTTTCACTGTTTATGTATCTTAAGTGTAATTGTTTTTGCTGAAAATTAACATGGGTATCAAAAAAAATATTCAGCAATATAATATCAAAACACAACAGTAATATAATATAGGATTTCACCCCAACTCTTGGGCTACATCTCCTGGATCAAGCCTCCCAAAATGGGCTTGTCCTCTTGTATTAAAAGCTCTCAAATGAAATACAAGATTATAAGTGTCTAAATAGAAAAATATGAATATATAAACTGATTCAGAAGGCAGGAAAAAGCTAATAATTCCTTTTCAAATTCACTAAACAATGAAAGATTACCATAAACAGTGATTTCTTCATCAATGTCCTGCTAGTGCTTTGAACTTCTCTGCAACTTTTCAAGCTATAGAAGTCCTCAAATTCATTTTAAAACACTTCCAATGGCTTCATAAGGTCTAAATTATCTGAAATATAGCTTTGGTTCACCTCAAACTAATAACCACAACTCAAAACAGCTCAAACCCCAAAATGGCCATGGTGGCCCTGAAAACTCTCCTAAAGGTTTTCGGCCTCTGAAAGTCTTCAAATGGAGCTAAGACCTATTCCAATGGCTCTGGAATGCAGGAAATAGTTTAAAATGACTTTTGGTTCACCAAAAAAGGTTAACCACAGCTCAACCAAACTCAAAACCCAAAATGGCCCTAGTGGCTCAAAAAGCTTCTCCGAAGCTAAACAAGCTGAAAATGAGCTCCAATGGCTCTGAAACCTACACCATTCAGTCCAAAATGATGAGAAAATACGAAATCAAAAAAAAAAAAATCATTCCAAAAGGTTGAGTAATGAGAAATTTATGACCAAAACAACTTTGCCCCAATTTCCTCCACTAAATGTGGGGCAACTGCCAGTTAACTCCACTAAAAGTGGAAGTCCACCTAAATTTGGGAGCGCCTCCAGAATCTCTGCCATATTAAACTCCACTTAACTGAAGCTTAATTAAATATTAAACTTGAGATTAGGCTTCTTAAGCGCTCTTAATCATTAAGCTCCCACACTGGTCATATGATGAGGTTCCATGGGAGGAGGGCTAGCCCCTCCGTGCTCCGCCGGACCCACTCCACTAAAAGTGCAATAACTTCTTCATACGGTGTCCATTTTTCGAACCATTTACAACGCTGGAATCAAGAAGATGAGACCTATGAAAAAATCTTGGTATCAAACAATTTTAAACATTTTCAATTTTGAGTTTTTTTTCCATGGCTTGGACTTGAGCTCCTGATCACACCTCCCAAATGAGAGGCTTTTGGACCCCAAAAGCTCACTGAAATTCTGAAACTGAACTGTAGTACAGAAAATGAGAGAATAAGAACATCCTCTTCTCTTCAGCCTCCAAAAATTTTTCTGAATTGCCAACTGTTCACATGGCGAATTTTGCTGAATGAGCCACGTACTTACGCTGAATCCTGACCAAGTTTTCTCGCCATACCAATCTGCCATACTGAAACCAGCAATGACACTTGCTAAACTTTGTGCCCTCTTTGCTTGCATGCCTTTCCAACTCATGGAATCTTGCACTGCTTTGCACTGACACTTCGTTCTCTACACCAAACGACACCAAAGGCATCTTGTGCAACATACAACATCAACAACCAGTTGACAATGAAATGTGCTATACAAATGACACACAAAATCTGTAAAAAAAAGTGTGCACACAACCGACACAAGTTGATAAACATGTATGACACAATCGACACAAGTCAATAAACAACAAGATACATCTTGACAAACATATGTGTATGTATCATGTACAATGTACTATATTTACAGTCCGCTAATTACACATACAACCTCTATGTACATGTGCAACTTCAACTCTTATTTTCAAATACCAACAAGTACATCATCCCAAAAACATGTGGGTGATTAAGAGCTGAACCAAAAGACATTGCTGCAACATAAATGAGTATCATACTCATCTTTTACAACTCCATGGCGAAATTTTGCAACAACAAAGAAATTACTTCAACTGAAATTGCTTTTACATGCAATCTTGCATCAACTTTTCAACTGAAATACATGCATACCAAACTGAAATTTGCATGTACAAAATGAATATGACTTACTGCATTAAGAAGTTAATCCACTTCCTACCAAGCCAAATCCATGGCGTCTTTTGTTGCAACCGCAATTCTTCATGTGAATCTTTCATTTCCACATTGATAATGGACTCCATAGATCCACTTACGCCAAGCTTTTTGTCATCTAGCTGCATGTGCTTTGGACGATTTGTTGGATGCAAGGACCAACAATGAGAGATATCATGTCCCTTCCTTTGACAAAATGTGCAACTCTTAAGCACTTTCTGAGAAAGTTCTCTTTGCATTTTCTGCTTCCTGTGTGCTTTCTTTTTCAACCAGCATCTTGAAGCAACAAGGTTAACTCCACCACAAAATGTGCAAAAAAAATTTCTTTCATTCGAACAAGCATAATTATTATTCTTTGCTGAAACATAATCAAATTGATCATGTGAATAATTATACCTCTTTTTCTGCATGGAATGTCCATCCTTTTTGTGTTCGAAAGACGATGAACTAGTAGAGGAGACAGCTTTCCTTTTCAGACTATCATCACTGTTCTTGTCTTGAAAACTGCTTACATTTTCATGCTCGCCATAAGCGACATGTTTACCTTCTACTTTCTGCAATGATGGCTTCAAACAATGGCAATCATCCTTAGAACAATTTTGACATAAATGCATTTGAGAACTTGGAACAAAGGTTCTCTTTAAATTTGCATCACATTCTTGAATGCATGTGCTCAAAGCTTCGTCATTAAGTTGCTCATAGCCAAGACCAATATTCTTGGGATGCTCCACAACACAAATAGGCTCAACAATGCCTTGTGCATGCTTGCCCAAACCTTTGCCTTCTTGATAGCCCATTTTTAACATCAATTTGGACCCAATACCTCTTGTATGTTGTTCAAAAGAACCAACACACTTTTCAATAGAGGAAACTGAAGACAAATCAGAATGATTTACCTCATGGTTTACATCCTGAAGATGAGGTATTTTCTTGGACAAAGCTTCTTGAGCTTGAAGGAGTTGTTTGTCCATGTCATGCAACCTTTGGAGAATTGCTTCCTTCTCATCCTTCATAGCCAACAATTGTGCATGAAGCTTAACACTTTCTCTTTGATCCTCAATGAGAATCTGCACCATGTCCTTCACCTTAAAGAACTCATTCTTCATGTCATCATTGAAGAATCTCGTGAAGGAGGAAACTTCACTTTTAGAAGAAGTTGAAATTATGTAAATGGTCAATTTAACAAAAGGAATTTCTAAAGAAAAGTTCTCAAAAATTTCCAATAAATGACAAGCTTTTAACCAAATGTCAGTAAAGACCCCTTCTCATTCAAGCAGCCATTTTGCAACCAATAAAACATTAAATATCTTACACTGTTTTAAAACCTTTTTCACAATAACAAATGCTCAACCCGAGCTCCGATGCCATCTGATCTGAAAATAGAAGGTACTTGAAAATGGTGCAAGGTATCCATTTTCAATTATGTAAATGAGTGCAAAAATACTCTAAGTTTAAATCTGAAAATGTGAGAACTTCATATTTCTAATACAGAGATAGACTGTAGGGAAATTAATCGGATATTTCACCTTTCAAAGAAAGGATGAATCCAGAGGCTACCTGGCCCTCTTACAGACTCTGCCTAAAGAAATAATAGAAGTAAACACTCAGATTTAATTAAAATGATCTTGCTTTAAACTTGACGTTATGCGGAAATTTAGCTTGCAAATGGTGTATGTCTTTTCATTGTTTATGTATCTTAAGTGTAATTTTTTTTGCTGAAACTTAACATGGGTATCAGCAACAATATTCAGAAATATAATATCAAAACACAACAGCAACATAATATAGGAGTTCACCCCAACTCTTGGGCTACATCTCCTGGATCAAGCCTCCCAAAATGGGCTTGTCCTCTTGTATTAAAATCTCTCAATTGCAATACAAGATTATAAGTGTCTAAATAGACAAATATGAATATATAAACTGATTCAGAAGGCAGGAAAAAGCTAATAATTCCTTTTCAAATTCACTAAACAATGAAAGATTACCATAAACAGTGATTTCTTCATCAATGTCCTGCTAGTGCTTTGAACTTCTCTGCAACTTTTCAAGCTATAGAAGTCCTCAAATTAATTTGAAACCACTTCCAATGGATTCATAAGGTCGAAATTATCTTAAATAGAGCTTTGGTTCACCTCAAACTGATAACCACAACTCAAAACAGCTCAAACCCCAAAATGGCCATGGTGGCCCTGAAAATTCTCCTAAAGTTTTTCGGCCTCTGAAAGTCTTCAAACAGAGATAAGACCTATTCCAATGGCTCTGGAATGTAGTAAATAGTCAAAAATGACTTTTGGTTCACCAAAAAAGGTTAACCACAGCTCAACCAAACTCAAAACCCAAAATGGCCCTAGTGGCTCAAAAAGCTTCTCCGAAGCTAAACAGGCTGAAAGTGAGCTCCAATGGCTCTGAAACCTGCGCCATTCAGTCCAAAATGCTGAGAACATATGAAATAAAATAAAAAAATCGTTCCAAAAGGTTTATTAATGAGAAAGTTATTACCAAAACAACTTTGCCCCAATTTCCTCCACTAAATGTGGGGCAACTGCCAGTTAACTCCACTAAAAGTGGAAGTCCACCTAAATTTGGGAGCGCCTCCAGAATCTCCGCCATATTAAACTCCACTTAAATGAAGCTTAATTAAATATTAAACTTGAGATTAGGCTCCTTAAGCGCTCTTAATCATTAAGCTCCCACATTGGTTATATGATGAGGTTCCATGGGAGGAGGGCTGGCCCCTCCGTGCTCCGCCGGACCCACTCCACTAAAAGTGCAATAACTTCTTCATACGGCGTCTGTTTTTCGAACCGTTTACAGTGCCAAAATCAGGAAGACAAGACCTATGAAACCATCTTGGTTTCAACCAATTTTAAACATTTTCAATTTTGAGTTTTTTTTCCATGGCTTGGACTTGAGCTCCTAATCATTCATAGCATTCGGGTTCACCATAATCAATCAACAATAAATAATATAATGAAGGAGAGTATCATTTAGGGGATCTAATTATCCTGGTAGATCTTCTAACACCACTTTCAGGTGTTTGAGGTGCTGACTATTGTAATGGTGGTTCTTTATTGTTGTGGCTATTGATTATTATTATTTTCATGCACCTTTACTTTTTTTTTTTTTTAGTGATCTCATGGTGTGTATTCTTTGTTTTATTTTTCATGTTTATTTTCCTGCAAGCTGATCATTATACAAGACCTTTTCATTGAATATTACATCTCTTCTCCTAATTATTTTGTGATTTTTCATAATCATATAAACGATAATGAAATCATTAACACCATATCCAATAAAGGTACATTTCTTTGATTTTGCCTCAAGCTTTGTTCTATTTTCTTTATTAATATGGACAAAGGCCTCACAACCAAAAGGCTTTAAAAAGAGTAGTTTACCTTTTTACTGTCCATGCATCTTGTGGAATACCACCATCCAAGGAACTTGAAGGCCCATTGTTTATTAGATAAACAACAGTATCTCTGACTTATTTACCCAAAATTGTAAATGCAATCATGCATGCAATCTCATACACCTTGCATGCTCCATGATTGTTTTGTTCATCCTTTCAGGCCACACCATTTTCTTGTGGTGTTCTTGGGTTGTATTCTCTGGAATTCCATGCCTCTAAATACGTACCTATCAAAATCTTCTTTGTAATATTCACCTCCATTGTACGATGTTGAGACACTTCAACTTCTTTCTGTCTCAATCTCCACCAAAAGCTTTCCATTTATTGAAATATGATACTAACAGGTTTATTTTGAATACAATAAATCCAATTTTTTTCTAGTTGCATCATCGATAAAAGTAACATAATAACGAGCCCTTAGAACGATATACGATCGAGGTCCCCATACATTTGTATGCTAAGAAACAATTTTTAGCTCTTCTTTTCTTTCCCAACTCTAGAGAAATATAACTCTCTTATGTTTTCCATAAATACAATTCTCACATAAATCGAAATCAACATTATTCAAACACAGCAAAAAATATCTTGAGTGAAGAATCTTCATCCCCTTCTCACTCATGTGCCAGGGCCTATGATTCCATAATGTTGCATCTACTCCTTTGGAAGTTAAATATTAACGAGTTAGAAATAGCATTGCATAAATACGATGTACCAACCTTTTCGCCTTGCTATTACGGAGCTCCTTTGGTGACCTTCCAAAGTTTATACGTAGAAATTTTTTTCAAACAACCTTCACCACCTAAGCCTTTCTGATATGAAAATGATTTTTCTTCAAATCTAGAACATGCCTTACCTCCTTTAATAGCCATTGGTTTCCATTCTGTTTTTTTCAAGAACCTTACCCATTCCAACAACTTTACGGGGTTTATCATCACCCAAACGGACTTGTCCAAAATATCCTTTGAACATAGTCGTGAAAATATTTCTTATCGAGGTGTGGGAATGAGGCCCCTGAATCTACCACCCGGGAATCGGTAACACTTTCAAAAGAAATAATCAAAGCATCTTGCAACACGACTTTGTCAAATTTGCTTCATGATTGTTTTCTTGTTGTGCGTCTCCTTATTTTCCCTTGAGATCTACAATCTTTCTTGAGGTGTCCTTTCTTTACGCATTTCCGGCACACTATCCCCCATCTGGACTTGGATACGCCTTTCCTTGATTTACTGCAATATCCCAGGAGCTCTTTCCTCTTTCCATTTTTCTTCCAGGACTCTTGCACCCAAAGCATTACCGATGTCTCACGAGGCTTTTAAAATCCACATTTCCTTGCTAAGGATAACTTGAAAACATCATCAAACTTTAAAGCACTAGATCCGAACGAGTTACTAATGGCCATAACTAAACCATTCCAACTTTATGTAGCCAGAGCACATAAATAAAAGAGCCCTAACTTCATCATCAAATTTTACCTATAGAACTTCGTATTTGGTAACTATATTAAAATCATTTAAGTGGTCTTTTAACATATCACCTTACGACATCTTCATATTAAATAAAAGTTTCATAAGAAATACCTTGTTTTGAGGCTGAGGGTTTTTTCATATAGTTTCGCCAATGCCTTAATATTGAAGGCTACGAGGCAGCCGCCGAGACCTGGCAAGTATTGTTCAAGTGCCTTTTCACATCGAGAATCTCCCATTTTGTGTTTGTCATAGTCATCGACTTCTTCTTTTTTCCACTCAATGGTAGGTACGGATATTTACGATACGAGATAATCTTCCATTTGCATCTTCCACAGTAGGAAGTTTTGGCCATTAAATTTCTCGACCCTAAATTTACCATCTTCGCCATTGCTCCCACTCGATCCGGGAACCCTTCTTTCTGTGAGTTTATCGGCCAAGTAGACCTTCGGCTTCGGTACCGGTTGTTAGAAAATTATATATTACGAGCAATACAACACACATAAAATATGCGGAAACATAAGCACAAACACATAAAACCGAAGAGACATAGATATACGTGGCTCACCTAGTTTGAGCTATGTCCTGCAACTGACGGAGACCTTCCTTTCTATTATCCATCAAAATGAAAGAGAGACCTGACCTACGGCCAGATCATTTTGTCAATATCCTTGTTCTCTCTCATAACGTGCATCTCTATCGGTTTCTCACTGCGAGAATACATTACAATCTGATACCTCATACAAGCGAGGGTTGCCTTCTAGGGAAAAAAATACTAAACTAAACATAGCTTATCTTGTCAAATCATCATACCTAATAAGGACAGTTGACTAGAAATTACTATATTTTTACAAGGCAATTTTACATATGTTTTAGCTTCGGGCGTTGCCCCCGAAACCCCACGGAGAGGGGCTCCATAAAGTCGCGGCCCCCGTGGACCCCTAGGCAACGTTTAATTATGGGTACGGGGTTATTCTCTTGACTTCTCTTTGAGGACTTCTTTATCCTCTTCTCCTTTTGCTATCAATTAGAAAACTTTATGTAGCCTTTTTGCTGCAAGGTTCTCTACCATAGTTCTTTTTTCTTCTACTACTACATTCGGTGTGAGTTCCTTTAAAATTTTAAATTTCATATTAACTTCCAATTCCCCTTAGCATTGGGATCTTTTTATCATCCAAGAACATCACTAGTTCCTTCTTGATTATGACCATTTTAGCCATTTTGCTTCTTCACACAATGCTCAATATTCTTGGATTGCAATTTATCCAAATATTCTTATTGCTTGGATAGGAATATCCTCAATAGACTTTGTCCCACTTATGATTCTTTCTCCTCTGTTGTATTTAAGTTTTAATTCCTTTTCCTTTCTCCACTTGATGTAGGCTAGATACCAATAGGTTGTTTACATTACCATAAATTGTTACTTTCCATAAACACCTCCCTCATCATGTCAACCCACACACTCTCATACTATTGTAGATAGACTTAGATAAAAAAATTTAAAAAATCATTTATTTAATAATTATGTATTTATAAAAACAAATGTGTACCTACATATTTAACAATATGTAATAAAAATCACATATCTTACCTTCATCATCTCTATGTTTTTTATTTTTCTATATACGCAATATTTACATAATTATTACGAGAACTTCAAAGTGCTACCAAATCCTTTAATAAAATCTAATTGTTATTTGATCTCTAAGAATATCAAGTTTGCTACTTTCTCTCAATCTACCGAGATCCATTTAGATCTCATGTCCTTTTCACTCATCTCTTAATTCATGCATTCAATAACTCAACATCTTATTGTTATGCGGTAAATCCTCTCTATGGACGGAGACGATCCCTCTAGCCCTAGAGTGGATTCTGAAACAAAGGAACATGCTAAAGTGTTGCTTCCTAATTATTGAATGAGCAAGGGAAATGGTAGATCCTACACGGAATCCAACGTTTTTTCGTTGTTGTTGTAATAGTGGTGGCCTCTTTCATCTCTCCCGAGTCACAATCCATTCGCCATTACGCTTGGATACCTACAAAAAAAACAAGAAATAAGAACAACATAAAATATAACAACATTTCATTCATAACTATTAACCAATCAAAGAGGGCTAAACATATTGCGTTAAACAAACATCATAACACAACGAGTGGAACCAAACGAGTAGTCATGTATATAAATGAATAGAAGGAAGAGTTAAGCGATGCTTTGACATCGCGAGTCTCCTCAGGCGGGGTTCAAGCGAAGCGCGTCTCGGATGCTCATCGAGGGAGTGGGACGAGGAGGTGAAGACATAGACTCAATTTCTCTCGGAAGTCATGTACTCAAGCTTCCTCGATGTAATTCCTTCAATCTTCTCTAGTCATTCATCTATTCGGCAGATTCGGCTAGTTTTTTCTAAGAGAGATAGCTTCTTTTATAGAGGAAAAGCGGGGAGGAGGTTAGGATCCCTACAAAGGTGGGAGAGAGTGGGAGGGAGGCTTATTCTTTATGGAGTTCCCATAAGAGGTGGAAACCATAAACCTAAAGGAGCGGTCTTGTGGTTTATCAATTTAACCACTCCTAATGACTCATCCTCGAGGTGGTTGGAGTGGAATCTGCACTCTATTTTTTTTTTAAATTCCATAAATTGCTTGGCGCGGGTGGAAAACTAGGATAGAGCACCCAGTAGCACGAACCCGGTGTTAATTTTACTCTTCAACGCGAGGGCATAACTAATTACCGTGCCAAGGCAAAAATAGGGGTTTTTGAGTCTGCAGCAGAATTTTCAACAAGAGAATGTTACTCTCATGTAAAGGGACATAATGATGGTTTTTGCAAGGCATGGCTTTTCACACTTATTGGTCATAGAAATGACCCTCCAATGGGCGAGATGGGGATTGTAGGGACATTGACAAGTATTATGTAACGAGATGCCCCTAAAGCATGAGATCGAGGGAAAGGGAGGGGCGAAATGCTTTATGAGCAACGTTCGAACCAGCTCGTGTCAAAAACCTACAATTACAAATATAATTGATATCTATGATACATGAACATGTGGTGTAAAGCCCGTATCCATAATAGAGTATATATAAAAAGCGAGATGCGAGGTATGGATGCGACCATCCAACGGTAAGGATACGACAAATAGACTCGGTTATGGTCGCGACCATCCAATCAAAAGAGTCATGTAATAAGTCATGATAATCCATCGAAATCCGCGGCACGGATTTTATCGAGACAAAATCCGGGTCTTGCGCTCCATCTCGACTCGAACAAGTACAAATTCAAGCATGCGGGTATAAGTGAGATCGAACATGAAAAATCACTGATTACCGACGATGATGAAAGATGTTAATTGGCATGAGAGAAACCATGATAATGACAATGGCTCTCGAGGTACAACCCGATAAAATCCACAAAATGTGAACGGTGATACGGCGTCGAACTTGTCAAGTAGAATCACTTGATCGAAGGCCAATGATGTGGACCTTGTGTCGAATGCGAAAAACCTACCATTAAGGCATGCGAGGCTCCAGTACCGGGATAGATTCTCTCGATCAAATTCCTAGATAATGAGTTGAAGTCGACGAGTGACCTTATCGAAGGTGGGCCATAATGTTTCCCCACATCATCGATGTGAGATAGAGGAACATGATAGTAGTGAAAGAGGACCAACGGAGAATCGGAGGAGGTTGAAAAGCGCAAAGGAAAACTTCTCTTGAACATATCGGCGGCACGACCTTTAGTTTGGCGGTATTTGACATCAAAGGATCGAGGTCATGATGACATGGAAAATAGTAGAAGAGAGGTCAAAAGTTACCCAAACCCATGGAGGTAAAAATGATGAAATGAGATGTCCCCAACTTGAAACCACAAATGCAGACAAGTGCCATGTTCAAGAGTGACATACTTCCAACATAACTAAAACTTGGTTCCATTTTCCCCACCATTTTATAGCGAGTACCCCAATTATTTTAAAACAAGCTTGAAGGGGATAGCATATGCTTGTCTTTGTAATTTTTCCTTCGGGAAAATCCAACCTAGTACATTTACGAGCCCTAGGAAGGAGGAACTCGAGTAACGTCATGGCGACGAAATACGATGTCATCGAGGGTTTGCGGAAGTCGACAAAGGGAGAACTCGGCATCTTTTCATGTTTATAGAGTTTGAAAAGAAGGCGAGAAAATAAAACTCCATCATGGCCCTTTTTGTAAATAGTCTCTCGGATCCGAAAAGGTAGAAAACGATATTTTAAAGAACATCTTAATCGCGATAGGCTAAGGTATTCCTTTTTCGTAAATAATTTATCCCAACTTGAAAAAGTCGCGTCACAGGTAGATATCGTTTGTAACCACATTTAACAAGTTCGAAATGACTAGAGTCTCGACAATATTTCGGTTTTAGAGAGTCGAAAAGAGTTGAAAGATGACTCCGTAGGTGACTTTTTTTTGAGTTTTTACCGAAGTCGAAAAAGTATAAAATTTAACTTGTTACTTCATCACTTTGTCACGAAAAACTTTATTCTTGCCCACGAGAGACACATGTAAGACCCATTTTCGAAAAATAATATAATAAAATAATCGAAAAACATGTCTTAAAACCTAATTAGGGTTGTAAAAAGTTATAAAATTCCAAAAAATGGTAAAAACAAATTACTTTTCACTTTTTGCCTCTTGTGGAGCAAATAGTTACCCATTTCTTGTCGATTTTGCGGCGGCGATAGCAAACAATCCGGCGGACCAATCTTGAATCTAAGATGGAGTTTCGAGGTAAGAGCGAGACCTCTCTCTTCATTTTGAGTCATTTCTTACTACATGCAACTTCTAAATTTGAATTCTGTGGGAGGAAGTATGAAAATTAGGGCATGGCGGTTAGCGCGGGTTTCGGAGCCGCAGTCGCGCCAGCCACCCAATTTTATACACAGAGCGTGCCCATTGTGCTTATTTGTTTGAAAGCACGATCGTGCCAACGTATAACCATTTTTTGTGCACAATGCAAGTCACAAACCTTAATTATTCACAAATCCAAATTCAAAAAGCCTAATATCATTCATATGAATTGTATTTATAGGTGAAAAATGGAAAAATGGTGATAGAATGAAGAAGCAGGGCTCTGACGAAGAAGAGCGAGCTTGCCATGGAAAATGAGAGATGCATGGAAGCTCTCGAGAATGCAATAATTTGAAGAAGTTCTTGAACCATAGTGTCTCCATGCTCAACGAGCTATTACAATATTTGATCGACGCATATGGGATGAGGACCGAAAAGTTCATCCTTCGAGATCGGGGAACTTGAGATTGATGTTTCGACATCTACTTTATCACGGGATTGTCACGGAGGAGCGGCACCAATCTAGCAGGGTACCCAACCTTGCATGGAGAATATGTCATGGTGATGGATAGAGTATGTCAAGGGCACGGAAGGGGAACGGGGAAGTGGGAAAGTTGACATCCAAACTATCCCGGACCTAGCACTAAAAATGTGTTACATACCATTACAGTGTTTGTGGGATCGCAAGCAGCACGGTAAACGAAAACACAGTTGCTTCTTCTTTGTGAACTACTTGTCCGCAAACCATCTACAAACTGAGCAAAGGAAGTGAAAATAAACATGAAACACCGGCTAACAAAGTGCAGAAGACAAAACTAAAGAAGCAATTTGGTTATGGGTCTATCATTTTCGATCTGAGAGGTCATAGTCCGGAGCACCACCGGCGAGAGAACCATGGATGGCCCAATGGGCGGCCTCGATGCCAGGGTAGGGGCGGTCAACGGATGTCTGGAGATCGGATTTCTTTGATTGGCTCGGCCAGGTGGTTGATCGTCGTGGAGGAATCGGCCCTGCTACTGTTACGGATTTTACTAGTGATGCGGACCTCCACTCCACGGAGGAGAGGATTGGGACGAAAGATTTGGGTAAGACTCATTTTTAATTTTCATGAGTATTATGATTTTTTTTATGTATGTTCGACTTTAAATCCATGTATTTACAGAGATGTCGGCCCCCGAGAGGAGCCGCGGGCATGTCTCCAATAGCGAGGCAAATTCTTTTGATTTCGACCCTCATAGTGAGGGAAGCGAGTAAGGAAAGGATCTCATGTGCAACCTAGAGGGGATCACACATGGAGTCCTAGATTATGGATGATTTGGCAATGTACCTCGCGCCTACTAGAGACATGCAGTCGGGGTGTCAAAGCGTATTCACCTCTTGCTGGGGCGGCTTGTACGGGTAGTGACATGCTATCATGAGCATCTCATAGATTAGACACCTGAGTTTTAAATGCGCATTTTTTTAGAGACATGGGGGTCTCGGGATGAAACGAAACACACATATATTTGTTGAATGTATGATGCATGCAAACACGCGATATATATATATATATATATATATATATAGACATATACGGTTATTTTCCTATATGGATATTTTTTCACATGATGATGATTTTCATTCACATGAAATGTCTATCCAATAAAATATTGCTTAACGTATCGATTAATGCATTCATTTGTCTAGGAATATGTTGTTATGTGATAAAATCAAAATGTCTTTCCAACAAACGAATACGTAAATATAATCTCAAAATGTATGGGTTTCTATTTGAATAATGACCATTGAGTTGTAGAACAACGAAATTTGTGAATCTATATTTACAAGCAATGTGCGTATCACAGAGATTGATCGCCTCGGTTAATAGTTCGAAACGACTATATTCGGCGACATTGTTTGTAGCTTGTCCTAGACAAATACCTTTGATTCTTGCAACTCACCGTGAGATCATATATTACCCCGGAAATTTCTTGAAGACAAATTCCACAGTACTCACAGGCTTCATCCACGAAAGCAGAGCATAAGGGGTAATGAACATCGCACGGTAAGAAAGACCCAAATAAGCGAGGAAAATGCTTTCATGGCTTACACCAAAAAAACATGTACAAAAATGAAAAAAACACCTATGTACACAAATCATGCATGAATGACTCATGCATAATACTTTACCTGAGATACAACCCATTTACGGGTTGTTCTAACGAATGACCTTCATAATCAATGAGCTCATAGGCCCCGTGCACTTGTCGTGTTTAACGATGTAAGGCCCATGACACATGGGTTGAAATTTACCTACCCCCGGCTTATCGGCAGGCTTGGTCATACAAAGAGGACGAGATCTCCTTCAACAAAATAATGAGGGGCGATTGGTAAAAATAAGCTTTGACAAAGCACTACGTGCTTTAATAACCAATGACAGCAGTGTGTTTCATCAGACCTTTCAAGATAAAGGAGATGCCCTTCTTTGGGTGAAGTGTTCATCGATAATTCAATAGCCAGCGAGAAGGTGTTCCATTCAATTGGAAAGTAGCTTCAGGACCATAAATCAAGCTTGAAAAGAGATAAATCCGGTTGCACTCCAGCAGGAGTTCGGTATGCCCAAGAGAGTTTGAAAATAACATGAGATTCCAACTAGATTTATGAATCCCCATCGTGCGGTTAGGCACCAGTACGAGAACTTTAATTTGCCAAACTTCAGCAAATGAGTGACACGAGGATAGTCTGACATTGAAATTTGTCATGACCTGGGAACCCAACTTAGAAATCAACTCGTGACCACCATGTAATGCAAAAATGGGAACCATGATCGATGATGATGACTTGGGGGAAACCAAACCTAGAAATGATATGATTGAAGATGAATTGAAAGCTGAGTTTTCTTACCATTGACGGCAAGTGTGGGCATTCACTTCCGGCCCATTTGGTGAGTAGTCCCACGGCTACGATAATATAAGCATGCCCCAGTAAGTGAGGGTTACACGTCATAAAATTGATGCCCCACTTTGCAAAGGGACCAATGGTAATGATAGGATGAAGAGGTATAGGCGGCGGACGCATCTTGCATTGATAAACCTGGCAATCATTACATTTATGAGCTGCGACAATGCGGTCTTTGAAGATAGAAGGCTAGAAATAACCGGCTAAAAAGAATCTTACGTAGTAGCATAACCGGACATGTGACCACCATAGGCGCCTTTGTGACAATCATTGAGGACTTTCTCAACTTCCTCGAGGCTCAAACATTGACGGAGAATGGAATCCACTCTGACACGATAGAGGGTATCCTCGACTATACGATAAGGTTGAGACTAATGATGGATGCATCGGCGGGCATCATTCATCAATTCAGATCTAAAAGTAGAAGTCTGGAGATAAACTGATCCAGGTGGATATTGGTGGCCACCCGCCTATTCCACTTGGGCCCCCACCATTGTCTCTTTCTGTTTTTCCGTTTTGGCATAACTTACTATTTTTAGCAGTTTTTCGGGTCACCGAACTTCGGAGCCGTTTGAGGCCCTAAGCTTGACGTTTCTTGGGTATGAAAGCGCCGGCGAATTTTCTGATAAAATTCGTCTAAAACCGGTTGTAGTCCTCGGATAGAGCTTTCTAATGATGTATCATATGCGTCAAACGGAGATAGTATACCAAAGTTACGTCCACAGGAAGTTGAAACACCAATTTACCCAAACGGGGCCCATAGTTTTGGTGCTTCATCTCCTAGGGTTAGGTTTTGGGATGTTTAGGGTTCCCCATTGTTTCTCAATAATAAATAGGCCTCGCGCCTCATTGTAGCCGATTCAGTGCCGCAGCCACCACCTCTCTTCTCGAGAGATAGCTACCGGTACCTAGCTAGTTTTATTTCCATTGTACGTAAGCAAATTTCGAGTTCTTTGATATTAATGAAATGAAGTGTTATTTATTTTGCATCTCTGTATTTATGGTTATGTGTTTATTACGGTGCGTTCACATGTAAATCCGGATCGGAGTGGTATCGGAAGCAGTCTGCTTTTTTCTCGATCCTTCTTTGCATGTCCCCAACCGGAGTGGGGGTATAAGGAGCTAGGGCTTGATCTGGTGGAACCTTTGCAAGATCGACCTCGCAGAGCTCGACGGACGCCCATGGGGGACGAAAAGAAAGATGAGGGAGCGAGAGATCCTATCAAAATATTGCTCGAGGAGGCCCTCGAAAAACAAAGGAATGCGATGATGGATAGCTTTGCTCGAGATCCTTCAACGGCGCCTGCAGGCGGCGCATCTGCATTCGGTAGCCACTGCGGAGTTCGACTCCCTTTGGAGTCTGATAAATTTTGACATTCCCATATTTGAGGGTCAAATAGACGCGGATATCGTAGATAGATGGTTGAATCTATTAGAGAAGGATATTTCTGTTCATGACTTTCGAATAGGGAGAAGATTATTTTTGCACTCCTCGAAAGCTACCCCATGTTAGGGCGGTGGAAACCTCTTTTGTGAGAACAAGGACCGGACGAACCCTCTGTTCTCGGGTGTACCAACTTGGAATTCTTTCGAGACGCTGAGTCGAGGAACGGTACTATCTAGTGGGGAGCTATGAGGACAAGTACATACAATGGACCACGGTTGCGACCTTGAAAGGGATCAAGATGTGCACGAGACGACGAATCGATTTCCATACCACTGGCACAAATTTGGGTATCAAAGATTCGGAGAAACATTTGGTGCTAAAGTATCGCGGTATGCACGGATACATTCGGGAGGAAATGGAGTTCCTCGACATCTCCTCGCTTGGTACGGCATACGGTATGCGCAATATTGAGCAGAAATTCAAAGCAAGAAGAAGCGAGACTTTGGATGCATGAATCAAAAGCAAGGAAAAGGTGCTTCCAAACCGCGAGAACAAAGGACGAGCATGGCGGCTAAAGACAACCCGTCAAAGCCACAAAGAAAAGAACAACCGTAAAACCAAAGAAGGACACGGGAAAGTGGTGTGAGTTCCATAAGAGCTCCACTCACAACACAAGTGAGTCGAGACGAAACGATCGCTAGTCGTAGAGATGAGAGACACGAGTCGGATGCATGCTCGGAGCTCGAATCGGAGCACGAAGGGGAATGAAAAGGGGGAAACAGTTATTGATGCGAGGCCCAACGCCCTTGTTGCCACTACAAAGGTCCGGAAGGAGGAGCCGGAAGATCCGGAGGAGGAGGAGCGTCTCTTCCACTCCCGAGATGTGGGTAAAGGGCTCCCCATGCAGGTTCATTATCGACAATGGGAGCCAAAGAACCTCATTCAGCGAGGCAGGATGAGCGGTTGGGCTTGCCGACCACGACTCACCCACATCCATACACCATCGGGTGGCTTCACCAAGGACGAGATCTCCGCGTCGACGGCGGTGTCGCCTTCCCTGTAGCATCGAGAGCCCTTCACGGATGAGGTATTATGTGATGTCGCTCCTATTGATGTTTCTGATGTATTATTAGGACAACCATACTTGTGGAAGCGTCATGCGTAGCTATGAGTCTCGACCTCGTGTTGTTATTATTACTTTGGGAAATAAGTTGTACGGGATACCCCGGTACCACCTCCTACGACTATCTCTTTGGTTACGAAACAATGTAGTAAGCTCATTTTCCCCAACCAGGAAATTCGTTTTCGATGATCAGCGGGGGCAAGAGAAGCTGTGGCCACGACCTCGGAACGGGGGCCCCTGCGCACGACAACAGCAAATGGATAAGGTCGTGGAGGTACGGGGACATCTTCACCTCACCCACGGGGTTCCTCTGCCTTGCCGAGTCCAAGCACCGATTGATCGACCCCGGAGTGTGCCACTACCCGATGGACCGATCTATCGACGCTGCGATTGCGGGAAAATGATGAAATCAGAGGCAGATTCGGGAGAGCACATTGCGAAGGTCACATCGGACCAAGTTCATCGCCTTGTGGGAGCCGATCGTGTTGGTACGGAAAAGAAGGATGGGTCGTGGAGACTACGTGACTATCGGGCGAAACAGATCCTTTGTCGGAATAGGTACCCAATCCCACGGATTGATGACCTTGGACCAACTCAGGTACAAAATATTTTCCAGTAAGATCGACACAGTACGCGGTATCACCGAGGTACCAATTGAACCTCGATGTGTGTTGCCTTGAAAGCTAAGGAAGGCCTTTTTGAATGGCTGGTCATGCCTTTCGGGTTGACGAATGCTCCGCAACCTTCATGAGGATGATGGGCGACATCTTGCGGCCATTCACCAACTCATTCGTAGTGGTGTACTTGGATGACATTCGATCTTCAATAAGACTTGGGAAGAGCACCTTCATCTGTCAGAACGGAGTCACTCCAAACCTTGCGGCAACACAAGTTGTGTGCCCGATTTGGAGAAGTGCACGTTTGGCATGACCCGGGTTGATATGGGATACATTATTGATGAAAGGGGGGTGCATGTGGATCCGGCCAAGATCCGAGTCATTCGGGATTGGCCGGCCCGGAGCTACTACTCGCGAGCCCGCGGCTTTACGGGTCTTGCTAATTTCTACGGTAGATTCGTGCGCTGGGGTTCTCTCATATCACTTGGCCCTTGAGTCAAGTCACCAAAGGAGGAGCGAGAGAAAAATTCTTTTGGTCGGAACCTCCAACGGGGAATGCATTCAAGAATTGAAAAATCGCCTGCATTGCCGCGGTGCTCACCTTACCGGACTTGCGGCGACCATTTGAGATCGAGACGGTGCCTCGACTATGCTATTGGGGCGGTTCTTGCTCAACGGGGGACATCCGGTGGCATATCACGGTGAGATTGTTGTCCAGGGAGCCGGTTCGCAAGTATCCCACCTATGACAAAGAAATGTATTCCATTGTGCAAGCACATCGACGATGGAAACATTACATTTTGGGGAAGGAAACAATCATCCACACGGACCCGCCGGCCCCTGCCGGTTCATACGGACACGAGGAAGTTGCGGGGGAATGATCGCCATCGGTGGTCCACATATACGCAACGATTTCATTTGAACATCAAGTACAAGAAGGGTAGCACCAATAATGTTGCGGACGCACTCGGCCAGGCCAGGTACGTGGCGCTCACCACGGGTGCTCAACTCTTGTGGGCACGGGGCCACGATTGGCGCTTCTCTGAGAGTGACCCGAGGTCGGCCACACTTACAAGGCACTCTCAGGGGGCACGCAAGTTCCAAATTTTCACCTCCAAGATGCACTTTTATGTCACACAGGACACCTTTGTGTTCCTTCGAGCGACGTGCCAAGATGATATGGGAAGCACACTACCGATCGGTCGGCCCGGGCATTTCGGGGTCGAGAAAACGGTAAACGATACTACGGAGAAGTATTTCTGTTAGTAGAACCTTCGAAAGGATGTCGAGAAGCACATCGGATCTGCCTTCTTGTGTGCCATTGCCCAACCCAGGCCATCGAGAAAGCAAGGCCTATATACTCCACTACCTACCCCTAGTCGGCCGAAGTAGGGAATCCATCTCCATGGATTACATGTCGGGCCTGCCTTCTACTAAGAATGGAAATGGCTTGTGTTTTCGTGGTCGTTGACGGATTCTCGAAGATGGCCATCATGGCGGCTTTGTAAAGAAGAATATCACGGCGAAGCCTTTGCTAAACTCTTCTTTGAACGAGTGTGGGTGCACTTTGGGATCCACGATTACATCATATCATATCGAGATAGCGAGGTTCCTCGGCACATTTTGGTCCGGCCTGCGGTCAATGTTGGACACCAAAGCTCACCAAGTCCACGGCTTTCCATCCCCAAACGGATGGCCGGACGAGAGGTCGTCAACGAGAATGATTGTACACGCGCATGTACGACTCCAAGCATCCACGCACATGGGACGAGAGCCTCCCCTATGTACAACACGATTATAACGGGCTCTCCACGGTTCAATTGGCCATAGCCCCTTTCGGGTGGGCTTGGGATTCCAACCACTATGTCCCATTGACATAGCCATGCCGTTCTTGTTGCTCGGTAGATTCGGCTCATGTCTTGATCTGAAGTTGACAAAGAAAGTAGCTTCTCCAGGCGCCGCAGCTACTTATAGCTAACGGGTTCATGATATGTTGGACGAGCCAATCACCGAAGTACAACGGCGCCATGATCAACAGGGTGCCACACCACCACTTCCGGGTGGGCGTAAAGTATGGCTACATTTACCAGAAGGAGCGCCTCCTTGGACCTCACCGCAAGCTTCGCCGCTCCGTCTGGGCGGTACACCATCACCAAGGCGCAGAGTAACAATGCCTTCGAGCTTAGTATTCCACCATTCCTTGATACACACCCGATCTTCAATGTGAATCCGCCTTCGTCCTTACTTTCCACCTCTCTCTTACGGACACCTCGGACATTGCGGAAACAACTCACACCAACGAGGATTAGCGGGGCGTGGAACGAGGGCCACCACAGTTGTATCATGGACATGCAAATCAAGAACACTCGTCGACGAATCCAGCGTATCGGGTTGTCAAGGCGGCCAACTCTTGCACCAAGGAAAGTGGTTCACCGGGGACCAAGTTCGGCGAGAAATTTCCTCATCTCATGGAGGAACTTAACGCAATGGGGACCATTGCTTCCTAAGAGGGAGGAATGATCCCGGTGGATATTGGTGGCCATAAAGCCTATTCCACTTGGGCCCCCACCATTGTCTCTTTATGTTTTCCGTTTTGGCATAACTTACTATTTTTAGCGAGTTTTAAGTTACAGACCGGAGCCGTTTTGAGGCCTAAACGGCGTTTCTTGGGTATGAAAGCGCCGGCCCGGAATTTACGATAAAATTAGTACGACGGTATAGTCCTGGGATAGAGCTTTCTAATGATGTATCATATGTGTCAAACGGAGATAGTATGCCAAGTTACGTCACGGGAAGTTGAAACACCAATTTACCCAAACGGGGCCCATAGTTTTGGCGCTTCATCTCCTATAAGTTAGAGTTTTCAGGATGTTTAGGGTTCCCCATTGTTTCTCGATAATAAATAGGCCCTCGCGCCTCATTGTAAAGCGATTCAGTCTGTAGCCACCACATCTCTTCTCGAGGAGATAGCTGCAGTCACCTAGCTAGTTTTATTTCCATTGTACGTAAGCAAATTTCGGTTCTTTGATATTAATGAAATGAAGTGTTAACTCGCTACATCTCTGTATTTATGGTTATGTGTTTGATACATTGCGTTCTGCATAAATCCGGATCATAAACGATGATATCACCATACACGGATCGAGGGTGTTTATCGAAAGTGTATAAGTACGGTAGCATATATTCCTCAAGATGAGACGAAGGAGAGTCTAGTGAGGAACAAATCAAATCGACGAAGAATAATGACTTCTTTGACTTAGCGACGGTAAATTCCAAATCTAACTCTTAGAGGATAACAATCCATTTGAATATTTTCCCCTCGGCAATTGTCGAGACAATATATAGGTCGTAGAGTTGTAATCGAAATCACACAGTCACTTTATACGCAAAAGAATATAATGACAAAAACATTGAACGGCTTGGATCACGGCTTAATGCTAAATTCTCAACATGTGCATAGCGTGTCTCGGGGTTGAAGGTTACAAGATAGGTAATAAATAACATGCTCATTACGAGTCATCTCGTCTTATTACTAGAACCATGGCAATCGTCTTGAAGCGGTAGCTAAATAAAGGGAAAAATCATGATGATAGTTAGGAGGATGCAACGGAGGTGCTGCGCAAGCAACGTCTTCGGGGCCTAAAATACTTTTGAGCAATCTCATCCCAACGGAATGGGACGACTTTGCTTTAATAAACGCATGTATCCACGAGCCACTTCAGCATAGTTAGGTATAAAATGGCATAGAAAATTAGCCTTTTATACATAAACTCTACAGGCGAGGTAATGAGGATGGAGAGGGAGATTAATAATAGCCTCAACCTTTAGAGCATTGAGGCGAATTCCATCTTTAGACACGATAAACCCTAAGAGTCTGCGAATAAACGCGAAGAGCACTTGTGCGGAGTTAAGCCAAATATTGTAACATCGACGAAGAAAAATCTAATGAAGATGATCGGGATGGTCCATGCACTTGGGCGAATGAGCGGGAAGGTCATTTAAATAAGGTCGAACGATGTGTCGAATACCGTGAAAGCATACGACATCGCTCGTTGAAATGTAGCCCGGCATTCTTTAAACAAAAGGGAGCTTCTTATATGTGAAAGTACCCAAGACGGATAAAGGCAGGTCTTATGTTGATCGGTCGGAAGAATGTTAATTTGATTTTAACCCAGGAAAAACCATCCATTAAGGAAAATATATCACTCCCGGCACGGTCATCAGTAATCGATCAATAAAAGGGAGTGGGATAATTATCCATAGGAAAAGCTCGATTAATATCATGATAATCAACACGGACACGAATAGTTCCACCTTCTTATCTATAGGAACAATATTAGAGACTGACTACTGTCAGAAGGAATCGGATAAATAAAACCGGCTCGGAGAAGTTTCTGACTTCGGCCTTAATGGCGGCGACTTTCCTAGGATGCCTTCTGGATGAAGACGACGCCGAATAGGTTTCGGCGGGATAAGTAAATTTCATGCACCACTATACTAGGATCAATGTCGGGCATTTCTTCGTAGGACCATGCAAGGAGCATCACGAAACTTCATGAAAAATGCTAGTATAAACTTGGACTTCATCGGAATAACAAGTAACCCTAATATGGATGTTCTAGAGCAATTCCTAGGTTTAACGAAAATGTCAATAGGCATAGTCTATATAAATATTACTCAAGTTATGCAACAAAGACGTCATGTGTCAAAATATGCAATTGAAGCGGAGGAGAAGGAACTTGAGTTGCAAAACACTCGAGACAAGTAGACATGGCCTCGAGGTCGGGTATAAACGAGGGAACGTGGTGAGCCATCATCCCACGGCGAATCCTCAAAACATGGTTTCCATAATGGCCTCATCGGAAAAACACCTCTTTACGACGAATTTGGCGAATATGTATCACCAAGCCAAGGGGATTGAGAGTAAATGTCAAGAGAAATGCTCCAAAGGAGTACAATCGGAAGGACGGAGGTTAGAAGCCACAATGAATTCACGATAATCCAATTTCAATCGGACTCGAAGGCATCAAATCTCCAAAGGAATCAATCTGTTTAGGAAAAGGAATAATCCATGGGTCATCGGACCGAGAGATCATATGAATACGAACGGTATTCGGTGGAGGAAGAGAGAAAAATACCCATGAGGGTAGGATCTTTAAAAAGTCTTGGCCCTATGCTTTGAGTGGGAACCTTATCCACATACGGAACATTGTTCTCGGAAGAAGAGGTGAAGAAAGACAATTTTTCAACGGTAACAATATTTCCTTCATGTGGAAATTTTAAAACATGAAAGAGAGTGGATGGAACACACAACATGGCATGATTCAAGCTGGCAGGGAGAATATTATAATTGAGTTTAGCGTCGCGGCTTCGACTTCCAACGTTGATTGTCATCCCTTTCAAAGTAATCGGTAAACTGAGAACACCTAAAGGTTTTGATTCTCTTCCATCAAATGCTTCTAAGGCATTTGGTGATGAATTCAAGGAGTTTGGAGAGCCAATGGATTTCCAACACAAAGATGACATGATACGAGTTGATGCACCTTCGTCCCACAGTTTGCTCGATGAATTTCAAGTCCATTAATAACAACTTGAATAATGAGCGCAATGCGATGCGGAAGTCGTGGAAAGAAATTCTCTAGATCGAAAGTAAGAAGGCTAGTATTGGCAGGATCAATCCCACCAATTGCAGATAACAAAACTCTTATTTGTGATGGATAGCTGCGAAGTACTTCTAATGCGAACATCACGAACGACACCACGAGCCAAATCCTCAACAATATTGTAATGGTGAGCGACACGAACATTGGGATTATAAGAAGACTTACGAGGACACCTTTGGAAGGTGGTCGCACAACGGATTCGGCATTGGCCCTTTCAATCTCATGTGGACCGGTAATAGGCGGAGGAGGAGGACCATCGGCGATCTCCTTCCCCAGGTGGCTTTGATAGGATCAAGCATAATCGTTAAATGAGTAAATAGAAACAATGCTGACCTGTTCATCATGAACACCTAAGAGCCAAATGGGGTAGAGGACTAAGGTTGCTCTGCAATACGATCTGCTAAGATGGGAAAGGTTCTTTAAGAACAACGAAGTTCCTTGGGTTCCTTTGAGAATTCAGCTCACTTCGGACGAGTCGAGGGCCGATCCTTGGTGAAGTGCTCTTCGTCACAAATCAAACAAGGTACTTCAGTTTTCATTGAGAACCATGACCAACACAAGGTTTTAAAGTCTTTGTTTCGAGTATCGGCTTTGGCTTTACCTTTCCCCTTCTTTTTACTCTTAGAGGTATTATCCATAGGATTGGCTTGAACGGCATTAACTTATACATGTTTTACGGGTCGAATTAGGCGAAGTAACATTATTGGAAAGAAGCGGACTTTGGCTTCCCGAGTTTGAAGATGAAGACTTTTTGAAGTACGAGACACGAGAATCAATAATACCATCGATGGATGGAGTCGTTGATGGTTTAGAGGTTCCCGGGTCGGGGAGCATCGAGGCAGATATCATATAATGCGCTAGGCGAGAATACGGAAGATCAAGATGCGAAATAATAATCAGCATTCATCGGTTACACATGCCCCCATAGCTATGTCTTTGGCAATGTGATTGACAAGGATGTGGTGAACCAATGAGATAGAAGATGTTCAAGAATTTCAAATTTGATCATGTGACGGCAAACGTCGTCACTCATGAGTATGATCGAGAGATATGAATAGCTCGGTCATTTCAATGAAGTGAGAGGTGCATCCTGGTCTCATAACGAATTTGGTAACTAAAAATTTGTAAGGAAATCCATGGCTAAAGAATTGAAATCTTGGAAGATGCCATGAGATAGCTCAATGTACCACTTTGCGGCGGCACGATAAGAGTTCGCTAGAAAATACGGAGTCTAATAGAATCGTACGACAGAGTTGAGGAACACCACAAATGGTAATTCATAACATGCACTTGGTGATATTCACCCAATTTCCCTCAAATTTAGGACAATCACCAGGAATCTTGGTTGGAATCGGAGGCCAATACGGGTTATGAAGAATGGGATCGTTCGTCAACTTTGACACATCGGATAATTCCAACATAGCAAGAAATGGTAATTGGGTATTAAAAGTCATTAGAGGTCTTTAATAAGGACACCGCATGTACATTCCATCGATCTAAGTAGGATTGTCCCCATACATTATATCTCGGAGGATTCGGATCATAGGGATTAGAAACAAGATAAGTCGGTTGATGCGGGGTTAAGGACCGAGGATATTGAGTCGAAGCAAAACACGAGGTCCTTGTTGAGCGAGCGTTTCGTCTGTTGTGGAATGTTAAGTATGACTTTGAGGTTGATGATAGACGGGTTGATTTTGAGGGTAAAGACACGAAGTTCGGTATATCTTGGTTGATATGAACCTTGAGGGTAGTAAGAAACTTGCGGTTGAGCAAGCGGACCAGTGGCCAGGGTTGGCAGCTCTGGGGCAGTGTGTGACACTAAAAAGTAGAACGGTGAAGATCAGGGTAATCCGGTGTCTGAGGGCACAAAGTTGGCTGCACTTATTGAAGGTTGGCCTAATGGTGTGATGAGCTGATTGCCACTGTGTCAGGCCCAGCCTGGAGAAGATCGTGGGGTTTTCCTGGTTGCTGTATTCAGCCATATTGAGCATGGCCGCCAGTTGTGGTGCAGGGACTCCTGAGAACTGGGTATGTTTTCCCCAGGCATAAGACAATCTGGTGATTAGATGGCTAGAAATATGGAGGGTTGTCCTGATTGGGCAAAAGTTTCCTACTGTAAAGGTGGGCCTTGTGATGAGTATGGTTCAATCTTGCGGAAGAAGAAAACAGGCTCTGGCGAAATAAAGTTTGTCCCATGAAGTTTTCCTGCAAGCAGAGGGTTGCACAGTAAATAGGCTGAAAATGAGAAACGGTGATGAAAAGCGGATATGAATAAATAGGGTTACGCAGAGCAACATCATAATGATGAAAAGAGGATTACACGGGGCACGAGTTGCATTGAGAACCTTGAGCTACATTAAACAGCCAACGGATACTCTTCAAAGCGTGGGCATACCATGAATCACGGGGGTGTGGAAATAACACTAGAAGAAAGCGTGGCCTCCATCGAGGGAGCATAAAATCAGTGAATATCCAACATTTGTTCATCAAACATATAAGTAGAAACCATAGGCATGGTAAGGGTAGACGGGGTTTCCATGGCACGGGTTTGTGAGCTACCTAGGCGAGTTAATAGGCCACGTAGGGTGTGAAAATATCTTGACGAATGATGGGTATCAACGGGTGTGGATGAAGCCACACGGACCATCGGTCGGTGTTTGGAATAGATGTAAAAATAATCGATGAACCGGGCTCGAAGGTGATAGTCCCAATGAAGGTAAGACGAACTACGAGAAGGTGTTATTATATCTTTGGATTGCCTGATAGTTCAACACCGGACATAATGCGACTCAAGGAACGATAGCGAGGCGGAAGCGACACCAATGGTGGAGAAGAGCTGAGTAGAAACATGATGGACATCTTCGGAAAAAGATGATATTCTCTTGTAGAAATAGGCATTCCTTCACTACCAGCAGGACTAGACGGAGTCCATATCGACTTTGTTGTAACATCTTGAAAGACTACGGGGACTATGAGGTACGGCGGCGGCAAAAAATGGTGAGCCGCGTAAGAGGAGGAAAATATCCTTCTTCCCCAAAACTAGACCAAGCACTAGAAGGAGGCCAATGGAACTCAACGGATCTTCGGGACGAGATCGAGGCAGAGAGGCAAGATAGACGGGAGAATAGGGCTGCCGAGATCTCGGCGGACTTAGTGGACGAGGAGTTTCAAAACGTGGAAGAACCACAAAACCCGGTGGATTTCGCCACGGTGACCATATATCAAAACATAAAGGGAAAAATAAAACCAATCAAGGACTTCAAGATCAAAACCAAGGAAAAACGACGGGCCAAGTAATAAAACTTTAACGAGCGTGAGTCGTAGGTGATTAATTTTATGACAACGAAACCATATTTGTTGTTTCATTTTTAAAGAGTCAGAAACGAGGCCAAAGATGACTCTATTCACTTTCAAATTTAAGCAAGCGTGAAAGGACAAGTGCTCGACGATCTCTTCTCTTTTTAAAGTCATGAAAAGATCAAAATGACTACTACGGAATACTAAGCAAGAGGGTATACCGGAGGTTTCCTTGAACTTCCATATACACTTTGGTAATCAAATGAAACGGAAATGACCAAGGACTTGACATACGTGCGATTAGTCTCCCCGAATGTTGTGTTCGATGTATCACGGTTACAAGGAGGTAGACTCGGCTTCCTATGGATAAAAGGATTGACGGTACGAAGTGCAAGTTTGTACTAACGGCTTGTCTAAAGCTAGATGGCGAACGGCAATACTAGGTTTAAAGAACGCAAAAACACGTCTCTAGCCTAGACCACTAAAAGTGTTTCGTTAGGTTTCAATGCTTCTTAGGTTAATTAAATAAATTTTAAAGTTGATCTTGGATTATGTTTTAGTTTAAGGTCCTATCGATGTTGAATCTCAAAAATCCCTAAATGCAAGCTATATTCAAATGAACATCATTTTAGATTAAATGAATGCTAGTTATGAGAAGGATGAAATCTTTGAAACAAAAAGAAAATAATGAGATTATGCGAAGAAATCCACTAATGCATCTAACGGAATACAAAAAATGAAAACTCTTTCCTAGATAATCGGATGCTAGTTATGCAAAAGAATTATTTCACTCAATGCAAAGAAAGAATGCAAAATATGTTTTTCTTATTTTTATTGAAAGAAGTACATGATGCACTAATTACATTAAAAAAAAAAAACAAACACTAGCTTAAGTGTTATTAGGAATCGAAATTGAATGACAATAAAACACGAAACAAACACAAGAAATCACTCGAACTAATGTTGCAATCTTTCCAAACCAAGAGGCAAGGTTTTCAAAATGATCCAAAACAAACGAAATGTAATCTATGCTTGGAGCAAAGGAGTGAAGAACCAATTGAGAAAACGAAATGACTGCGCAGCAAGGCAATCACTCAAAAGATCAAGAAAACTAAATTGCAATCAAGCCACAAATTGGGTGACAGAAACAATCAAGCTGATTCAATTTTCAAACAAAGGCTCGGTGCACAAGGACACCTAGAAACCCTAAGGCCTCAATCGACATTGATAAGAAGATGGACAAACAAGCGAGAAAAGCAAGTCGACGATGTGAAAACAATCCCAAAGGCATAATAATGCAAAAAACCCAAAAGAAAGCTGAATTCACCAGAAAGACTCATCAAGGATGTCAAACCAATTCCTACGGATGTTGGCATGTTTGTAAGGTTGTAATCCGCGCCATCTGGGGGGTTAATAACGAGCGCAAAAAATTGGGCCAATTGGCGCGAATATTGACAGAGTGCCAAGCAGATAACTATGGGAAAAAGAGAAAAAACCAAAACCTAATGAGCAGTCAATCTTGACACTCTAGAGGTAGACGAGAGGATAAAAAACTAAACAAGAAAACCGGAAAAGATAGATAACAAAAGAAATAATTAGAGCGGCCCAACAAAATGAAACGAAAAAACTCGCACTAATCCCTATTTGAGTCGCCAATTTTTTATGCGGAGGTAAATCCTCTGTGAACAAAGACGATCCCCTCTGGCCCTAGGTGGGTCTAGAAACAAAGGAACACACTAAGTGTTGCTTCCTAATTATTGAATGAACAAGGGAAACGGTAGATCGACCTACACCGGAATCCAATGTTGTCATTTTTGTTGTAGTGGTGGCCTCTCGCTCACCTTGTAGCGAGTCACAATTCGTACGCCATGATGCTTGAATGCACACCTGAAAAGAGCGAGAAACAAGAACAACGTACAAGATAAAAACATTTCATTCATAACTATTAACTTGAGTCAAAGAGGGCTAAACATATTGCATTAAACAAACATCATAACATGATGGAGACAAATAGTAGTCATGTATATAAATGAATAGAAGGAAGAGTTACAATCGATGCTTTGACGTACGCAGGTCTCCTCCGGCGGGAGTTCGGGCGAAGCACGTCTCGGATACTCATCGAGAATTCATACGGGGGTGATCATGGACTCAAGCTCTCTCAAAAGTCATGGACTCAAGCTTCCTCGACGTAGTTCCTTATATCTTCTCTGATCACATTGACTATTCGGTCGTTCATCTAGTTTGTTCTAAGAGATAGAGTCTTTTATAGAGGAAAAAAGGAGGTTAGGATCGCTACAAAGGTGGGAGGAGGCTATTCTTTAGGGATTCCCATAAGAAATTGGAAACCATAAACCTAAAGGAGCGGTATGTGGTTTCATCAATTCAACCACTCCTAATGTCTCATCCTTCGAGGTGGTTGGAGTGGAATCTCCACCTTTATTTTTTTTAAATCCATAAACATCTTGGCGCGAGTGGAAAACTGGGACGGAGCACCCGGTGCGAGCCCGGTGTTAATTTTCTCTTCGGCGCGAGGAGGCATAGCGATTACCCACGCCAAGGAAAAAATAGGGGTTTTGAGGCTGCAGCTCGAGGAGAATTGTCTAACCAAAGGAATGTTACTCTCATGTAAAGGACATAATGATGGTTTTTGCAAGGCATGACAGCACCTTGTGGTCTGAGAAATTACCCTCACGTTGGGGCGAGATGGGGATTGTAGGGACGGTGACAAAATGTTGTGTAACACTTATAAATGACCCACTATATGACACATACACTCAAACATTACATTGGATTAGGCATTCGAGACATTACACCATTGAGCTGAACATGCAAATCTTTGTATCTTATACTTTGGCATTACGGAGTCTATAATCATGTGTATACTTTAGTACACATTCATCCATTCACCATTACGAATTACCTAAACATATAATCTCACCTATGTCCACGATCTCTAAGACCTGATGTTTCCCTAAAGAAAAATTCCTCGATTCTTTATGTTATTCATCGATAATTTTTACTATACGTAGATGACTAAATATTGGTTCTAGATTTCTAAAAACAAAATTCTGCGAACATTGTGAGTTTTAGAAATCTCACTGCCTTCATTATCCTTATGGAAAAATTTTCACTATTCTACCATTTTGCAATTCCATGATCACACTACCACTCCTAAAAACTCCTTATGGTCTTGTGCCACTCATTTCTATCCTTTTTCCTACCCATGACCTCATTACTTTATTCTTCCCTTTCCCATCACTCCACTTTCCATCTAGGGTTCCTATAGCCTACCCCTTCACATGATCACCGGAGTTCCTCAAACATTGATGGTCTCAAAACTATCTCTGTAGGCTCTTTAGATAAATCAAGTACATTGGATTTTGGATCTTGATACACCACTTTTTCAATACTCTATTTTTACACTTAAGGACTCCAAGCCAATTTTCGGAGTCCAAGACCGGGTCAAAAGACCCCCCACTAGGTCAATTAGGGCTTCATATGTTTCAAGGTCATCATTTCCAAGGGGACTACCATTCGACTTCAAAGAATCTACACACAAGGTAATGGACAAGCTTGACACTTTTGCGAAGTGTTAGAAAAGTCTATCGGAAAATTGGTGAGGTAGGAGATATAACTCTGAATAATGACATCTTGCGACGGCGAAGACAAGAAACACTTGGCCTTAAGAAGAAATAGGGTTTTTGAGCTTGAAGGTCTAGCATGGTTCCAAGCGGTGATCAAATGTAGAAATGACCATGGAGGAGGCACACCAAAAACCAAACATGAAGAAAGGTCTTTTGGAGATGATTCATGAAATATGGTAGAAAGGTGAGGTGGGCCGGATAGAAATGAATGAACTTAAAATGGTTATAGAGAAATTAGAAGACAACACGCTAATTGTATTAAACGTCCGGACTTAGGGTTTTTGGGAAAAGTGGCAGGAGAAGGTAAAGGTTCAACTCCATACGCAAACAAAGGAATTATTTTGAAGATGCCATTTTTTTATCAAATCCCAAACTTGTCAAAAATGGGTTGTCGTACCCTAAATGATCAAAGAATGATTAAACTTCATGGTGTAGACAAAAGGGGTTTTAAAGGGTGATGTTGTGTCGAGTGAGTCGTCGAATCTCTATGATTAAAAAGAAGAAAGTTTCATAACCCGGTAATTACAAGAAAAAGGTGAAAAAGGTCAAATTGAATCTAAGGTTGAGACTAAATAAGAAATTGAACATGTTGTTGTATATATGCAATCATTATAAAAAAGTGGAAAAGGAACATATCATGCCTCCTTGACCAAAAGAAAAGGTCAATTTCCTCTTTTTATCAACCTACATGGAAAAAGTCCTAAAGAGCATCGGTGAAAACGGTAGGGAGACTTATCAACATTCGAAGTGGTTTGTAAAGGTAAATCAAATACCACACACTATGGAACTCATCTCACACTTCACATTAATCATGTTTCACTTGTAGAGAGTTATAAGATTCAAAAAAAGGAAGAAAATTTGAGTTTTAAAGTTAAAACTACAAAATAATTTGTAGCGTTACACCTAGAGAGTCGGGCTCTTGCGTGCTTGGATTTTTCTCCTGTGTATTTTACATGGGCGCTATGCACACAGGAAGGTGTTGCATGTTTTCCCATTTCGCTCGACGAATGGGACAAGGACCTTGGCATTGCGCGCTGGCACAAAGCATTGTGCATTTCCTAAACCAACTCTCTAGGTTGCACAGGCGTTGCGCGTTTGGCTTGAAAGGGCCTCCTCAACCTAAAAACACTTAAGTCACCTCAAGCGTTTTGTGGAAGACCCTCAAGCATCTTTTAAGGGAGTAGGTACAACTCATCTGACCCTTGTCAAGCATTTATGGTGATTTTTAATTAAGGGATATTGAAGACCTAAGGAGGAAACCCTAATTTTCATGCTTAAACATCATTGTTTAAAGAATTTCTCCATCTGTATCTTAGAGCGGTGATAGCCAAGGATTTCATTATGGGAGGTTGATCTTTCACCCAAAGTTGTGCCTACACTGTTCCTCGTATCACTCATACACTCGGTCCCTTACATTGCAAAAACCTTGACATTACGTGCCCTCTTTCATCTCAAATTGTCATCGAGTCCAAGGTTGGAAAAAGAGATTTTGACATAGTAAACTGAGGTTGTCATTGGGTTTTGCCTCTCACCCTCATGCCTAATATACATATACCCTCATATTCTCAACCTCCTATCCCTACTCCTTCCATCACCTCCTGCTTTTCATGTTTCTCCATCCACTCACATTCCTTCATGACTCATTCACCTTGCCATCCACACATATCCTTCCACCTTAAGACAACACTCCTTCATCACCCTCTCTCGATGCATCGAGACAATGAGGAAATGAAAATGAGCAATCAAATGAAAATGAGGAAGGTCAATAAAAAATCAAGTAATGAAGAGGAAGGCAATAAGGCAAGTAGTGATAAAGCACCAATCGATGGATCGAGATAAAGGCGACAAAGCACATGTCGGTAAAAGGCATATTAAAGCTCACAATAGTGAGGAAAATAGTGATAGAAGCCATAAAAAGTAGTGAGCATCATGGCGATGAAATCGAAGAGCCATGAGAGCAGCCATGAAAGTAGAAATGATGATGGTGATGAAGATAGCAGTGGGGAAAATAAGGCTTAGAGAATATGAGGGGAAAGGCCCCGGGGGGGAAAAAGATAAAGAAAACCTTGAAAACACGGCTAATCCATCCCCTACGAGGCATCCCAAACCTAATCAGGACAAATCCAAAGTTTGGCAAGTTTTTGAAGTTTTTGGTTTTTGACTTTTTTAGGGCACTTTCTTGAGAAGTGGTTTGCATTTTTGAGTTCATCTTTCCAAGTACATCACACACACACACCAAATTTTAAATCATTTGGAGCATGTTGGTCCCAAAGGTCAAAAACAAGCAAAATTTCACCATTATGCCCCTATTTTCAAAGATGGTGTTGCGCCCTTAACGATCTTGGATAGGAAAATGGACACCAAATTGAAAAATAAGGTAGTTTTGAAGTATACTCAGTAATATTTCCAACCGGCTATCATGGAGCTCATTCCAGCAACGGGAAGGCCTTTAAAACTGGGCTGTGACACGTTGACCTATTTTTTTCGGTGCGGTATTTGCGCCCTTGGACCTCAATGTGCGCCCTTGCACAGAAGTCAAAAAAGCACAAATTTATTGCAAATAGATATTTTGAGTTTTTAGCAAATCACTCAAATTTAGGTGTACGAGGTTATTTTTCATTTATTGCATTAGATATTTTGTGCCTTGGGCCTTGCATAGTCTTAATGGACAAATTTAGCATTATAGTGGTATTTATGACATTTTGAGAACCATAGTTAGGGTTTTGGTCCTCTTTTCTTGTTAAATATAGCATTGCGGCCTTATTGTACATGTTGGATGATTATTGAGAGTAATACATAGACTTTGAGATTGAAGAGAAATTTGGCTTTGGTTTTTTGTGGATGGCTTGGCTTGCTTGAAAATGGAGAAGGCTTACTTGCAGGATCCATGAGCATAGTTAGTGGTGATGTGTTCCTTATTTAGTTCTTGTTTCTCATGTTATCATTTTGTTCCATCTTTCTATTGTAGTAGGAAAAAAGTTTTAGGCTAAGAAATGTTGTTTAGAGGCACCTTAGCTCTGTTTGTTTTCTATTGCTTCCATGTTTTCCTCTGCTAGGTCAGTCTAGAGAATTCTTAATTTCTCTCTAGACCCACTGATGCTTGTTTATATTAAATATTATTCAATGAATAAAATGTCAAAGTAGTTATATGGTTAGCCCTGCTCTTTGCCATAACTTAAACATTGTTTTTAAGGCATTTTACTTTGAAGTTTTGCTGATTAGGTTTAGCTAAAGAGGTTTATGATTTTCCATGCCCTTTTTCTCATTTTAAATGGTTGCTTTGGAGGCATTTGTAGTTTTATTAATGAGTTTAGGAGTTACCTTTTCTTTGATCTCTGTTATAGGTCTATCTTAAATTTTTTCTATGCTTGAAGGTGAAATCACTAGAAGATTTACAAGTTTCTTGCCTTCTATAGTTCACTGGATTGTTGTCTTAATGTTTTCTTGAGAGGGTTTAGTCAAAGAATTTATTGGTATACCCATTATTTGATTATTTCTCATGCTTAATAATCTTAAAGGTCATTCTTGTTAAGGTATTTGTTGAAGGATTCTTAACTACCCTTTTGCACCTACTATGTTCACAAATTTGATGTTCATTTCATTCACATAAAGCCTTTAGATCCATTTGACTTTGTTAGATTTTCCCTATGATACACCCTAGACCTATTGATTAAACTCCTCAAGACCTTTGTAGACTCCATATCCCAATGAATTAACAATATCTCACTCTATCTAAACTACTTGGCAACCTACCCAACCAACCAAACAAGAAAACAAACCCTAAACCTAATAACTATCCTAAGATCAAAACCTAAAAGCTATCAAGTTACACTTTTCATACAAGCATAGAGAGAGCCCTCTCTGAGTCTAGGAAGGCTAGGTCCTAGGACTCCAAAAATTGGTCTGATGTTACCCTTGTACATTTGGTCTTGCCAATCTAACAAAATATAGGGACCTAACATAATGGCGATCACGGTGGGGCCTCTGAGTAAATAACATCCTAAGCACACCTTAAGAACTCTCAAATACTTGTTAGACTAAGAAAATCAAGTGTTAGCCAAGAGTAATATCTAATTGATTCACCATACTAGTAACACGATGACTCAACTGGAGGAAACTCATTAAAGTCTTAGTGTTACATAAAAACTCAGAAAATCCAAAACATCTCTAGATTGGTTTTGGAATTGTTGATGGTGGACAACAAGCTAACCCAGAAATCAGTAAACCTCATCCACCTAGTGACTCCACTAGCCTTCAGTAGGCCTACTAACTTCACTAGCTCTCATAGACTCCCCTGGGAATAACTAATCGGTCGTAGCAGTTTAGAACCCAGTCACTCATTGTGTGAGCTTAGTATCCTTGCAGATAGGTCTGGTTTCAAGGCACTCCTAAACTTTCAACGTCTCTGCATCATTGAGTTTGAAATCTGGCTTCACAAAGGATTAGAACCAGATCTCATCCTGACCCTAACCCTCCTACCATAGTTGATGACCCGGAAAGGATTTTGTGGAAAAATTCTAGGACCCAACATTCAACTACTGTTAGGACCATTCACAAGGCAAGTTCAGTCCCTAAAAACCTCACAACCTTGCAAGGTCCCCAATTTGACTTATATCATAGAAAAAACCTTTTTAGAACTAAGTCCTGGAGTGGGATAGACTAGACAGACCTTAAGCCCATAGATTTGCAGCAGAGTCCTAGTAGAGAATCCTCTCCTTCCACTCCTCCTAATTTTCAGCTTCTCCGAAACTTTGGCTCCTTCCATTCCAAATCTTCTCAATCTCAGTTTGTTGGTCTGAGTACATATACCACTCCCATTCACACATCCACTGTGCAAACCACACCACTTCATCCTCCATATCCTCTCACAAACCCTCCTTGGGTTCCTTTACCTCCAATCATGGCAGCATGGTTTTACCCCTTAGTTCTACCCTTATCTTTGCTACCCATGTCTCAAGACTACCAATCCAAAATCCCCCACTTTATCGGAGCTGAATCTACCACTGCCCAACAACATGTAGATAGGATGAATGCAGCCTTTGACTACCAAGATATAGAAGAGGAGACCATAAAAATGAGGATGTTTGCCTAAAGCTTAGGAGGAGAAGCTAAAAAATGGTTCAAAAAATTAACTCCTAACAGCATACATGATCTCCCTTCCCTCTATCAAACATTCATAAACAAGTGGGAGATTAAGAAAAACCTTCTCCAAATCCTCTTAGAATATAACAACCTTAAGAGAAATGTTGGGGAAGGTGTCCAAGACTACTGCACTAGGTTCAATAGTGTGTACAATTCCCTCCCCTCTCACATGAAACCTCCACAAGGACTAGCCTTAGTAAAATTTCCAGAGGGTTTTGATCCAGACATGACCTACCAATTAAGAGAAATAGACCCCCTAACTTTAGAAGACATGCAAAGGGGAGTTGTGAGTGTAGAGACCAATATGATTGAAAAGAGGGCTAGGATGAGGTTAGAAAATAAGGTCACATACAAAGATGAAACCATGGCCTCCACATCTAATGCCAAGGTTGACAATCTAGTGAGGGTAATGGAAAGAATGATGGAGAGGATCAACTTGAATGAAATATCACCTCCTAGGGAAAACCAACCAAATTCCAAAAATAGAAATAGAAATCAGAACTTTAGAAGAGACCCTCCCCAAAATAGAAAAAGAGACAATGACCAACAAATCAGGCCTCCTTTCCAAGACAACTATGTATATGAAGAGGAAAGAAAGAGTGAACAACCAGAAGAAAAACATGTAAACTTGCTAGGCTTTGATAATGAGGGTGATGTATTTCTCACTGGAGAAGAACAAGGGTTATTTTCCTCAAATCAAACTAAAAAAAACTATGAAGATTCTGAAGAGTAAAAATTAGGATTTTAAAATGACATAATGGAGGTCCATAGGTGATATGACCTTAGGAGTAAGAAAAACCAAGATACCTCCAAGAAATAAAAACTAGAAACTATTGTTAAGAATAACCCTAAAAACATAATGAAAAGTACAGTAGAAAACATCAACACCATGGCTAAGAAATCTGATCAAAACAAAGACAAAACTAGCCAATAAAATGGTGACCCAAGCTGCCCTAGTACATCAACTAGTGGCCCTGGAAAATCTGCTCTAAATGACAGTCCTAATAAAAATCAGCAAACCAAAATGGATGAAAAGGCTATGTGTGACAAAACTGATGTAAATATACCAAAGACAGTAGCACCTTTCAGTTTTGAGGGTGAGATTTCCAAATTCAAAATAAGCATACCTCTTGCTGAACTAGTAACTCAAGATGTATATAGGTCCCAAATGTTGAAAGCTTTGAACATAGGAAATGACACCGACACTCTGAACCTAACTGATGACAAACCAGAGCTATTGTTTGGACCTGAGGTAGAGGGAAAATATCAATAAGGAGTTGTCCCTCCATTCTATGTTAGCTTAAACATTCATGACAAAATCTTGCACAATGTTATGCTAGACTCCAGTGCTTCACACAATCTCATCCCCAAGGTGGCAATGGAGAGATTAGGCCTCGAAATAACCAAACCTTACAAGGACTTGTATTCTTTCGATTCAAGCAGAGTCAAATTTTTGGGTCCAATTAAGGATTTGTGTGTCATTCTGGCACAAATACCTACTAAAATTCTAGTTATGGACATTGTAGTGGCTGACATTCCCCCGAAGTATGGCATATTTTTTTCCAGATCATGGGGAGCCAAACTCCAAGGGAACATCCAAATGGACATGTCCTATGCTACCATCCCGGTCTTTAACCAAACAAGGAGATTGTACTGAGAATCACACATGAAATATATGGTTAGCAATCAAGATAGGCCAAACAACACCCCTCTTCATTCCATACATTCAGACCTTGACTCATTTATCTTTTATAATGAATATTACATTGATGAAAAAGTAAATGAAATTGAGAAAGATCTAGGCCTAACACAACATTCAAACCAAATACTAAATGAATAACTTGACAGCCAAAACTCTAGCAGCCCTGAACAACAACATAATGGTGAAGTTGAACTTGAAACACTTTAGAACATGAGCTTTGATGGATCTTGTACAAAAGCTGGTTCAGGGGCTGGTGTTTGGATACATAACACCAATGAAGGTCACTCCTACAAACTAGACTTTCAATGCACTAACAATATCGCAGAGTATGAGGCCCTTCTCCTTGGTTTACATTTTCTGAAAGACATAGGAGCTAAGAAAATTTCAGTTCAAGGGGATTCTGAACTAATCATTAGACAAATCAAGGGAGAATATTATGCCAAGAATCTTAGGCTAAGAGATTACAGGAATGTTGCCTTATCTATCCTAATTTTTTTTGAGAAGTATGAAATTACCTCCATCCCTACAGCTCAAAACAACCTTGCCAATGAACTTGCCTTTGCTGCCAGCACATGCCAAATACCCCATGCCAGTGAACAATACACTGTCAAAGTAAAAAACTGGCCTACAGTACGTGACAACATAGACTATTGGCAAGTGTTTGAGGGTGATAAACAAATTGATGATTTTTTTCAATTGAAGAATGAATTTATAATACCAAAACTAAGTTTAGAGCATGAACAAGATTTCCCAAATGAAGAACTAACACCAAAAACAGAACCATTTCCTTCTACTAATGTAAATCTATTAGAACACTTTTATAAGGTAGAATTTTCTAGGGACCCAAATCAAAAGGACCTTGAGGTTTTACAATGCAAATATGACTCATTACTGAGAGGTCTTACCCCCTTAGAAGAGTTATTTGACTTCAATGGTGTTGCTAGGAAGCCAAAACTGGAAACCACCAAAACTGATGTGGAAGAATGCAACATAGGCAGCATAGAAAAACCAAAAATGATCAAGCTGTCCAAAACTCTCCATCCTCACATAAAATAGAAATATATAGAGTTTTTCAGAGAGTTTAAAGATGTTTTTTCATGGGGGTATGAGGACTTAAAGTCCTATGACACAAGCATTATTCAACATAAGGTTCCTCTAAAGGAAAATCAGAAACCATTCAAGAAAAAATTGAGAAGAATAAACCCCGTCCTAGTGCCTCTAGTTGAAAAGAAATAAAGAAGGTGTATGATGTTGGTATCATAGTCCCACTTAGGTACTCAAAAAGGGTTTCTAACCTTGTGTCAGTAATAAAGAAAACAAGGGAGATTAGTTCGTGCATAGATTTTAGAAACTTGAACAAAGCTTCCATGAAGGACAACTACCCTTTACCCAAAATGGATCATATACTACAAAGAGTGGTAGGCTCTAAGAGAATATCATTGCTTGATTGCTTCTCACGTTACAATCAGGTACTAGTACTGCCAAGTGATCAGCATAAAACCGCGTTCATAACACCTTGGGGCATATTCATGTATGTAAAAATGCCATTTGGGTTGATGAATGCGGGGGATAATTTTAAAAGAGCCATGGACATAGATTTTTATGAAGACATAGGTTACTTCATAGTGATATACCTTGATTCCATCACTATCTATTCTAAAACTGATGAAGAACACCTAGTTCATTTGAGAAAGGTCTTTGAAAAGTGTTGGAAGTATGGCCTATCTCTGAATCCTAAGAAAACATTGTTTTGTCTTCAAGAAGGAAATATCTTAGGCCACATCATTTCCGGAGAAGGGATAAAGATAGACCCCAAAAGGATTGAAGGTATACTACAAATCAACCATCCTAGAAACATTAAAGAGTTGCAATATTTCATTGGAAAGATAAACTTCCTAAGAAGGTTCATACCCAACCTTGTTGAACTCCTAAGAAATATCAAAAACATGATAAAAAGAGAGGTAGGAGTCCAGTGGACCACGGAAGCCAAACAATCCTTTGAACTGGTGAAACAAGCCCTTACCCAAACACCAATTCTAATCAGCCCCAAATTTACCAAGGATTTCTTCATTTTCTCCTTTGCATCAAAACACACTATTGCTACTGTATTGATTCAAAAGAACATGATGGGACAAGAAAAACCCATAGCCTTCTTCAGAAAAGCATTGATGGATGCTCCTCTAAAATATGAAATCATTGAGAAACAAGCCTTTTCCTTGATCAAAACATTGAAAGACTTTAGAGTTTACATTTTGCACTCTGATCTTATTGCTTTTGTTCCACATATAGTTTTTAAAGACATTCTGAATCAGGAACCTGATGGTAAAAGGGGTAAATGGATTTCTATTATCTTAGAATATGATTAGAAATCAGATCCACTAAACTGATTAAAGGAAAAGGACTCGCAAAACTCATGGCTGAATGAAATTTTCAAGCACTAGACATGAATATGGTTGATGCATTAGAGGAACAGGAAGATTTCACGGCTCTCCCCATTGAAGAATTATTTTTGAATTCATCTTGGTATGTTGATATTTTATATGTGTTTTTTTATATTAATTCTCCTCCTACTTTATCCAAAACAAAAGCTAGATTCTTGAAACAAAAGGCTTTAAATTTCTGCATTTTAGATGGAGCTTTGTATTGGAAAAATTATATTGGCATCTTTCTTAAATGTTTGCTTGAAGATGATGTAGATAGAATTATGCATGAGTTTCATGAAGGAGAGTGTGGAGGTCAGCTCTATTGGAAAACTAAAGCCAACAAAATCCTCAGAGCTGGTTACTATTGGCCCACTCTTTTCCCTAACATACACAAGCTAGTTGCAACTTGACATAAATGCCAAATATTTGATGGCAAGAAAAAAATCCTACCCTTGCCCTTGCATCCTATCAGTGTTGAAAATCCTTTTCAACAATGGGGTTTAGATTTCATTGGTGAAATCCACCTTGCCTCATCTATCGAACATAAGTGGATTTTCACTGCTACTAATTATTTCACCAAATGGATAGAAGCCATCCCTTCAAGGAATGCCACTGACTTAGTCATCATAAAATTCCTTGAAACCAATATCTTGTCCAGATTTGGTTGTCCCAAAAAGATAATCACCGATAATGCTGCTGCATTTAAGTCGAAAATAATGGTGGAATTTTGCTACAAATACCACATCACACTAGGGGACTCTACCGCTTATTACCCTAAAGGTAATGGGTTGGTTGAATCCTCTAACAAAATTTTGGTAAACATCATCAAGAAGCTGTTGGAAGAGAACAAAAAATCATGGCATAGCAAACTGGTGCATGCACTATGGGCTGATACACTAACAACTAAGAAATATATCAATATGTCTCCCTATCATCTAGTGTATGGCATGGATGATGTTTTCCCAACATCATTGGGAGTAAAATTTATGAAGCTTCTTCAAGAGATGCAATCGGAAGAGAATGACATGCAAAGGAGGCTGAACCAAACCATTCATTTGCAGCAGTCAAGGGAAGAAGTTTACAAAAGAACATAAGCAGTGAAAGTGAATATGAAGAAGATCTTTGACAGAAGGACCAAAGCCAATGACTTCCAAACTGGAGACAAGGTGTTGAAATGGGATTCAAGGAGTGATGACAAAGGCAAGCATGGAAATTTTGAAAATTTGTGGAAGGGTCCTTACATCATTCATTCAGTTAGAGGTAACAATGCTTTATTTTTACAAGAGCTGGATGGAGTAGAGTTAATCAGAGGTCCTGTCAATGGCATGCTGCTCAAGCACTATTTTTTTAAAAATTTCTAGTTTAAGTCTTTCATTCATTGTACATAACATTGCTTGATGAAAGATAACAAAAACAAAAACACAAAACCAAAGAAAGCAAGAAAAAGGGGGCAGGAAATTAATAGATACAACCCCATACCCAAAAAAGAGTACCGCTGAAAGTGTGCAAGCCTAAATGCCACTATTATTGAGAAAGAAAGTCTTGTTTAGTCATCTAGCCTAATCATGACTGAACATGTTTTACATTTTTGCTGATAAGTTAATGAAATAAGACTTTTCAAATCATTTAAGCTTGAATTTTCAGTAGATTAGATTAGGAATGATTACTGGTTCCCAACGCATAAATATGAACCAAAAGAAAAAGAGGGATGCCTAACCAATTCTAAATCATAGCCCTCAAGTTTTCTAGTTTTTTATTATACAAAAATGATGTCTGTGTGCAGCTTTTCCAAATGCCACAACCCATGGAAAATCAGATTTCTTAATCCTGGTTTGATCATGTTTTCAATTTCATGTTAGTAGGATAGAGAATAAAGTTTTTCAAACAGCTTAATCTTGACAAATGAGTAGACTAGGTAGAGAATAAGAGAGTTGATTATCCTAATTTGAACTCTTGGAAGTGAAAAGGGTACAAGTAGGTAGTTTTTTATGTTTTCTAAAAAAAATTATGTCAAGGGTTTTCCAGTCCAAGTGCACCAAAAGAAGAAAAAATGTTAGGCCCGGTATGATGGGTAGGTAGAAGTGAGATTGAAGCACACATGTCTTTCTCATTTTGAGATCATAGCTTCAAGAGAACATCAACAAATAAAGGAGGAAAGGATTTTCAAAGTACAAGTAAGGCACTGGTCTTTAAACCTCAGAGATTTGAACTCTAAGGTTCTTGACACCTCCTGAAAAGGAGATGCCCTCCCTGAGTGGAGCCACTATTAGTCATCAATAATTTTTTCCCTTTATAGATGACTAAATATTGGTTCTAGATTTCTAAAAGAAAATTTCTTTAAATATTGTGGGTTATAGATGTCTCTCTGCCTTCATTGTCCTTATGGAATTTTTTTCACTATTCTACCATTTTTGCATTTCATGGTCACCCTACCACTCCTTAAAAACTCCTTATGGGCTTGTGCCACTCATCTATATCCTATGTTCCCACCTATAACCCCATTTCTCTATTTTTTCCTTTTCCCATAACACCACTTTCATCTAGGGTTACCAATCAACCTATTCATTCCCATGTTCACCAGGTTCCTCAAGCATTAATGGTCTCAAAACTATCTCTGTAGGCTCTTTAGATAAATCAAGTACATTAGATTTTGGATATTCAATACATCAATTTGTCAAATAATCTGTTTTTACACCTAAAGATCCCAAACCATATTAGAAAATTAAATATTACAGAGCAATGAAACACGTAAAATATGCGGAAAACACAAGCACACAAAGCACATAAAACCAAAGAGACACAGATATATGTGGTTCACCCAGTTTGGACTACGTCCACCCCGAACAGCTAGTCCTTACTTTCTGTTATCCAGCAAAATGAAGAGACACAACCTACAACAGACCTACTGTAATATCCTCTGTTCTCTCTCATAGTCTCACTATCTGTTTCTTGCTCCAAGAATACACATACAATACACTTCCGCAATACAATACCCTCATACAAAGCGAGGGGTTGCCTTCTAGGGAAAAAAACCCTAAACTAAACATAACTTCTACTGGGACACTGTATTTTTGCAATATTGGAAAATACAAAGCTGCAGAGCCTACATCAAACCACTTTGGAATCTGAGGATCTAGCCATCCTAGATTCAGACAGGGATCTCTCTATATATGTGTTCAAAGATATGATCTTCAAGGCTTAAATATGATTTTAGGCTAGTTATTAAGAACAAGGTTGTTTTGTTTGTTTTTGGTTGGGCAAGATACTATGCAGATGAAGGAAGTTTGTATGAATGGTGACGGTGTGAGTAAGTGACATAATGGTTCAGCTGATAAGATAAGCAAGGAGCAGCATCAATCCATTGGTCTATGGAGTCATAATAGGATTTAATTGCACAGCAAGGTTCAAGAGTGGTCCATGGGGCAAGTCATCTATGTCAGAGGATCTCTTTAAGTTGATTTTATAGAATGAAATACTAAGAAATGAAGTTAAGGCAATAAAACATGAAGAAAAAAAGAACAACCTAAGATCAGGTAAGTACCTTTAAACTAGCCTTCTTTTGACATGCATTAAAGGGAAAAACAAAAAAGTAATCTAAGATCAGGTAAGTACTTTGAAACTAGCCTGATTTTGATGTACATTCAAGAGAAAACATTTAAAAACATAGAATAGCTTAACATCAAGTAAAGACTTTTAACTTAGCCTTCTTCCAGCATATTCAAAGGGAAAACATTCATGATAAACACAAAAAGTAGTCTAAGATCAGGTAAGTAATTTGAAACTAGCATGCTTTTAACATACTCTTCAGGGAACTCTTCAAAGCAACTTTTGGAGAAGAAACTAGAGGACAGGGCAAACCATAAACTTCTCTAGCTCAACTTTAATTAGAAGACTTGTCAAGAACATTCAAAGACAATCTCTCAAGTTGTACTCAGGAAACATGGGCTTACCAACACTTCTCTGGTTATACTCTATTGAATTATCTTTAAATAAACAATCAGCATAAAACATAAGGGATAAAGATTTATTAGTGAGATTTAGGGTACTTCAGAAGTAAATCCTAATCTATATTTGTTGTTCTTTATCAGAGAAAAGTGGACAGAATGAAAACATAAATAAAAATAACAATTACAATAAGAAACACATCACCATTGACATAGACTAGGATCCCATAAATCAGCTATTTGTATTTGATGTTCAAACCAGTTACAATATTTAAGTCCAGTGGGTCTCTACAGCTTCAAACTTCTCATCTCAGCTTATGTGTCTTTAATTACAAAACAGAGCTAAAAAAACTTCAAAATCTATTTACATACAACGGGTATCCAGAGACCAACCGATATACTGTCTTCTAGAGAAGTATTTATAGGAGAATGAGTAGGTGGAGTGAAAGAAAGGCCTATCTCTTCAATTAATGCAGAGTAAGAGCTTCTTGGACTTTGAAGGGCCAAATGGAGAAGGAATGACATGAATTAACTCTACTAATTGATTATTACATTAAATTTCATCAACTTCATTCACTTTTGTTCACTTTGGGGGATTTTTTGTAGGTTGGCAATTAATCCTGAGCTGTCTTTAGAAATATCTCTGACTGTGTAATTAATATACGTGCCTTTTTAGGTGGAAGGCTTGTAGGTGGCATTTTGAAGATTAATAGCCTCGATGATGTGGCATTTGGGGGCTTATTTTACTAATCTGTCTATTTTTGTGGCTTTAAAACACTGTTATAACTTTGATTCTGCTTTATGACTTTATAATCATCCTCGGACTTGCCTTTAAACCTTTCATGTTGACTGTTTTCACTTTCTAAGCATTGGCTCAGCCTTTGATACACTTTAGGCCTTCTTTAAATCATTTTTCGGGCTTTTCATGCTTTTGGTCCTTTACTTGACCTTTCAACCTTTTAAACTGTCTTTATCCCCAAACTGTGCTTCATTTACTGTGTTTATCCCTTCGAACCGTGGATTAAACCCTTTGAATTTTTAATCTCCATTGTCTTTTCTTTTACCGGGAAGCTTCTTTTCTTCATCGTTTGGTCTTCAAGAGATGGTGATTTTCGACCCTTCCCCTTCATAGACAGTGGGAAGGGTTTTTACTTTTTAAACCTCCATCAAACCTGCAACATAAAAAACTGTTAATAGAATGTTGCGTTCATATGGTAAAACTACTTCCAGAGGTTGGGAGGAGGGCGAAATGAGCAATGAGGAGAGAAAATGTATGCAGGAAAAGGTTCCAAGGTGGAAACCTATGAAAAAGGGGTGAAATTTTTCATATTGGAGCGAAATAGTGGAGAGGCGGTTTTTAGGAATACTGCGAACGATTATTGAGTGAACCTCAGGCGGTAAATGGTTTAGCCCAGATGGAATGCGATCCAATTATCTCGCACCACACGTCCTCCACAAAACCACCTATTTCGTGTTCGTTTTGGGGGTTAAACCCTAGCAAAAAAATCTACGTGAAACATGACGTAGGTCGTTGGATCAAGCAGAGCAGATCCAATGGTGGAGGGATGAGTGCAATGGAGAAAGGTGCTCGGTGGATTGGTTAAGTGGAGGCCAGGTGGCAGCATGGGATTGGGGGAGCAGAAAGGTAGTGAGAGGTGGGCCCGGAGTAATGACGTGGGCATTAGCTCAGCTAATTTTTCGGGTAGTGGGAGGGCTTTTTAGGTTGGAGTAACATAGTTTTTAGTGTTAAAACGGAAAACCATAGGTTCTGGGAAAATACAAAGAGAATGAGTTTTTTTACAAAGGGCACAGGGGGTAGAAGAGAATAAGGGAAGGGGCTTAAAAGAATAGGGTAAATGAGGTTTTATGGAGGGTAAAGGGGGAAATTAGGGTGGAGGGATAAGGGGCTTTATCACATCGACAGATCGATATAGCACAAGACGAGGGAAAAGGGGAAAGGGAAAACCTGATGGCACGATGTGATGGGGGCTTAAGAAACTAGGGCTGGGGCCTGGTCATATGGCAGGATATGTGACTAGGGGCTGATGGAAGGAGGGGCTTATCACATCGGCAGGGGGAAGGGGAGCGAGTTAATGTAAAAAAAAATAGCGCCGATGTGATAAAACAATTGCGATGCGATGAGTGCTTTAGCGCCCGGTCATGGGTGCATGGCCATATGATGAAAAAAAGGAGCTGGGGGCTAAGCTAGAAAGGGCTTATCGCATATCGGCATATCAGCGGGATAAGGGTCCAGGGCATATGAAAAGAGATTTTGCTGATATGAGATGATTTTGATCAGGGCCTTCACATCGGTAAAAAGAAGTTTTACAAAAGAAAAAAGGTTGTGATGAAGGAAAAAAGGCTGACAGGCTGCGGGCCATAGTGCTTTGGTCACAGGAACAGGTCACGTGGAGAAAAAGGGGCCAAGGGCTTAAGCAAAGGGGACTTAAGGCCTATAAAAGGGCGGAAAAATGGTTTTCCAAGCTTTTCATGTGTTTTTTATGTTTTTTCAAGGTTTTCTGAGTTCCGATAGGGTGAAAGAGAAGGGCTTTAAACCAAAAAAGGGATTTCATGGTTTTAAAAGGATTTTTTGATGAAATGGATGGTAAAACATGGATTTTTATAAGAAAATGGAGGATAAATGAAAGGGAAAATATGAATGAAATGGGTTTTTAGAAAATCATGTAAAAATAGCCTAAAATAACAGTCTCTTTTGATATCAGCAAGATTTCTTGTTGGATTTTGGAAGTGGAAAAAACAGGGAAATGGGATTTTTGGACAAGGGACACAAAGAGGCAGAAAGAAGTCACAAATTTTTGTAGGAAGCTTGTTTCTTGCAAACTAAAGAATTGTTTTAGTCATCATTTGCTGAAACAAAATCTACTGATGGCTGACAGTGGCTCCACTTTCGGATGGCAGCTCTTTTGAGATGTCAAGAACTTCATAAATAGATCTCTGGGATGTAGCCCTCTGCCTTATCCATTGACAACCTGCTTCTCTTTTGATCATGCTGCTTTAGAAAAGATGATCAGTATTTCATACCAGCAAACAAATTTCTCCCAAACATTCTGTTAGTGTCAGTCTAGTCATACTGCCATCAGTGATAAAAATTGCTCTTTTGCATTTGCATATTAGGAATCCCATACCACAAATTTTCACCATTCCATTAGGTCATGGATTCATTGATGGTAGTGGTATTTTCATCAGTTTTCCCTCATGTGAAACTTGCTGATTCTCCTCTCTATGGTCTTAGTCATGAATCACTTTCACTCCCAATCCATATTATTAGGTCATAGGGTTGGTCCCATTAGGTTCTAGGGTCTCACCATGGTCAAATATATCAGTCAAGTGTCAATAAATATCAACAAGGTCATGAGGAGGCTAATAAACTCAAAGTCACAGCATCTCAGAAGATCAAAGAAATGTTTTATTTAGATTGATGTGATTTTCGCCTCAAAACCATGTTTTGAGGTGAAAACATGGTACTTTTCTTTCATTACCATATTTTGTGTAATTTTATGTCATCATATGTAATAAGTTGCACTTCAAAAACCGCTATCTCCACAAAGTCATCACCCTGCCTTTCAAAGGTGTTTTCCACAGTATTCCTAGTGTAAAATCATGTTCTAAGTATGTCCATCAGAAAGAGCCCGAAAATATTTTTCTAACAGTATATTATACTCTCAAAACTAACTTCTGGATCGAAAATTATGCCTAAGTGAAAGAAGGTCCCCTATAGTCTAAAACCTACCCCTTTTCCCATTTGCACTTTGAACTTTATTTTATAAAAGTTTAAAAGTTTTCTTTATAAACCCCCCCACCCCCCCTTTTCCCTATCCGATTGCATGAACCACATTGTAAAATTTTTAATAATCAATTAACCTCTGATGCGATTGGATAATCCCCTTCTCCAATCAAATTGCAACATTCAAATGCGACTTTCGATTGACCTCCCCTGATCCGATCGAAATCGCATCACTTAAATCGCAACCCCCGATTGAGTACTTCAAATTGGTCCCTTTCCAATTGGGAAAAACCCTGATTCGCCCTTCCCCGATTACTTCGATGCGATTGGATTAACTTTGGATCAATCGCATCATGACTTTGCAGTCCTTAATATCCACGACCCCGCTCCTCCGATTTCCCGATTGTGATTGGCCAGGGCCCCACCTTAAGACATTTATGCCCTGCTTCAATAATAAAGCCTTTTCCCTTTGTAAAAGCAATAAAATTATTTTGAAAGGTTTTTGAATACTTCATCGCATCTTGCTTTTCCCATGTTATGTCTAAAACCTCTGCCTCCCTTCAAGCCAATGCGATTGATCGCAATCGGCTATTCCCTTTGCACAATACATTTTCTCCCAAAACCCGATTTGCGATTGCGATTACATTTCCCCTCGAGTCCCACCTAAAAGCCCTTCTGCTTTTTCAAATAAGAAAAGTTATTTTCCTTTGTAAAGTAGAAATATTAAAGTATATGAATTTTCAAAGGTTTTCTTCCCATTTCTCATTGTATCACCCTTTGTTCCATCGCATCGCACATTTCATTCCCGAAACACTTAGCCTCCACTCCCAAACGCCGATTTGCGATTGCAATTCCCCTATTTCCCTTATACATCATCGCATCACATATATCCAAATCGCTCTATTCCAAAACACTTCCCCTCTTCTGATTGCGATTGCGATTCGGGCCCACATCCCTTTCCCTTTGCTATTTTCCATTCAAAGGGGGATTTTTCTTCATTTAGGGCATAATTTTACTTTTCGAATGGTTTTCAAAAGGAATTTTCTTCAAAATTGGTTTTCTTCAAAGGATCAAGACAGAGAGACAGTAAAAGGGCTGAGAGCTAATTGTGAAATAGAGATCTTGCGATAGCTACAAAATAGGGACCTCTTCTTCAGATGTCCTATTTTCATTTATCCAGTATAACAGCGAATCTCAAGATGGTCAGAAATGTATTGTTGCTCCTTCTTTTCAGGGGCAGATCGTTGGTTTTCTTCCTATGTTTACATGTCAGTTCTTCACCTGGCAAAACTGCTCCTCTTTCTGTGGATCAATCTCCCTCAATTTCTGTCTATTTAATATAATTTTGAATCATTAGTAAGTCAGTAGGTAGGGGAATTAAGTGTGGAAAAACATTCAAGGATGCTCTGTGCTCCATTGTAACAGTTTGACAGGGAATTAATAAATATATGCAGCTCTGATTTGTGGGATCCCTGTGGTATGAATTTTAGCACTTGTTCTTTTCTTTGTGTTCATATGTAAATTTGTTATGTTCACCATTCATTCATAAACATCTCTAGTTGAATTTTTTCAAGATAGATAGGTAGAATCCATTTTTAATGCTCTGCCTTGGAGAATCATTCAATATTCTGTGTTTTCTTCTGTTTGAAAGGGATCCATCTCCTATGCCCTTTTCAGCTTCTCACCAATCTTACCATCCCATAACTATTTAAACTTAATTGTTAAAATTCCTGCCTACCTTGCCCCATGAAATAACCTGTATCTCTAGTTTAATTCCCCTGATTCAAACTATCCCATTTTTTCCATACAACCCTGAAAATTCATTCATTTAAAACATTTCCCATTATTATACCTAGCCTAATATCAGTTCATAATTGTACTTTTTTGAATGTATTTTCACAGAGAGAGCCCTCCACTAACCTTGTAGGGCTAGCTACAAGGCTGAGCGTGGTTTAAGGTTACCCTGATTTGCCTTCCTTCAACCTAAGGTTCAAATGAGGTGCTAACATTTCTGGCGACCATACTGGGGAACTGTTTTGTAGAACAAAGATTGATCACCCCAGTAATATTTTCGTTATAAATTCCTGGACTCTGGAAGATGATGTTCAGAGTTTTCTAGCCTGAGATAAAATTTTGTAAAGTAGAAATTTGAACACATTGGCTTCAAAAAGATACACAAGGGCCAATCCAGATCCAAATCCTCCCCCTATGTTTGAAAATCCTAATATCATTCAAAGAATAGTCAGAAGACAAGAAGGATCACTAAGCCCTAGACCTATCTTTAGATCCCATACTTGGCCCAGTGAGTGGTTGTTTGTAGAATATTTTTCTTTTGATGAGTGTTTTGAGATTTCTTTGTTTAGAAGTAAGTCCGAAACTGCACTTGATGACACAGTTTTAGATCCAGAATTTCTTGTAGATATCGAAGTTCAAAGGGAAATACATCAATTGATGATTATATTTTGAATTCCCCTCAGTCATCTATCATTCTAAGTAATATCTATGAACCTTCAGAGTCATCAGGAACATCATTTCCTCCTCCTAATTCATCATCATTCCCATCCTTCAATTCTCAGCTTTCATCTCCTCCATCAACACCTCCCTTAAATCCTAGTAGCACCAACACCGTTGTAAATCCACCTCGAGCCATGGCTGCCTGGTATGCACCCCTGGTTTTACCTCAGAATTTGAATGATATGCCTGCTGATTATCAAAGTAAAATTCCTATCTTTGATGCCACTTAGAGCATCACAACCCAGCAGCATGTTGATAAGATGAATGAATTTTTTGATCTTCATGAGGTGGAGGCAGAAAATGTAACCACAAGGTTGTTTTTCCAAAGCTTTGGAGGTGAAGTTAGAAAGTGGTTCAGAGCCTTGCCAGCAGGCTCTATCCGCACTTTTCAGGAGTTACATACACAGTTCTTAGACCGGTGGGAGATAAAGAAAAACCCACTCCAAATTTTGTCTGAATATGAAAATATTAAAAGAAATGTGGGTGAAACTGTACAGGACTATTGTCTAAGATTTAATGTTGTATATAATGCTATTCCAGCTAATCTTAAACCTCCTATGGGATTAGCCTTGCTTAATTTTCCAGATGGTTTCGATGCTGATATGGCATATCAACTGCGAGAAAGAGATCCTACCACACTTGAAGACATGCAGAAGATAGTTGTGAGTGTAGAAGCGAATTTGCTAGCCAAAAGAGCGTGGACTAGAGCTGAAAAGAGAGTCACTGTGAGAGAAGAAGCCTCTCCTTTAGACAGTAATATGGACACTTTGATCTAGACAATGGAAAATATGGTTGATCGGCTGACAATTTCAGATAGGCCTAAAGCACAAATAAGGAATCCAAATTTCAGAGGACATCAGCAACTACAATTCAGAATTAAGCAAAGAGAACAGAGAGTGCAAGACACAGCAGCACCACAGAAGTAGATCAAGACTCTATTACAGCAGAATTATGTTCAAGTAATAGAAACATATGATGATGATGATCTTGTGATTGAAGCCAATCATTTCTTCACTGCAGATGGTGTGCCCATCTTTCTTACAGAAGATGAGGAATATACAACGACTACAGACATTCAAAAGGATGAAGATTTCATATTAGCTAATGACACAGTGTTAGAAGAAGAGTCCGATGACTACCAAAGAGGATACATGAACACTTTGTCAGCCCAATAGAAGCATTATTCTTTGAGGAACAAAGATGTCCTGATCAATCCCATTCAGAAGAGAAAAGAGCTTCAATCGAAAAACGATTCTTCAAATACTCAGAAGAAAGGAAAAGAGCCTACATATCCTTCTCCTAGAAAAGCATCTTCAACGACTAATATTCCAAATGAGAAGAACCAGCACAATGCAGCAAAGGAGCAAGTAGAGAAGAAATATCCTCCCATCAAAGAGGTAGAAAAATTTCCTTCTTTTAATTTAGAAAATGAAATTTCTAAGCTGAAGGTGTCCATGCCCTTGACTGAGTTGGTGAAAAATAGTGCATATAAACATCAGTATCTAGAATTTTGCAAATAGACTCTGTATCAGATATGGTTAATGTTGAAGATGACTACCCTAAACTCATCTTTGGCCCACCGATAGAAGATCAATCTGGAGAAAGTGAAGTTCCTCCCTTCTACCTAAGTCTTAGATTACATGAGTTCATCTTACATAATGCTATGTTGGACTTCAGAGCCTCACATGATCTGATGCCCAAAGCCATTATGGAGAAGTTGGGACTTTATATTACCCGCAAATACCATGATTTGTATTCCTTTGACTCTGGTAGGGTCCATTGTATTGGTCTTATCAAAGACTTGATATTATCTTTAGATCAAATCCCAACCAAGAATGTTTTGATGGATGTAGTTGTTGCCAATGTTCCACCACGATTTGGAATGCTTCTATCCAGGTCTTGGGGTGAAAAACTTAAAGGAACCATGCAACTTGACTTTTCTTATGCTACCATTCTCGTGTTTGGCCAATTGAGAAAACTATATAGGGAGAAGAAAATGAAATACATGATCACTAGCCATTAATGCAGTCCACACATATTTAGAGTCATTTGTATTATATTCAGATGGAGGTTTGAATGATGAAAATGTTCAGTTGGTACAAGTAGATGAGATGCCTGAAATTTTAGAAAATTTTAGGGAAATCCTTAAACAGGAGAAAGATAAAGCAGCAAGCACTTCTGGGCTTCCTGCCTGCCAGCAGTAAAAAGACAGTGAACAACAGAAAAATGCAGAAATTAGTTAAGATAAAGTGGAAAAAGAAGCAAAATTTCATCATCTAGAAGAATAAGAAGAAGGCCTATGGAGCGTGGATTTTGATGGAGCTGTTGGTAAGGATGGTGCTGGTATAGAAATATGGATTCAGAGCCCTATTTTCCAGCCTGAAAAGGTTCCTAGTAATGTTAGAGTATGTGCTTACAAATTGGCTTTTGACTGCTCTAACAATGAAGCAGAGTATGAAGATTTGATTGCAGGTTTGAAAATTTTTAAGAAGCTAAATGCAAAAAGGATTTCTGTCTATGGAGACTCAGAGCTGATAATCAAACAGGTAAAAGGAGAGTACCAAGAAAAACATCCACAATTGAGGGCTTGATAAATGTACCTGAGAACGAGAGTTTCCGAGTATGATTTTAATAGTACCTGTGATGGACATTTATTGTTGGATTATCTCGCTTACCATCGCAAGAAATTTGAAAGTTCCAATGAAATCTAGCAACAAGTTTAAATTTAAAGTCAAACACAAGTCTATTGTTCCAAAATTTACATTACAAGGTTTTAGCGAAAATGAAATCAATGTTTTTTATAGTGAAGGAAAAATTCAAGGATACTCTCATAGAAGGTGATTACAATGTTGATGATCAAGAGATTGAAGCAAATCAGATGGACATATTGCAGCTGAAAGATAATGTGATTCCTAGAGGTCTCAGACCTTTAGAGGAGATTTTTGATCAGGATGATGTTGCAAAGAAACCAAGCTTGGTGACTACTGAGAAAGGAGTTGAAGATGTGAATCTTGGAATGTCTCACAAGCCCAAGATTTTGAATTTATCAAAAGAATTGTCCCCTGAGGTAAAGGAATATTATGTTAAATTACTTTCTGAATTTTCTGATGTGTTTGCATGGGATTATTCAGATTTGAAGGTGTATGACAAAAACATAATTCAACATACTATTCCCATCAAGTCGGATCAGAAACTATTCAGATAGAAGCTGAGAAGAATCAACCCAAAGTTGCTGCCATCCATTGAAAAAGAGGTAAATAGATTGTATAAAGTTGGCATCATTATCCTAATTAGATTTTCTGACTGGATTTAAAATTTGGTCCCGGTACGTAAAAAGACAGGAGAGATAAGGTTATGCATAGATTTTCGGAATCTGAATAAAGCATCCTTAAAGGATAACTATCCACTTCCGAAGATGGACCATATTCTATAGAGAGTAGTTGGATCATCAAGAATGTCACTACTCGATGGCTACTCATGCTATAATTAGATCTTGGTGCATGAGAAAGACCAAGACAAAACTGCCTTCACAACACCCTAGGGAACCTTCCAGTACGCGAAAATGCCATTTGGACTGAAGATCGCTGGAGCCACTTTCCAGCGAGCAATGGACATTGCTTTTGCCAATGAAAAGGATGCTTTTCTTGTGGTTTATTTGGATGATCTGATAGTGTTTTCTGGTTCTGATGATGAACACTTGCACCATTTTAGGGTTATGTTTCAGTGATGCAGAAAGTTTGGGATTTCTCTCAATCCAAAGAAAAGTCTGTTTGTTATGGATGAAGGCAATCTGCTGGGGCATATCATCTCTAAAGACAGTATCCACATTGATCCGTCTAGAGTAGAGGCAATTTAGCACATAGACCTTGAGTCTTAGGCTAAATCTGAACATTAATCATCCCATTAATGCAGTCCACACATATTTAGAGTCATTTGTATTATATTCAGATGGTGGTTTGAATGATGAAAATGTTCAGTTGGTACAAGTAGATGAGATGCCTGAAATTTTAGAAAATTTTAGGGAAATCCTTAAACAGGAGAAAGATAAAGCAGCAAGCACTTCTGGGCTTCCTGCCTGCCAGCAGTAAAAAGACAGTGAACAACAGAAAAATGCAGAAATTAGTTAAGATAAAGTGGAAAAAGAAGCAAAATTTCATCATCTAGAAGAATAAGAAGAAGGCCTATGGAGCGTGGATTTTGATGGAGCTGTTGGTAAGGATGGTGCTGGTATAGAAATATGGATTCAGAGCCCTATTTTCCAGCCTGAAAAGGTTCCTAGTAATGTTAGAGTATGTGCTTACAAATTGGCTTTTGACTGCTCTAACAATGAAGCAGAGTATGAAGATTTGATTGCAGGTTTGAAAATTTTTAAGAAGCTAAATGCAAAAAGGATTTCTGTCTATGGAGACTCAGAGCTGATAATCAAACAGGTAAAAGGAGAGTACCAAGAAAAACATCCACAATTGAGGGCTTACAGAAATGCAGTCCTTGATATCTTAAGGACATTTCCTGAGTACACTTTGACAGTAGTACCCAGGATGCAGAATATTATTGTTGATTATCTTGCCACTACTGCAAGAAATTTGAAAGTTCCAATGAAATCTAGCAACAAGTTTGAAATTTATGTCAAACACAAGTCTATTGTTCCAAAAAATTTAAGGTATTGCCAAGTGTTTTGGGATGAAAATGAAATCAATGCTTTTTTATAGAGTGAAGGAAAATTCAAGGATACTCTCATAGAAGGTGATTACAATGTTGATGATCAAGAGATTGAAGCAAATCAGATGGACATATTGCAGCTGAAAGATAATGTGATTCCTAGAGGTCTCAGACCTTTAGAGGAGATTTTTGATCAGGATGATGTTGCAAAGAAACCAAGCTTGGTGACTACTGAGAAAGGAGTTGAAGATGTGAATCTTGGAATGTCTCACAAGCCCAAGATTTTGAATTTATCAAAAGAATTGTCCCCTGAGGTAAAGGAATATTATGTTAAATTACTTTCTGAATTTTCTGATGTGTTTGCATGGGATTATTCAGATTTGAAGGTGTATGACAAAAACATAATTCAACATACTATTCCCATCAAGTCGGATCAGAAACTATTCAGATAGAAGCTGAGAAGAATCAACCCAAAGTTGCTGCCATCCATTGAAAAAGAGGTAAATAGATTGTATAAAGTTGGCATCATTATCCTAATTAGATTTTCTGACTGGATTTAAAATTTGGTCCCGGTACGTAAAAAGACAGGAGAGATAAGGTTATGCATAGATTTTCGGAATCTGAATAAAGCATCCTTAAAGGATAACTATCCACTTCCGAAGATGGACCATATTCTATAGAGAGTAGTTGGATCATCAAGAATGTCACTACTCGATGGCTACTCATGCTATAATTAGATCTTGGTGCATGAGAAAGACCAAGACAAAACTGCCTTCACAACACCCTAGGGAACCTTCCAGTACGCGAAAATGCCATTTGGACTGAAGATCGTTGGAGCCACTTTCTAGCGAGCAATGGACATTGCTTTTGCCAATGAAAAGGATGCTTTTCTTGTGGTTTATTTGGATGATCTGATAGTGTTTTCTGGTTCTGATGATGAACACTTGCACCATTTTAGGGTTATGTTTCAGTGATGCAGAAAGTTTGGGATTTCTCTCAATCCAAAGAAAAGTCTGTTTGTTATGGATGAAGGCAATCTGCTGGGGCATATCATCTCTAAAGACAGTATCCACATTGATCCGTCTAGAGTAGAGGCAATTTAGCACATAGACCTTCTGCGGAACAAAAAGGAGATTCAAGAATTCATTGGTAAGATGAACTTCTCGCTCATATTTATACCAAATTTGGCTGAACATTTAAGAGAAATGACTAACATGTTGAAGAAAGATAGCACTGTCAAATGGAGTGAGGAGGATATCAAGTCATTTAATTTGGTAAATCTTGCTCTGTCCAATGCCCCTGTCTTAATTAGTCCTGATTACACTCAATATTTCATTATATTTTCATTTTCATCGTAGCATACTATGGTTGTTTTTTTGATGCAAAAGAAGGATCAGATTGAAAAGCCAATTTCCTTTTTCAGTAGGACTATTAGATATTCTGCTTTACGGTATAATATCATTGAGAAACAAGCATTGGATCTTATAAAGGCATTGAATGATTTTAGAGTATACATTTTGCATTCACATACTATAGCATATGTTCCTAATGCAGCAGTGAAAGATGTCTTGATGCAAACTGATCTGGAAGGTCAAAGAGGTAAGTGGATAGCATCAATGTTGGAATATGATTTGAAGATTAAACCCACAAAGTTGATCAAAGGACAAGGCTTGGCAAAATTAATGGCTCAATCAAATCTGTGTGCTTTGGATATAATTCTTATAACAGCAATGTCAAAGGATGAGGATGAAGGTTTGCTTGTTCCGGTTTCAGACATTTTTCTACAATCCCCATGATATTCAGATATTTTTTATGTTCCTCAGCATCTTTCACCACCTCCAGGAATGTCTAAAAGCAAAGCTAGATCACTGAAACTTAAGTCTGCTAAATATTGTATTTTAAACAACGTCCTTTATTGGAAAGATCCAGGAGGTATCCTTCTCAATTGTTTGGTTGAAGAAGAGGCCCAGAAGGTAATGCATGACTTTCACAAAGGTGATTGTGGTGGTCATTTATTTTGGAAAAATACAGCTAATAGAGTTCTGAAAGAAGGATATTATTGGCCCACTTTGTTTTCAGATTTGTATAAAACAGTAATGAACTACCATGAGTGTCAAGTTTTTCAAGGAAAAAGGAAATTGCTTCCTCTTCCTTTAAAACCAGTTGCAGTAAACGCTCCCTTTTAGCAGTGGGGACTTGATTTCATAGGGGAAATCCATCCCACATCACTATCATAGCATCGATGGATCTTGACAGGTACATATTACTTCACCAAATGGATCGAGGCTGTTCCAGCAAGGCAGGCAATTGATACGGTAATTATTCAATTTTTAGAATCAAATATCTTATCTCGTTTCGGTTTCCCTCAAAAAATTATAACAGATAACGTAGCAGCGTTCAAATCTAAGAAGATGGTGGATTTCTTCAAAAAATACAATATTGTGTTGGGCCATTCGACAACGTACTACCCACAAGGAAATGGCCTGGAAGAATTGTCGAATAAATCTTTGATAAACATAATTAATAAAATGTTGGAGGCAAAAAAAAGAAACTGGCATCGAAATCTCATCAACGCATTGTGGGCAGACAGAGTCAGCAGTAAGAAATCCATAGGTATGTCACCATTTCAATTGGTTTATGGTACTGATGTTGTTTTTCCTACATCACTTACAGTTCCGGTCATGAGATTATTGCACGAGGTTGGCAGTGAAGAAGATGATAATAAGCGAAGGATCAATCAAATGATCCACCTTCATAAAACAAGAGAGGAAGTGTCTCAGAACGTTATTCAGTTGCAGGAGAAGATAAAGAAGATCTATGACCGTAAGACCAAAGCAGAAAAGTTTCAGTTGGATGATGTGGTGTTGAAATGGGATGCATGAAATGAGGACAAAGGGAAGCACGGTAAGTTCGAAAACCTATGGAAAGGACCATACAAGATTTCAGCATCTAGGGGACATAATGCTTTCCTACTTTCAGAGATGGATGACCAAGATTGCCCTGGAGGAGCAGTGAATGGTAGGATTTTGAAGCACTACCACTGTTGAAGATAATGGATCAGGAACTACGTCACAATCATTGTATATACCATGTTATTTTTGGTCAGATTTCAAGTACACAGTCATTGAAGTTTGGGGCCCGAGGTGAAGGCTATAAAACTTGAATGATATGTGTATGGTTTGGTTTTATTTTAGTTTTCAGTCTTAGTCTTGAGTCAGAGTCAGTTTGCATTGTGTCCTTTTTCAGTATTTTTTGACTCCATGCCCAGTGGATAAGGCTACTTGGTCTACGATGTTCTTGGCACCTCCAAGGAGCTACCATCCCCATTGGAGCCAATGTTAGTGTCAGTCTAGTCATACTTCCATCAGTGATCAAAATTTCTCTTTTGCATTTGCATATTAGGAGTCCCATACCACAAATTTTCACCATTCCATTAGGTCATGGATTCATTGATGGTAGTGGTATTTTCATCAGTTTTCCCTCATGTGAAACTTGCTGATTCTCCTCTCTATGGTCTTATTCATGAATAATTTTCACTCCCAATCCATATTATTAGGTCATAGGGTTGGTCCCATTAGGTTCTAGGGTTTCACCATGGTCAAATATATTAGTCAAGTGTCAATAAATATCAACAAGGTCATGAGGAGGCTAATAAACTCAAAGTCACAGCATATCGGAAGATCAAAGAAATGTTTTATTCAACTTGATGTGATTTTCACCTCAAAACCATGTTTTGAGGTGAAAACATGGTACTTTTCATTACCATATTTTATGTAATTTTATGTCATCATATGTAATAAGTTGCACTTCGGGGGCCGCTATCTCCACAAAGTCATCACCCTACCTTTCAAAGGTGTTTTCCACAGTATTCCCAGTGTAAAATCATGTCCTAAGTATGTCCATCAGAAAGAGCCCGGAAAGAGCTTTCCAACGGTATATTATACTCAAAATTGACTTATGGATCAAAATTTATGCCTAAGTGAAAGAAGTTCTCCTATAGTCTAAAACCTACCTCTTTTCCCATTTGCCCCTTGAACTTTATTTTATAAAAGTTTAAAAGTTTTCTTTATAAACCCCGCCCCCCCTTTTCCCTATCCGATTGCATGAATCGCATTGTAAAATATTTAATAATCCATTAACCTCTGATGCGATTGGGTAATCCCCTTCTCTTATCAAATCGAAACATTCAAATGCGACTTCCGATTGACCTCCCCTGATCCGATCGCAATCGCATCACTTAAATCGCAACCCCCAATTGAGTACTTCCGATTGGCCCCTTTCCGATTGAGAAAAACCCCGATTCACCCTTCCTCGATTACTCCGATGCGATTGGATTAACTTCTGATCAATCGCATCGCGACTTTGAAGTCCTTAATATCCACGACCCCGCTCCTCCGATTTCCCGATTACGATTGGCCAGGGCCCCACCTTAAGACCTTTCCGCCCCACTTCAATAATAAAGCCTTTTCCCTTTTTAAAAGCAATAAAATTATCTTGAAAGGTTTTTAAATACTTCATTGCATCGCGCTTTTCCCATGTTATGTCTAAAACCTCCGCCTCCCTTCCCGCCGATGCGATTGATCGCAATTGGCTATTCCCTTTGCACAATACATTTTCTCCCAAACCCAAATTTGTGATTACGATTACGTTTCCCCTTGGGTCCCACCTAAAAGCCCTTCCACTTTTTCAAATAAGAAAAGGTCTTTTCCTTTGTAAAGCGGAAATATTAAAGTATATGAATTTTCAAAGGTTTTCTTCCCATTTCTCATTGTATCACCCTTTGTTCCATCGCATTGCACATTTCATTCCCAAAACACTTAGCCTCCGCTCCCAAACGCCAATTTGCGATTGTGATTCCCCTATTTCCCTTATACATCATCGCATTGCATATATCCAAATCGCTCTATTCCAAAACACTTTCCCTCTTCTGATTGCGATTCGGGCCCACATCCCTTTCCCTTTGCTCTTTTCCATTCAAAGGGGGATTTTTCTTCATTTAAGGCATAATTTTACTTTTCGAATGGTTTTAAAAAGGCATTTTCTTCAAAATTGGTTTTCTTCAAAGGATCAAGACAGAGAGACAGTCAAAGGGCCGAGAGCTAATTGTGAAATAGAGATCCCGCGACAGCTACAAAATAGGGATCTTTTCTTCAGATGTCCTATTTTCATTTATCCAGTATAACAGCGAATCTCAAGATGGTTAGAAATGTATTTTTGATCCTTCTTTTCAGGGGCAGATTGTTGGTTTTCTTCCTATGTTCGGATGTCAGTTCTTCACCTAGAAAAATTGCTCCTCTTTTTGTGGATCAATCTCCCTCAATTTCTGTCTATTTAATCTAATTTTGAATCATTAGTAAGTTAGTAAGTAGGGGAATTAAGTGTGGAAAAACATTCGAGGACGCTCTGTGCTCCATTGTAATAGTTTGACATGGAATTAATAAAGACATGCAGCTCTAATTTGTGGGATCCCTGTGGTATGAATTTTAGCGCTTGTTCTTTCCTTTGTGTTCATATGTAAATTTGTTATGTTCACCATTCATTCATAAACATCTCTGGTTGAATGTTTTCAAGATAGATAGGTAGAATCCATTTTTAATGCTTTGCCTTGGGGAATCATTCAATATTATGTGTTTTCTTCTGTTTGAAAAGGATCCATCTTCTATGCCCTTTTCATCTCCTCACCATTCTTACCATCCCATCACTATTTAAACTTAATTGTTAAAATTCCTGCCTACCTTGCCCCATGAAATAACCTGTATCTCTGGTTTAATTCCCCTGATTCAAACTGTCCCATTTGTTCCATACAACCCTAAAAATTCATTCATTTAAAACATTTCCCATTATTATCCCTAGCCTAATATCAGTTCATAATTGTACTTTGTTGAATATAGTTTCATGGAGAGAGCCCTCTCTTGACCTTGTAGGGCTAGCTACAAGGTTGAGCGTGGTTTAAGGTTACCCTGTTTTTCCTTCCTTCAGCCTAAGGTTCAAATGAGGTGCTAACACATTCTACCTACACAACCTACTTCCTAACATTTTTTCTTCAGAAGGTGCATTTGGACTTGCAGACCTTAAACATCAACATTTTATTCTTTTGAAAACAGGAAAAACTAATCTAAGTCTACCCTTATTTCTTCCATGAGTTCAGATTAAATTTTTGAACTCATAAATTCTCTATCTAAGCTACTATCTGCCAGGATTAAACTGTCTGGTAGATTTTATTCTCTATTTTCTAAAAATAGAAATTTAAAAACAATCAAATCAGGATTAGACTGTCTCATTTTCCATGGTGTCTATGGCTATATGTACAAGCTACACATAGACTTTATTTGCAAAAATTTAAAACAAAACTGTGAAGGCTTGACATCTAAAAAAATAAACACATCCTTCTTTATTTCTTTCAGCTCTGGTTTTGATATTTTTTAGTTGTTCTTTTCTCTTGGTTCAGATTTTGAGCATATTAGAACCAATTCTTCATCAATCTTCCAGGTTCAGGTTTTCAGCTTGTTTGAACCACTGTTTTTCTGTCCTAGTCTATTCTATTGATAAGCCAATATTGAACAGTTTGGAAAATCTCCTTCCCTAATCTATCAACAGAAAATTGAAATATATCTTAGTCATGATTAGGCTGTATGACTAAAATAACAGTGTTGTTTTTTGGTAGTGGCATTTAAGCTTGCACACTTTCAGATCTTTCCTTTCTTTTTGGGTATGGGGATGTACCCTCTTCTTTTATTTCTACCCTCTTTTTCCTTTTTTATTGTCTTTTGTATTTTTATTTTTCAAATTCAAAAAGAAGTGTTATATAAAATGAACAAAATCTTTGAAACTAAAAATATCTATTAAGAAAAATAATGTTTGAGAACCCTGCCATTGATAGGACCTTCAAAGTATTCAGCTCCATCCAATTCTTTCAGAAAAAATGCATTTTTTTCTGATGGCGGATTGGATGAGATAAGGGCCTTGCCATAAGTTATCAAATTTTCCATGTTTGCCCTTATCTTCTCTTCTTGAATCCCATTTCAAAACTTTATCACCAATCTTGAAATCTCTTGCCTTGGTTATTTTGTCAAATAGCTTCTTGATATATTCTTGTAGTTGTTGTGCTCTGATGTATACTTCCTCTCTGGTTTGCTGTAAATGTATAGTCTGGTTTATTCTTCTTGTTACATCGTCATCTTCAGACTGTACTTCCTGGATCAGCTTCATGACTAGGACTCCCAAGCTAGTTGGGAATACTGCATCAGTTCCATAAACTAGTTGGTAGGGAGACATCCCAATTGATTTTTTAGTTGTCAATCTTTCTACCCATAAAGCACGTACTAGCTTGTTGTGCCATGATTTCTTGTTTTCTTCTAGCAACTTTTTTATAATGTTTACCAAAATTTTATTTGAAGATTCTGCAAGCCCATTACCTTGAGGGTAATAAGCTGTGGAATGACCCAATATGATCTGATACTTATGACATAATTCTACCATATTTTTAGACCCAAATGCAGCAGCATTGTCAGTTATGATCTTTTTAGGACAATCAAATCTAGACAGTATGTGGTTTTCAAGGAAGGAAATGATGACTGATTATGTGGCATTCCTAGAGGGGATGGCTTCTATCCACTTGGTAAAATAGTTTGTTGCTGTGAGGATCCATCTATGTTGGGCAGATGAGGGAGGATGGATTTCTCCAATGAAGTCTAGACCCCGTTGCTGAAAAGGAGCTTCAACAGTGATTGGTTGCAGGGGAAAGGGAATCAGCTTTCTTTTTCTTTCAAAGATTTGGCATTTGTGACAGGCAATAATCATTTTATGGACATCTTGAAAGAGGGTGGGCCAGTAATAACTAGCTCTAAGGATTTTGTTAGCAGTTTATTTCTAGTAGAGGTGGCCTCCACATTCTCCTTCATGAAACTCATGCTTGATTTTATTTGCATCATTCTCAGGCAAACATTTAAGCAATAATCCACTAGCATTTTTCCAATATAAAAATTTATTCAAAATGTAGTAATTTACAACTTTCAATTTTAAGAATCTTTCCTTTGTTTTAGACAAACTAGGAGGAACATTAAGATTGAGCAAAACATACAAAATGTCATCATACCAAGATGAATTTAAAAATTTATCTTCAATAATTGGAGCTAAAAACTCCTCCTATTCATCTAATGCATTAAACATGTTTATATCAAGAGTTTGAAAGTTGGATTCAGCCATAATTTTTGCTAGTCCTTGACCCTTTATGAGTTTAGTGGCTTTGATTTCTAATTCATACTCTAAAATTATAGCAGTCCACTTTCCTCTTTTGCCATCTGGATCTTGGGTCAATATGTCTTTTACAACTGAATGAGGCACAAATGCTATGATGTGGGAATGTAAAATGTAAACTCTGAAGTCTTTTTAGGCTTTGACCAAGGCAAAGGCTTGTTTTTCCATTATGTTGTACTTCGGAGGTGCATCTCTCAATGCCTTGCTGAAAAATGCAATGGGCTGCTCTTGTCCATTCAAGTTTTTCTGTAATAGGATAACAGCTATAGTGTGTTCTGATGCAAATGAAAAAATGAAGAAATATTTTGAAAAATCAGGACTAATAAGAACTGGTGTTTTGGTGAGTGCTTTTTTTACCAGTTCAATTGACTTCTTTGTTTCTAAGATCCATTTAACTCCTTTTTCCTTTTTAAGCATGTTCGTTATGTTTCTAAGGAGTTCAGCTAAATTGGGTATGAACCTTCTCAATAAATTTATCTTTCCAATGAAGGATTGAAGTTCCTTGATGTTTTTGGGATGGCTGATTTGAAATATACTATCAATCCTCTTTGGGTCTATCCTTATTCCTTCTTCTGATATGATATGCCCAAGAAGTTTACCTTCTTGGAGACCAAACAATGTTTTCTTTGGATTCAAGGACAACCCAAATTTTCTGCATTTCTCAAAGACTTTTCTCAAGTGTATTAGGTGTTTTTCATCTGTTTTAGATTAGACAGTAATGTCATCCAAGTAAATCACTGTGAAGTAACCTATTTCTTCTGAAAATGGAATATCCATGGCTCTCTGAAATGTGGCACCAGCATTCATTAAACCAAAGGGAATTTTAAAATACATGAAAGTACCCCAAGGTGTAGTAAAGGTTGTTTTGAGTTGATAATCGGGATGTACCAGAATCTGATTATAACCTGAGAAGCCATCTAGAAAAGAAATTATTTTAGCACCAACTACCTTTTGTAAGATATGATCCATTTTAGGAAAAGGATAGTTGTCTTTTAATGAGGCTTTTTTTAAGTTTCTAAAGTCAATGCAAAGCCTTATCTCTCATGTTTTCTTCCCAACTGATACAATATTAGACACCCACTCCAAGTATCTAATGGGGACTATAATTCTAGCATCATGCATTTTTCTAATTTCTTTTTCTACCAGAGGTAATTGAACAGGGTTAATCCTGCACAATTTTTGTTTAAAAGGCTTCTGGTTTTTTCTAAGGGGTATCTTATGCTAGATTACTTTTGTATCATATGATTTTAGATATTCATATCTCCATGCAAAAACATTAGAAAATTCTTTAAATAGCTCAATGTATTTCAGTTTGATATGAGCTGGCAGTGTTTTAGACAGTTTGATCATTTTGGACTTCTCCTCACTGCCTATGTTACATTCTTCCACTTCAGTTTCAATAGGTTCCAATTTTGGCTTTTGGGAAACATCATTTAAGTCAAACAACTCTTCTAATGGGACCAGTCCTCTTGGAAAGCTGTGATATTTAGATTGCAACACTTCTAAGTCTTCATTTTCAAAATCTGTGCCATTTTCTGTTTCATGTTTGAGTTCATTTGTTAACAGATTTATTTTAGCAATCTTTGAAGACTTTCCTTCTTTAGTAAGTGGGTTTTATTCGGAAGGATAGTCTTGTTCATATTCTGAATCTGATTTTGGTATATCAAATTCATTTTTGGACTGTAGGAAGTCAATTTTTTTATCTCCATTAAACACTTGCCAGTATTTTTCATTATCCGAGACAACTAGTCTATATTTGACTTGGGTGGTGCATTGCTTGGTTTCATAAGGTGTAAGACAAGTTCTAGCAGCGAAGGCTAATCCATTGGCTAGAAATTTTTGGTCCCTTGGGACAAAGGTAAGTTGGAACTCATCAAACGTTCCCAACAAGTCCATGGCATCATCTCTATAGGCTCTAAGCCTGGGATGTCTAGTAGTGTATTCTCCATTTACTTGTCTTATTATCAATTCTGAATCCCCATGAACTTTTATTCTTTTGGCCCCTAATTTTTGCAATAAATGCAGGCCTAAAAGGAGAGCTTCATACTCAACGATGTTATTTGTGCATAGGAATTTTAATATATAGGAATTCCCCTCGGTATGATTGTTTTCAATTTTATGTAACCATATGCCTGCTCCTGCACCAGTTTTAGAGAAAGACCCATCAAAACACATGCTCCAAAGAGGAATGTTTTTAGATTTTTCATTTACTTCGTTGTTTTCCTCTCTATCTTGTTCATCGTTATGTTCTTTACAAGTGTGTGCACTATGTTTTTCTGTGGTTTCCTCTTCAAGGTTTTCAATGTTTTGAGGTTTTATCCTTTGATTTCCATGACCTGCACTATATACATGACTATCTTGGACCTTAAGACCTATGATCTCTTTGTTGTAATTTTCTGAATCAGCAAACTGCCTTTTAGTCTCCTCCTTATTTTCCTCTTCATCTATGGCTGCCACTATGTTGAGATGTGGAGTGACCACTATATTGGGTGATGATTCGTGGACTAACTCTTTCCCATTAGGGATATCATCATTGTAAAGAATGAACGAGTCAAGGTCAGTGTGTATGGAATAGATAGGATAATTCTGTGGTATTTCTTGGTTGCTAACCATGTATCTCATTTGTGTTTCTCTATAGATTCTTTTGGGTTGACTGAAGACAAGGATGGTGGCATAAGTCATATCCATTTGCATAGTGCCTTGCAACTTAGCACCCCATTATCTTGAAAGAAGCATGCTATATTTGGGGGGTATATCAGCCACTACAATATCCATCACTAAGCTTTTGGCTGGGATTTGGGCTAAGTTGACACAGAGATCCTTTATTAGGCCTAGGCATCTTACCCTACTTGAATGAAAGGAGTATAAATCTCTGTATGGTCTGGTTACCTCTAAGCCTAATTTTTCCATTATTACCTTGGGCATGAGGTTATGTGATGCTCCAGAATCAAGCATGGCATTGTGAAAAATATTATCATGGATGTTCAAACTGACATAAATGGAGGGGTAGTCCCTTTTTGAAATTTTCCTTCAATCTTTGGTCCAATTATGAGCTCTGGGGTATCATCATTTAAATTAACTGTGTCATGAATATCTTCTATGTTAAAATCCTTCCAAATCTGACCTCTATATACATTTTGAGTGACTAACTCAGTGAGTGGGACAAAGATTTTGATTTTAGATATTTCATTTTCAAGGCTAAAAGGAATCTGGTTTTTTAACCTGTTTAATTCAGCCTTCTTAGTCACTATTTCATCAGCAAAATCAGCTTGCTGATTCTGGTATTTACAGCGGTAAAAATGGTTTTTTCAGGGGCATTAACTGAGATGCTAGTGCTGCTGGGGTTAACACTCTATTTTTCATTGGCTTGAGTGTTTTTCCCTTTGTTTAAATCAGAATTTACAGCCACTGTTTTGTGATTTTCAGCTGCCTTTTTGGGTGTATTTTCAGAGTTGTTTTTGGCAGATTTATCAGAGGCTTTATTTTTTAGGGTCTCTTGATTCTTTTTATTTCTCAGGTCGTATTTTTTGGGTGATCCTATGATGGCATTTTCAGATTCTTGTTCATAATAATCATTTTCTGTTCTTCTGTCATCATAGGGTGTATATAGACCTTGTTTTCTTTCATGGAAGAAATCAGAATTTTCACTGTTTATTCCCAATATGTTTATGTTATCATCCTCTGTCTGTTCATTTGTTTCTTCATCCTCATTCACGTAATTTTATTGGAAAAGAGGTTTGATCTGATGATCATCCTCTCTATGTCTGTTTTGAGGTTGATTTCTCCTAAATTTTTTATTCTAATTTTGAGATTGATTTCTGTTTTGGAGAACTGATTGATATTCTTTGGATTTTTCTCTCTCAAGTATGCTCATCTTCTTCATCATTTCCTCCATCATTCTTTCCATTTTTGAGCTGGATGTGTGGGGTGAAATTTCCTCCCTAAATGATATTTTCTTTTCATTCCTCGTCCTAGCTCTTTTCTCAATCAGATTTACTTCCACAACAACAGATCCCTTTTGCATGTCCTATGCTACCATCCCGGTCTTTAACCAAAAAAGGAGATTGTACCGGGAATCACACATGAAATATACGGTTAGCAATCAAGATAGGCCAAACAACACCCCTCTTCATTCCATCCATTCAAACCTTGACTCATTTATATTGTATAATGAATATTACATTGATTAAAAAGTAAATGAAATTGAGAAATATCTAGGCCTACCACAACATTCAAACCAAATACTGAATGAAGAACTTGATAGCCAAAACTCTAGTAGCCCTGAACAACAACATAATGGTGAAGTTGAAATTGAAACACTTTAGAACATGAGCTTTGTTGGATCTTGTACAAAATTTGGTTCAGGGGTTGGTGTTTGGATACATAACACCAATGAAGGTCACTCCTACAAACTAGACTTTCAATGCACTAACAATATTGCAGAGTATGAGGCCCTTCTCCTTGGTTTACATTTTCTGAAAGACATAGGAGCTAAGAAAATTTTTCGTTCAAGGGGATTCTGAACTAATCATTAGACAAATCAAGGGAGAATATTCTTCCAAGAATCTTAGGCTAAGAGAGTACAGGAATGTTGCCTTATATATCCTAAATTGTTTTGAGAAGTATGAACTTACCTCCATCCCTAGAGCTCAAAACAGCCTTACCAATGAAGTTGCCTTTGCTGCCAGCACATGCCAAATACCCCATGCCAGTGAACAATACACTGTCAAAGTAAAAAAATGGCCTACAATACCTAAAAACATAGACTATTGGCAAGTGTTTGAGGGTGATAAACAAATTGATGATTTTTTTCAATTTAAGAATGAATTTGTAATACCAAAACTAAGTTTAGAGAATGAACAAGTATGCCCAAATGAAGAACTAACACCAAAAACATAACCATTTCCTTATGCTAATGTAAATCTATTAGAACACTTTTATAAGGTAGAATTTTCTAGGGACCCAGTTCAAAAGGACCTTGAGGTTTTACAATGAAAATATGACTCAATACCGAGAGGTCTTACCCCCTTAAAAGAGTTGTTTGACTTCAATGGTGTTGCTAGGAAGCCAAAAATGGAAACCACCGAAATTGATGTGGAAGAATGCAACATAGGCAGCATAGAAAAACCAAAAATGATAAAGTTGTTCTAAACTCTCCCTCCTCACATAAAATAGAAATATATAGAGTTGTTCAGAGAGTTTAAAGATGTTTTTTCATGGGGGTATGAGGACTTAAAGTCCTATGACACAAGCATTATTCAACATAAGGTTCCTCTCAAGGAAAATCAGAAACCATTCAAGCAAAAATTGTGAAGAATAAACCCCATCCTAATGCCTCTAGTTGAAAAGAAATAAAGATGTATGATGCTGGTATCATAGTCCCACTTAGGTACTCAGAATTGGTTTCTAACCTTGTGTCAGTAAGAAATAAAACAAGGGATATTAGGCTATGCATAGACTTTAGAAACTTGAACAAAGCTTCCCTGAAGGACAACTACCCTTTACCCAAAATGGATCATACACTACAAAGGGTGGTAGGCTCAAGAGAATATCATTGCTTGATGGATTTTTAGGTTACAATCAGGTACTATTACTACCAAGTGATCAACATAAAATCACTTTCACAACATCTTGGGGCACATTCATGTATGTAAAAATGCCATTTGGGTTGATGAATGCGGGGGCTAATTTTCTAAGAGCCATGGACATAGATTTTTCTGAAGACATAGGTTACTTCATAGTGATATACATTGATGCCATCACTGTCTATTCTAAAACTGATGAAGAACACCTAGTTCATTTGAGAAAGGTCTTTGAGAAGTGTAGGAAGTATGGCCTATCTTTGAATCCTAAGAAAACATTGTTTTGTCTTCAAGAAGGAAAGATATTAGGCCACATCATTTCCAAAGAAGGGATAAAGATAGACCCCAAAAGGATTGAAGGTATACTACAAATCAACAATCCTAAAAACATTAAAGAGTCGCAATATTTCATTGGAAAGATAAACTTCCTAAGAAGGTTCATACCCAACCTTGTTGAACTCTTAAGAAATATCACAAACATGCTGAAAATAGAAGTAGGAGTCTAGTGGACCACGGAAGCCAAAAAATCCTTTGAACTGGTGAAACAAGCCCTTACCCAAACACCAGTTCTAATCAGCCCCAAATTTACCAAGGATTTCTTCATTTTCTCCTTTGCATCAGAACACACTATTGTTGTTGTATTGCTTCAAAAGAACATGATGGGACAAGAAAAACCCATAGCCTTCTTCAGAAAAGCATTGAGGGATGCTCCTCTAAAATATAACATCATGAAGAAACAAGCCTTTGCCTTGATCAAAACATTGAAAGACTTTAGAGTTTACATTTTTCACTCCCATGTTTCTTTTGTTCCACATACAGTTGTTAAAGACATTCTGAATCAGGACCCTGAAGGTAAAAGGGGTAAATGGATTTCTATTATCTTAGAATATGATTAGAAATCAGACCCACTAAACTGATTAAAGGACAAGGACTCGCAAAACTCATGGCTGAATCAAATTTTCAAGCACTAGACATGAATATGATTGATGCATTAGAGGAACGGGAAGAGTTCACAGCTCCCCCCATTGAAGAATTATTTCTGAATTAATCTTGGTATGTTGATATTTTATATGTTTTTTTTTATCTTACCGCTCCTCCTACTTTATCCAAAACAAAAGCTAGATTCTTGAAACAAAAGGCTTTAAATTTCTGCATTTTAGATGGAGCTTTGTATTGGAAAAATTCTATTGGCATATTTCTTAAATGTTTGCTTGAAGATGATGTAGATGGAATTATGCATGAGTTTCATGAAGGAGAGTGTGGAGGTCATATCTACTAGAAAACCAAAGCCAACAAAATCCTTAGAGCTGGTTACTATTGGCCTACTCTTTTCCCTGACATACACAAGCTAGTTGCAACTTGACATAAATGCCAAATCTTTGATGGCAAGAAAAAAATCCTACCCTTGCCGTTGCATCCTATCAGTGTTGAAACTCATTTTCAACAGTGGGGTTTAGATTTCATTGGTGAAATCCACCTTGCCTCATCTGCCAAACACAAGTGGATTCTCACTGCAACTGATTATTTCACTAAATGGATAGAAGCCATCCCTTCAAGGAATTCCACTGACTTAGTCATCATAAAATTCCTTGAAACCAACATCTTGTCCAAATTTGGTTGTCCCAAAAAGATAATCAACGATAATGTTGTTGAATTTACGTCCAAAATAATGGTGGAATTTTGCTACAAATACCACATCACACTAGGGCACTCTACCGCTTATTACCCTAAAGGTAATGGGTTGGCTGAATCCTATAACAAAATTTTGGTAAACATCATCAAGAAGCTATTGGAAGAGAACAAAAAATCATGGCATAGCAAACTGGTGCATGCACTATGGGCTGATACACTAACAACTAAGAAATATATCAATATGTCTCCCTATCAGATAGTGTATGGCATGGATGATGTTTTCCCAACATCATTGGGAGTAAAATTTATGAAGCTTCTTCAAGAGATGCAATCGGAAGAGAATGACATGCAAAGGAGGCTGAACCAAACCATTCATTTGCAGTAGTCAAGGGAAGAAGTTTACAAAAGAACACAAGTAGTGCAAGTCAATATCAAGAAGATATTTGACAGAAGGACCAAAGCCAATGACTTCCAGACTGGAGACAAGGTGTTGAAATGGGATTCAAGGAGGGAGGACAAAAGCAAGCATGGAAATTTTGAAATTTTTTGGAAGGGTCCTTACATCATTCATTCAGTTAGAGGTAATAATGCTTTATTTTTACAAGAGCTGGATGGAGTAGAGTTATTCGGAGGTCCTGTCAATGGCATGATGCTCAAGAACTATTTTTGTCAAAATTCCTAGCTTAAGGCTTTCATTCATTGTACATAACATTGCTTGATCAAAGATAAGAAAAAAAAAACACAAAACCAAAGAAAGGAAGAAAAAGGGGGCAGTAAAAGAATAGATACAACCCCATACACAAAAAAGAGTACCGCTGAAAGTGTGCAAGCCTAAATGCCACTATTATTGAGAAAGAAAGTCTTGTTCAGTCATCTAGCCTAATCATGACTGAACATGTTTTAAATTTCTACTAATAAGTTAATGAAATAAGACTTTTCAAATCATTTAAGCTTGACTTGTCAGTAGATTATATTAGGAATGATTACTGGTTCTGAAAGCATAAATATGAACCAAAAGAAAAAGAGGGATGCCTAACCAATTCTAAATCACAACCCTCAAGTTTTATAGTTTTTGATTATACAAAAATGATGTCTATGTGCAGCTTGTCCAAATGCCACAACCCATGGCATATCATATTGCTTAATCCTGGTTTGATCATGTTTTCAATTTCATGTTAGTAGGATAGAGAATAAATTTTTTCAAGCAGCTTAATCTTGACAAATGAGTAGACTAGGTAGAGAATAAGAGAGTTGATTATCCTAATCTAAACTCTTGGAAGTTAAAAGGCTACAAGTAGGTAGTTTTTTATGTTTTCAAAAGAAAAGTATGTCAAGGGTTTTCCAGTCCAAGTGCACCCAAAAGAAGAAAAAATGTTAGGCCAGGTATGATGGGTAGGTAGAAGTGAGATTGAAGCACACATGTCTTTCTCATTTTGAGATCATAGCTTCAAGAGAACATCAGCAAATAAAGGAGGAAAGGATTTGCAAAGTACAAGTAAGGCACTGGTCTTTAAACCTCGGAGATTTGAACTCTAAGGTTCTTGACACCTCCTGAAAAGGAGCTGTCCTCCCCGAGTGGAGCCACTATTAGTCATCAATACTTTTACCCTCTATAGATGACTAAATATTGGTTCTATATTTCTAAAAACAAATTTCCCTAAATATTGTGGGTTTTAGAAGTCTCTCTGCCTTCATTGTCCTTATGGAATTATTTTCACTATTCTACCATTTTTTCATTTCATGGTCACCCTACCACTCCTTAAAAACTCCTTATGGGGTTTTGCCACTCATCTATATCCTATGTTTCCACCTATAACCCCATTTCTCTGTTTTTTCCCTTTCCCATAACACCACTTTCATCTAGGGTTACCAATCAACCTATTCATTCCCATTTTCACCAGGTTCCTCAAGCATTAATGGTCTCAAAACTATCTCTATAGGCTCTTTAGATAAATCAAGTACAATAGATTTTGGATATTCAATACATCAATTTGTCAAATACTCTGTTTTTACACCTGGAGATCCCAAACCATGTTAGAAAATTAAATATTACAGAGCAATGAAACACATAAAATATGTAGAAAATACAAGCACAAAAAGCACATAAAACCAAAGAGACGCAGATATATGTGGTTCACCCAGTTTGGACTACGTCCACCCCGAAAAGCTAGTCCTTCCTTTCTATTATCCAGCAAAATGAAGAGACACAACCTACAATAGACCTGCTATAATATCCTTTGTTCTCTCTCACAGTCTCACTATATGTTTCTTGCTCCGAGAATACACATACAATACACATCCGCAATACAATACCCTCAGACAAAGCGAGGGGTTGCCTTCTAGGGAAAAAAACCCTAAACTAAACATAACTTCTATTGGGACACTGTAGTTTTGCAAGATTGAAAAATACAAAGCTGCAGAGCCTACATAATACCACTTTGGAATATGAGGATCTGGCCATCCTAGATTCAGACAAGGATATCTCTATATATGTGTTCAAATATATGATTTTCACGGCTTAAATATGATTTTAGGCTAGTTATTAAGAACAAGGTTGTTTTGTTTGTTTTTGGTTGGGCAGGATACTATTTAATTAAGGAATTCTGTATGAAGGGTGAAGGTGTGAGTAAGTGACAGAATGGTTCATCTGATAATATAAGCAAGGAGTAGCATCAATCCATTGGGCTATGGAGTCATAATAGGATTTAATTGCACAGTAAGGTTCAAGAGTGGTCCATGGGGCAAGTCATCTATGTCAGAGGATCTCTTTAAGTTGATTTTATGGAATGAAATACTAAGAAATAAAGTGAAGGCAGTAAACACATGAAGAAACAAAGAACATCCTAAGATCAGGTAAGTACCTTTAAACTAGCCTGCTTTTGACATGCACTAAAGGGAAAAACACAAAAGTAATCTAAGATCAAGTAAGCACTTTGAAACTAGCCTGCTTTTGATGTACATTCAAGAGAAAACATTTAAAAACATAGAATAGCTTAAGATCAAGTAAAGACTTTTAACTTATCCTACTTTCAGCATATTCAAAGGGAAAACATTCATGATAAACACAAAAAATAGTCTAATATCAGGTAAGTACTTTTAAACTAGCCTGCTTTTAACATACTCTTCAGGAAACTCTTCAAAGCAACTGTTGGAGAAGAAACTAGAGGACAGAGCAAACCATAAACTTATGTAGCTCAACTTTAATTAGAAGATTTATCAAGAACATTCAAATACAATCTCTCAAGTTGTACTAAGGAAACATGGGCTTACCAAAACTTCACTGGTTATACTCTATTGAATTATCTCTAAATAAACAATCAGTAGAAAACATAAGGGATAAAGATTTATCAGTGAGATTTAGGGTATTTCAGAAGTAAATCCTAATATATATTTGTTTTTCTTTATCAGATAAAAGTGGACAGAATGAAAACATAAATAAAAATAACAATTACAGTAAGAAACACATCACCATTGACATAGACCAGGATATCATAAATCAACTATTTGTATTTGATGTTCAAACCAGTTAAAATCTTCAAGTCTAGTGGGTCTCTACTGCTTCAAACTTCTCATCTCAGCTTATGTGTCTTTAATTACAAAACAGAGCTATAGCAGCTTCAAAAGCTATTTACATACAATAGGTATCTAGAGACCAACCTGTATATTGTCTTCTAGAGAAGTATTTATAGGAGAATGAGGAGGTGGAGTGAAAGAAAGGCCTATCTCTTCAATTAATGCAGAGTAAGAGCTTCTCGGACTTTGAAGGGCCAAATCGAGAAGGAATGACATGAATTAACTCTGCTAATTGATTATTACATTAAAGTTCATCAACTTTAGTCACTTTTGTTGACTTTGGGGGATTTTTTGTAGGTTGGCAATTAATCCTGAGCTATCTTTAGAAATATCTCTGACTGTGTAATTAATATGCGTGCCTTTTTAGGTGGAAGGATTGTAGGTGGCATTTTGAAGATTAATAGCCTCGATGATGTGGCATTTGGAGGATTCTTTTACTAATCTATCTGTTTTTGTGGCTTTAAAACACTGTTATAACTTTGATTCTGCTTTATGCCTTTATAATCATCCTAGGAGCCTTTAAACCTTTCATGCTGACTGTTTTCACTTTCTAAGCATTGGCTCGGCCTTTGAAACGCTTTAGGCCTTCTTTAAATAATTTTTCAGGCTTTTCATGCTTTTGGTCCTTTACTTGATCTTTCAACCTTTTAAACTGTCTTTATCCCTAAACTGTGCTTCATTTACTGTGTTTATCCCTTCGAACCGTGGATTAAACCCTTTGAATTTTTAATCTCCATTGTCTTTTATTTTACCAGGAAGCTTCTTTTCTTCATTGATTGGTCTTCAAGAGATGGTGATTTTCGACCCTGCCCCTTCATAGACAGTGGGAAGGGTTTTTACTTTTGAAACCGCCATCAAACCTGCAACATAAACAACTATTAATAAAATGTTGCGTTCATATGGTAAAACTACTTCCAGAGGCTGGGCGGAGGGTGAAAGGAGCAATGAGGAGGGAAAATGTATGTAGGAAAAGGCTCCAATGTGGAAACCTGTGAAAACAGGGTGTAATTTTTCATATTGGAGCGAAATAGTGGAGAGAAAAATTTTAGAAATACTGCGAATGATTTTTGCGTGAACCTCAGGCGGTAAATGGTTTATCCCATAGGGAACATGATCCAATTATCTCGCGCCACACGTCCACCAAAAAACCACCTATTTCGCGTTTGTTTTGGGTGTTAAACCCCGGCAGGAAAATCTACGTGAAACATGACGTAGGTCGTTGGATCAAGCAGAGCAGATCCAACAGTGGAGGGATGAGTGCGATGGAGAAAGGTACTCGGTGGATTGGTTAAGTGGAGGCGAGGTGGCAGCATGGGATTGGGGGAACAAAAAGGTAGTGAGAGGTGGGCCCGGGGTGATGACGTGGGCATTATGTCAACTAATTTTTCAGGTAGTGGGAGGGCTTTTTAGGTTGGGGAAACATAGTTTTTAGTGTTAAAACGAAAAACCATAGGTTCTATGAAAATACAAAGAGAATGAGGTTTTTTACAAAGGGCGCAGGGGGTAGAAGAAAATAAGGGAAGGGGCTTAAAAGAATGGGGTAAATGAGGTTTTATGGAGGGTAAAAGGGGAAACGAAGGTAGAGGGATACAGGGCTTTATCGCATCAGCGGATCGATATAGCACAAGACGAGGGAAAAGGGGAAAGGGAAAACCTGTTGATATGGCAGGATACGTGACTAGGGGCCGATGGAAGGAGGGGCTTATCGCATCGGCGGGGGGAAGGGGAGTGAGGTAATGTAAAAAAAACAGCGTCGATGTGATCAAACAATTGCGATGCGATGAGCGCTTTAGCGCTTGGTCACAAGTGCATGTCCATATGACAAAAAAAAGGACCTGGGGCTTAAGCCAGAATGGGCTTATCGCATATCGGCATATCGGCGGGACAAGGGTCTAGGGCATATGAAAAGTGATTTTTCCGATATGCGATGATTTTGATCGGGGCCTTCGCATCAGTAAAAAGAAGTTTTAAAAAGGAAAAAAGGTTGCGATGAAGGAAAAAAGGCCCATAGGCCGCGGGGCATAGTGCTTTGGTCACAGGACTGGGTCACGTGGCGAAAAAGGGGCCAAGGGCTTAAGCGAAGGGGGCTTAAGGCTTATAAAAGGGCGGAAAAATGGTTTTCCAAGGTTTTCATGTGTTTTTTAGGTTTTTTCAAGGTTTTCCAAGTTCTGATAGGGTGAAAGAGAAGGGTTTTAAACCAAAAAAAGGGATTTCATGGTTTTAAAAGGAATTTTTGATGAAATGGATGGTAAAACATGGATTTTTTTAAGGAAATGGAGGGTAAATGAAAGGGGAAAAATGAATGAAATGGGTTTTTAGAAAATGATGGAAAAATAGCCTAAAATAACAGTCTGTTTTGATATTAGCAGGATTTCTTGTTGGATTTTGGAAGTGGAAAAAACAGGGAAATGGGCTTTTTGGACAAGGGACACAAAGAGGCTGCAAGAAGTCACAAGTTTTTGTAGGAAGCTTGTTTCTTGCAGACTAAAGACTTGTTTTACTCATCATTTGTTGAAACAAAATTTACTGATGGGTAACAGTGGCTCCACTTGGGGATGGCAGCTCTTTGGAGATGTCAACAACTTCAGAATTAGATCTCTGGGATGTAGCTCTATGCCTTATCCATTGACAACCTGCTTTTCTTTTGATCATGCTGCTTTAGAAAAGATGATCAGTATTTCATACCAGCAAACAGATTTCTCCCAAACATTCTACCTACACAGCCTACTTCCTAACATTTTTTCTTCAGAAGGTGCATTTGGACTTGTAGACCTTAAACATCAACATTTTATTCTTTTGAAAACAGGAAAAACTAATCTAAGTCTACCCTTATTTCTTCCATGAGTTTATATTAAACTGTTGAACTCATAAGTTCTCTATCTAAGCTACTATCCGCCAGGATTGAACTGTCTGGCAGATTTTATTCTCTATTTTCTAAAAACAGAAATTTAAAAACATTCAAATCAGGATTAGACTATCTCATTTTCCATGGTGTTTATGGTTGTATGTACAAGCTACACATAGACTTTATTTGCAGAAATTTAAAACAAAACTGTGAAGGCTTGAGATCTGAAAAAATAAACACATCCTTCTTTCTTTATTTCAGCTCTGGTTTTGATATTTTTGAGCTGTTCTTTTCTCTTGGTTCAGATTTTGAGCATATTAGAACCAATTCTTCATCAATCTTCCAGGTTCAATTTTTCAGCTTGTTTGAACCACTATTTTTCTGTCCTAGTCTATTCTACTAATAAACCAAGATTGAATAGTTTGGAAAATCTCCTTCCCTAATCTATCAGCAGAAAATTGAAATCTATCTTAGTCATGATTAGGCTGTATGACTAAAATAACAGTGTTGTTTTTTGGTAGTGGCATTTAAGCTTGCACACTTTCAGATTTTTCCTTTCTTTTTGGGTATGGGGTTGTACCCTCCTCTTTTATTTATGCCCTCTTTTTCCTTTTTTATTGTTTTTTTTTATTTTTCTTTTTCAAATTCAAAAAGCAGTGTTATATAAAATGAACAAAATCTTTGAAACTAAAAATATCTGTTAATAGAAATAATGTTTGAGAACCCTGCCATTGATAGGACCTCCCAAGTATTCAGATCCATCCAATTCTTGCAGAAAAAATGCGTTTTTTCTGATGGCAGATTGGATGAGATAAGGGCCTTGCCATAAGTTATCAAATTTTCCATGTTTTCCCTTATCTTCTCTTGTTGAATCCCATTTCAAAACTTTATCACCAATCTTGAAATCGCTTGCCTTGGTTCTTTTGTCAAACAACTTCTTGATATCTTCTTGTAGTTGTTGTGCTCTGATGTATACTTCCTCTCTGGTTTGCTGTAAATGTATAGTCTGGTTTATTCCTCTTGTTACAACATCATCTTCAGACTGTACTTCCTGGATCAGCTTCATGACTGGGACTCCCAAGCTGGTTAGGAATACTGCATCAGTTCCATAAAATAGTTGGTAGGGAGACATCCCAATTGATTTTTTAGTTGTCAATCTTTCTGCCCATAAAGCACACACTAGCTTGTTGTGCCATGATTTCTTGTTGTCTTCTAGCAATTTTTTGATAATGTTTACCAAAATTTTATTTGAAGATTCTGCAAACCCATTACCTTGAGGGTAATAAGCTGTGGAATGACCCAATATGATTTGATACTTATGACAGAATTCTACCATCTTTTTAGACCCAAATGCAGCAGCATTGTCAGTTATGATCTTTCTAGGACAATCAAATCTAGATAGTATGTGGTTTTCAAGGAAGGAAATGATGACTGAGTCTGTGGCATTCCTAGAGGGGATGGCTTCTATCCACTTCGTAAAATAGTCTATTGCTGTGAGGATCCATCTATGTTGGGCAGATGAGGGAGGATGGATTTCCCCAATGAAGTCTAGACCCCATTGCTGAAAAGGAGCTTCAACAGTGATTGGTTGCAGAGGTAAGGGAAGCAGCTTTCTTTTGCCTTCAAATATTTTGCATTTCTGACGGGAAATAATCATTTTATGGACATCTTGAAAGAGGGTGGGCCAGTAATAACCAGCTCTAAGGATTTTGTTAGTAGTTGATTTCCATTAGAGGTGGTCTCCACATTCTCCTTCATGAAACTCATGCTTGATTTTATTTGCATCATTCTCAGGCAAACATTTAAGCAATAATCCACTAGCAGTTTTCCAATATAAACATTTATTCAAAATGCAGTAATTTACAACTTTCAATTTTAAGAATCTTGCCTTTGTTTTAGAAAAACTAGGAGGAACATTAAGATTGAGCAAAACATACAAAATGTCAGCATACCAAGATTAATTCAAAAATTGATCTTCAATAATTGGAGCTAAAAACTCCTCCTATTCATCTAATGCATTAAACATGTTTATATCAAGAGATTGAAAGTTGGATTCAGCCATAAGTTTTGCTAGTCCTTGACCCTTTATGAGTTTAGTGGGTTTTCTTTCTAAGTCATACTCTAAAATTACAACAATCCACTTTCCTCTTTTGCCATCTGGATCTTGGGTCAATATGTCTTTTACAACTGAATGAGACACAAATGCTATGATGTGGGAATGTAAAATGTAAACTCTGAAGCCTTTTAAGGCTTTGACCAAGGCAAAGGCTTGTTTTTCCATTATGTTGTACTTCGGAGGTGCATCTCTCAATGCCTTGCTGAAAAATGCAATGGGCTACTCTTGTCCATTCAATTTTTTCTGTAATATGACAGCAGCTACAGTGTGTTCTGATGCAAATGAAAAAATGAAGAAATATTTTGAAAAATCGGGACTAATAAGAACTGGTGTTTTCATGAGTGCTTATCTTACCAATTCAAATGAATTATTTATTTCTAAGGCCCATTTAACTCCTTTTTCCTTTTTAAGCATGTTTGTTATGTTTCTAAGGAGTTCAGCTAAAGTGGGTATGAACCTTCTCAATAAATTTGTCTTTCCAATGAAGGATTGAAGTTCCTTGATGTTTCTGGGATGGCTGATTTGAAATATACCATCAATCCTCTTTGGGTCTATCCTTATTCCTTCTTCTGATATGATATGCCCGAGAAGTTTACCTTCTTGGAGACCAAACAATGTTTTCTTTGGATTCAAGGACAACCCAAATTTTCTGCATTTCTCAAAGACTTTTCTCAACTGTATTAGGTGTTCTTCATCTGTTTTAGAGTAGACAGTAATGTCATCTAGGTAAATCACTATGAAGCAACCTATTTCTTCTGAAAATGCAATATTCATGGCTCTCTTAAATGTGGCACCAACATTCATTACACCAAAGGGAATTTTAAAATACATGAAAGTACCCCAAGGTGTATTAAAGGTTGTTTTGAGTTGATCATCAGGATGTACCAGAATCTGATTGTAACCTGAGAAGCCATCTAGCAAAGAAATTCTTTTAGCACCAACTACCTTTTGTAAGATATGATCCATTTTAGGCAAAATATAGTTGTCTTTTAATGAGGCTTTGTTTAAGTTTCTAAAGTCAATGCAAAGCCTTATCTCTCATGTTTTCTTCCTAACTGATACAAGATTAGACACCCACTCCAAGTATCTAATGGGGACTATAATTCCAGCATCATGCATTTTTCTAATTTCTTTTTCTACCAGAGGTAATTGAACAGGGTTAATTCTGTGCAATTTTTGTTTAAAAGGCTTCTAGTTTTCTCTGAGGGGTATCTTATGCTGGATTACTTCTGTATCATATGATTTTAGATCTTCATAGCTCCATGCAAAAACATCAGAAAATTATTTAAATAGCTCAATGTATTTCAGTTTGATATGAGCTGGCAGTGTTTTAGACAATTTGATCATTTTGGGCTTCTCCTCATTGCCTATGTTACATTCTTCCACTTCAGTTTCAATAGGTTCCAGTTTTGGCTTTTAGGCAACATTATTTAAGTCAAACAACTCTTCTAATGGGACCAGTCCTCTTGGAAAGTTGTGATCTTTAGATTGCAACACTTCTAAGTCTTCATTTTCAAAATCTGTGCCATTTTCTGTTTCATGTTTGAGTTCATTTTTTAACAGATTTATTTTAGAAATCTCTGGAGACTTTCCTTCTTTAGTAAGTGGGTTTTATTCGAGAGGAAAATCTTGTTCATATTCTGAATCAGAGTTTGATATATCAAATTAATTTTTGGACTGTAGGAAGTCCTCAATTTGTTTATCTCCATTAAACAATTTCCAGTATTTTTCATTATCCGGGACAGCTGGTCTATATTTGACTTGGGTGGTGCATTTCTTGGTTTCATAAGGTGTAAGACAAGTTCTAGCAGCAAAGGCTAGTCCATTGGCTAGAAATTTTTGGTCCCTTGGGACAAAGGTAAGTTGGAACTCATCAAACTTTTTCAACAAGTCCATGGCATCATCTCTATAGGCTCTAAGCCTGGGATGTCTAGCAGTGTATTCTCCATTTACTTATCTTATTATCAATTCTGAATCCCCATGAACTTTTATTCTTTTGGCCCCTAATTTTTTCAATAAATGCAGGCCTAAAAGGAGAGCTTCATACTCAACGATGTTATTTGTGCATAGGAATTTTAATCTATAGGGATGCCCCTCGATATGATTGTTTTTAGTTTTATGTGACCATATGCCTGCTCCTGCACTAGTTTTAGAGAAATACCCATCAAAACACATGCTCCAAAGATGACGGTTTTCAGATTTGTCATTTACTTCATTGTTTTCCTCTCTATCTTGTTCATTGTTATGTTCTATACAAGTGTGTGCACTATGTTTTTCTGTGGTTTTCTCTTCAAGGTTTTCAATGTTTTGAGGTTTTATCCTTTGATTTCCATGATCTGCACTATATACATGAATGTCTTGGACCTTAAGACCTGTGATCTATTTGCTGTAATTTTCTGAATCAGCAAACAACCTTTTAGTCTCCTCCTTATTTTCCTCTTCATCTATGGCTGCCACTATGTTGAGATGTGGAGTGACCACTATATTGGGTGATGATTCATGGACTAACTCTTTCCCATTAGGGATATCATCATTGTAAAGAATGAAAGATTCAAGGTCAGTGTGTATGGAATAGATAAGAGAATTCTCTGGTCTTTCTTGGTTACTCACCATGTATCTCATTTGTGTTTCCCTATAGATTCTTCTGGGTTGACTGAAGACATGGATGGTGGCATAAGTCATATCCATCTGCATAGTGTCTTGCAACTTAACACCCCATGATCTTGAAAGAAGCATGCTATATTTGGGGGGTATATCAGCCACTACAATGTCCATCACTAGGCTTTTGGCTGGGATTTGGGCTAAGTTGACACAGAGATCCTTTATTAGGCTGAGGCATCTTACCCTACTTGAATCAAAGGAGTATAAATATATGTATGGTCTGGTTACCTCTAAGCCTAATTTTTCCATTATTACCTTGGGCATGAGGTTATGTGATGCTCCAGAATCAAGCATGGAATTGTGAAAAATATTATCATGGATGTTCAAATTGACATAAAATGGAGGGGTAATCCCTTCTTGAAATTTTCCTTCAATCTTTGGTCCAAATATGAGCTCTGGGGTATCATCATTTAAATTAACTGTGTCATGAATATCTTCTATGTTCAAAGCCTTCCAAATATAACCTATATATACATTTTGAGTGACTAACTTAGTTAGTGGGACAGAGATTTTGATTTTAGATATTTCATTTTCTAGGCTAAAAGGAATCTGGTTTTTTAACATGTTTAATTCAGCCTTCTTAGTCACTATTTCATCAGCAAAATCAGCTTGCTGATTTTTGGTAGTTACAGCGGTAAAAATGGTTTTTTCAAGGGCATTAGCTGAGATGATAGTGCTGCTGGGGTTAACACTCTGTTTTTCATTGTCTTGAGTGTTTTTTCCCTTTATTTAAATCAGAATTTACAACCATTGTTTTGTGATTTTCAGCTGCCTTTTCGGGTGTATTTTCAGGGCTGTTTTTTGTAGATTTATTAGAGGCTTTATTTCTGAGAGTCTCTTTATTCTTTTTATTTCTCAGGTCATATTTTATGGGTGATCCTATGATGGAATTTTCAGATTCTTATACATAATAATCAGTTTTTTTTCTTCTGTCATCATAGGGTGTATATAGACCTTGTTTTCTTTCATGGAAGAAATCAGAATTTTCACTGTTTACTCCCAACATGTTTATGTTATCATCCTTTGTCTGTTCATTTGTTTTTTCATCCCCATTCACATAATTTTCTTGGAAAGGAGGTCTGATCTAATGATCATCCGCTCTTTGTATGTTTTGAGGTTGATTTCTCCGAAAGTTTTGATTCTGATTTTGAGATTGATTTCTGTTTTGGGGAACTGATTTATTTTCTCTAGATTTTGCTCTCTCAAGTATGCTCATCTTCTTCATAATTTCCTCCATCACTCTTTCCATTTTTGAGCTAGATGTGGAGGGTGAAATTTTCTCCCTAAATGATAATTTCTTTTCATTCCTCATCCTAGCTCTTTTCTTAATCAGATTTACTTCCACAGCAAGAGCTCCCTTCTGCATGTCTTCCAAAGTTAAGGGATCTCTTTCTCTTAGCTGATATGCCATTTCAGGATCAAATCCTTCAGGAAATTTGGCCAAAGTTGATCATTGTGGAGGTTTAAAATCTAGGGGTAATGCATTATAAACACTATTGAATCTAGTGCAATAATTTTGAACACTTTCCCCAGTGTTTCTTTTGAGGTTGTTGTTATCTGAAAGAATTTGGAGAGGGTTTTTCCTAACTTCCCATTTTTTAGGGAATGATTGATGGAGAGCTTGAAGATCATTAATACTATGAGGGTTTAAGCCTTTGAACCACTTTCTTGCTTCTCCCCCTAAGCTTTGAGCAAACAATATGAGTTTGACAGTTTCATCATCAATCTCATTTCTATCAAAATAGTCATTCATCTTGTCCACATGTTGTGAAGCAGTAGCATCACCACTGGCATCATATAGTGGAATCCTGGACTGATAGACCTATGGCCAATTGAATAAAGGTAAAGGAAGGACCAGAGGAGCATACCATGTTGCCATGGCAGGAGGTTGTGGAAAAAATGGGGGGTTTACAGGTGGAGGATGTAAGATGGGAGGGGGATGATGGAATGGAGTAGCTTGAACAACGGGAGTATGGATAACAGAAGTGGATGGACCAGCAAGAGACTATTGAGCAGATCTTGGATGAGAGAAACCAAAATTATGAAGGAAACGCAAATCATGTGGGGTAGTTTCTTTGCTAACAGTTTTCTCACCACTATGTTGGGGTGAGTGTGAATGCTCAAAGTATATCTGATCTATATCATCAGGTGACCTAGTTCTGAATGGGTTTCTTAAGTCGACTTGTGAATCTTGTAGAGCTGTAAGGTTTTCAGGAACAGAATTAACTCTATGGACTAGCCTGACAACAGTTGAAGTTTTAGACTTAGGATATTTCCTAAGTATAATTTCTGGATTATCAACTATCTCAGGAGGATTTGGGTTAGGATAGGCTCTAGTATGAACTCTTCTAGAAGCCACTATGCTATGTTTTCAGACCCAAAGATAAGAAAAATTTAACCAAGTATGACAATATTTAATAGGCTAACTGATCTTTTAACAAGAAAACATAATCCTCAAAGTTTTCTTAACTGAGTTTGTATAATTTTATGATGGAAATGGGTTTCCCAGTGGATTATTTAGCTCAATTCAGGATTGTGGAGTCACCAGGTGGGAATTTTAGCTTTAGAAGGTAAAATGTTTTATGGTCCACCACAACTAATAAGTTTGGAAACCAATCTGAAATGTTTTGGGTTTTCTGAGTTTTTAATAGTCCTGTGGGTTATTAGAGTGTCCTAAATTTGTTTTAGCACTTAGCTATGGTGATGAGACAAACAAATTTTACTCTGTTGCTTACTTAGCTAAATTTTTCAAGGCTCTGATGAGGGTCTGTTAGAATCCTAAGGGTTACTTAGTTTGTCACTGATTCGGAAAAGCCCTATCATGATCATAAGTATGCTTGGTAGTGCTTGAAGAAAGTAGGTTCTAGTTAGGTAAGTGCTGAGTATTTTTTTATAAGGATTTTACTCATAAGTCCCTAGTGGAGTCGCCAGTATGTTGGGACACCGTAGTTTTGCAAGATTGGAAAATACAAAGCTATAGAGCCTACATCAAACCACTTTGGAATATGAAGATCTAGCCATCCTAGATTCATAGAGGGATCTCTCTATATATGTGTTCAAAGATATGATCTTCAAGGCTTAAATATGATTTTAGGCTAGTTATTAAGAACAAGGTTGTTTTGTTTATTTTTGGTTGGGCAGGATACTATGCAGATGAAGGAAGTCTGTGTGAAGGGTGAAGGTGTGAGTAAGTGACAAAATGGTTCAGCTGATAAGATAAGAAAGGAGCAAAATCAATCCATTGGGCTATGGAGTCATAATAGGATTTAATTGCACAACAAGATTTAAGAGTGGTCCATGGGGCAAGTCATCTATGTCATAGGATCTCTTTAAGTTGATTTTATGGAATGAAACAGTAAGAAATGAAGTGAAGGTAGTAAACACATGAAGAAACAAAGAACAGCCTAAGATCAGGTAAGTACCTTTAAACTAGCCTACTTTTGACATGCACTAAAGGGAAAAACACAAAAGTAATCTAAGATCAGGTAAGTACTTTGAAACTAGCCTGCTTTTAACATACTCTTTAGGGAACTCTTCAAAGCAACTGTTGGAGAAGAAACTAGAGGACAGGGCAAACCATAAACTTCTCTAGCTCAACTTTAATTAGCAAACTTATCAAGAACATTAAAAGACAATCTCTCAAGTTGTGCTCAGGAAACATGGGCTTACCAACACTTCACTGGTTATATCATGCTCTCTCCTTTGCTGAATATGCACGTTGTATCTCCATAGGTAGGGGGAGGATACATAGGTATTTCATCCTCCGATATTTCTATCTCCAGACTCTTGTTATTTCTGCAAACTGACGTAGGCCCCAAATCACTCGAGGCTGACGAGACAAAAACACAATCTAGCTCTGCTTTGAGGTTCCCTAGCATGTTCATAAAACAATCCCATGATACTTAGATAGATGCCATATTAATAAATACCTAGACTAATTATACCTTTGCTTAACTGAGGTCAAGGGAAAGGGTGAACATGTGACCTAGTGACCTCTCCTCTGGGTCGCAGAGTCGCTGAGTCGCGTTGGTTTAAAACCTCAGAGAAAATAGACCTCGTGACTTGGCAACTTGCGACTAGGTCATGAGGTCGTTGAGTCGTGTCGGGTTATATCTCTATGAGAATGTGACCTAGTGACTTAGTGACTCGTGACCGGGTTTCCAGGTCACTGAGTCACAAAGTTGTGGCACTTCAAATTTTCACAGATATGCGACTTGGAAACTTAGCGACCAGGGACCGAGGTCGCAAGGTCGCGGGGGTCGCAAGTCATGCTAAGGCTGGGCGGATGAATTTACACGGCAACATAGTCCTTTATACTTCTTTCACTTAGAGCAAGAGAGGGAAAAGGGAGGAAAGGTAACACATCAAGATGTAAGAAATCATGAGGAAAGAATAACATGGGAGTCTGGATAGCCTGACTTCTAGAGGAGGCACATAGAGTGAAGATGCTATAGGGGGGTGCAAGATTTAGTAACAGGGTCCTAATAGTAGGTAGTGTTGAAAATGGCAACAAGAAATAGTGAAGGAGGCCTCCTGAAACATCTTTCCTGATCCTAGTTGGAAAGTGATCACCTAAACTAGGTGGGGACCACACATGTGATTTTTGTCGAAAAGTCTATTTTTAGACTATGTCTATTTTTAGACATATGGAGCATGGTCCGGGGATTACAGTATGTTATTCTTGGATGATTGGTCAAGTTGGTAAAAATAGATGGACATCTATTTTTAGACATACAGGTCGAAGTCTATTTTTAGACTGCCTTCCTAAAAATAGGGAAGTCGAATATTATTAGCTCTTAATAATATTTGGACTATAAACATTATCTTATTCTCTTGAAGCACTTCAGTTTGATGCCTGGATGTGGCACATGCAGCTAACAGAAGGAAATACGCTTTTCCTAGGGTTTAAGTGAAGCTATTGCATGAAGACTTCGGTTAGAACTCATGTGACAGAGTTTGGTGGAGTTGATTGAGGAAGTTAGTGGAGTTGTATTCAGTTTAACTAATCTAAACATAGTTGAGCTTTTTGTATCCAAGTTAACTAATAGATACAATTAGTGAGAGTGGTGTGAATTAATTATTAATTAATTCACTAATTATAAACTCATAAATCAACTAAAGAATACATCAGTTAACTTCGGTGCATGGACAGTTTCAGTGGAGACCAGTGCAGAAATAGGTGAAAGAGCAGGTTAACTATCGGTTGTGACTATACTATTGCTATTTGCAACACACAGATGGGTGGAGTAACCCATGAGGATTGCGCAGTTCAGGCTGGGTGGTTTATCTATATAAAGAGGCCATCCCATAGCTTGAAAACGTAATTCAGGTTGGCTATCAAGTGGCTAAAGGTTGGAGCATGAGTTTTGCTAGATCTAGCTTGATAGTGTGTAGCAAGGGAGGTAGTGCATGAGAGCTTGCAAAGAGCTTTGTACTATGATTGTTACATGATCTCCATGAAATGTATAATATACAGATATTTGGGGGTTTTCAGCTTTAAGCTTTCCCATGAAATACTGTGTTCATATGTGTGAATTTTTATGGCTTTAATGTGTGCATGCAATTGATTTTATTTCCGCATGTGTTGATCAATGGTAGAAGAGATTCTGTATTATGCATGAAGCTAAAATAGTGTGTGATCAGGAGAATCTCGGTGGATAACATATTAGTTATTCAAATTTCTACAGGTAGGTTGTGGTTTTAATAGGCTAAGTTGAGGGAGCTGAGGGAAAAAATTAGTCAAAAAAGAAATAGTAGGAGGATTAGATAACTTACCTGAGAAAAATGCGCTCTAGTTCGCTTGTTAGAGGCGTTTTCTTTCTCTGTCGCGCAGGTTGAATGCGACCTATGCAACTCTTATATATATAAATAGGTCACACGTGTGGGCAATAAATTAGGGTTTCAAGGTCGCAGGGGGGGGCGTATTTATGAGATGTGTGACCTAGCGACCCTGCGACCTTGTGACCTAGGGGTTGCGGGGTCACAAGGTCGCAGGGTCGCGATTATTTAGTTTCGTGTGTGATACGTGACTTCACGACTTGGCGACCTGATGGATCGCAAGGTCGCACATTGGGTGAGTTGACCTATTCTACTACTTAGCAACTTAAGGCTTTTTAAGGATCGAACTTCAGGTTTGACTCCATTTTTCAATGTTCAGGGGCTCAAAAATTTGAAAGAGTGAAATTTTGAAGGGTTTTGTAGTGGCTACAACAAATGGGGATTCACTCATAGGGTCCAGAATCTTTTCCAGTGCTTCAACTTGAGGGGGGTGGTGAGGGATTAGCATGTTGTTCCTTTCACCCCGTGGGTCCCACTACTTTTGTCTTCGAGCCTCGCGTGTTTTCTCCTCCTATTTACCTACCCCTACGTGCTAGTTCACCGTGTTTTCATTCTTGGAGACCGAACGAAAATGTTCGGAGTAACCTCAGGGAGTTCTAGGATCCATTATATTTTATTTTTTCCTCCTTATGTTGCTTCGTTTCTAACAAACCTGATGGTCCCGACGGAGTCACTGCCTAGGAGTCACGGACGTTGCTCCACTGCCATTGTGCATGGTCAGTACCCCGGCGGAGTCATCATATCACCTCTCTGTGTAGAAAGCCTTTCTCAATCCTTTACCCTTTATTTATGTGCTAAGTTCACTTATTTAAATGTGCTCAAGAAACTTATTTTCTGTGCTCAAGGCACTTATTTAATGTGTAAATTATTTTTTGGGCAGATGATGGATCCCTACTTATTTTTCTTGTGAGAGAGGTTGTTCCTGGTCTATACGAGGACTTTGGGTTTTCCTGGATATCCATTTGTCACTTGAGGCTAGCTCCTTCCCTTTCCTGTCTAGTAGCCGATTCAACTAAAACTTTCCTTTTGCACAGCAGTCCCTTGAGCCAGGATACTAGGTAAGTTATTGTGTTTTGGTTTGAGGGACTTAGTCATGTTCTCGCCATTGGGTGCCCATCACAGGTAATCTTGTGCCACTTTTGCACTCTAGGAAGAGATTCTACACCAGCATATATTCTGGCTCAGTATGCCAATTGAGTAACTTCTACATCCCCCCCTCAATTTGAGATGCCAAATGAAACAAAGGTTAATGAGAGCCTGCGTGGAACAAGTGATTTATTGAAAACATAAATGGTAAAGAACAACAGAAAACAAGACAAACTATGGTACAGGGTGTGGTGATGGCCCCTAGGGGCTGTCAGGTGAAATAGTGCTTAAGGTTGTGCCCATTCATAGGGAGGACCTCAATCCTCCCCTCAAGGGTTTGTAACCTGTAAGTGTGAGAGTTGACCTTTTCTTTGATCTGGAAAGGGCCTGTCCATAATGCCTGGAACTTGGAGTGTTTCCCTTTATCTTCATGAGCTTTATCCCATTTGAGGACAATGTCACCTACTTCGAAAAAATTGTTTCCGGCTGACTCCTTGTCGAACCATCATTTTATCCAACTCTGGTGGATGGAAAATTGTCCCCTAGTTTTTTTCCTTTCCTCCTCAAGTTTTAACAATGTGTCTATTTAGGCCTATAAAGAAGGGCAAGGGGTGCCATGAGTCTCTTGAGATAATTGAAGGGCCGAGAGAGACAATTTGGGAGGAAGGATAGCCTCTTTTTTGTATACAAGGAAGAATGGGGAGGTGCCCAAAGAAGGTTTGGGTGTGAATCGATTAGCCCAAAGGGCATTGTGGAGTGCCTTATGCCAATTTTGTTGTTGGGAAAGCAGAGTATTTTTTATGATGTGGATTAGGTTCTTGTTGGTTGACTCTGCTAACCCGTTTCCTTGAGGGTAATAGCTGGCAGAATGTTTAAGCATGATACCATTTTCTAGAGAGAAATCATATAATTTCAACGATGAGAAATATGTTGCATTATCAAAACAAGGTTGGAATGCCAAACCTGATCATGATGCATTGGGTGATGAAGGCTATTACCTCTTGATCATTGACATGATGCAATGGTATCGCTTCAACCCACCTTGTGAAGTAATCTGTGGCAGTGAAGATGTATCTATGTTTCTCGGAAGAGTGCGGCAAGATTTCCCCAATCACGTCCAGCCCCCATTGTTGAAATGGTTCTTCCATTGCGACAGAATATAACAGGGTTGAAGGTTGTATATCTCTATTTGATAACTTTTGGCATTGTTGGCATTTCTGAACATAGGCGTGCGCATATTTGAACAGAGTAGGCCAATAGAAACTGACATGCATGATCTTGTAAGCAGTGGTATCCCCTGCATAGTGTCCACCTGTGGGACCATCATGGAGTTCCGCCAACACTTTCTGTGCATCATCATACTCCAAACAACGTAGCAGGACACTACTGTGGTGCTTGCGAAACATCTTACCCTGCACCATCTGGTAGGATACAGGTTTCAATCTTAACGCGCTTTTCTGTTGAGTGGTTAAAGAGGGGCACATGGTGCTGTGTTTCAGATATTTTTGGAGATCTATGTACTATGAGGAAGTATCCTGTCAGGCTATGCTATCAGCTTAATACATGTAGATCTTGTGTTCCCAATTCTCTTCTTCATTGCTCCGTGAGTCTACTGCCTTTGTGGCCATCTAACATAATCCTTGGACCTTTATAGTGTGTTCTGGCTTGAATTCCAGGTCATATTCTTGGAGGCACGTGATCCAGTTGCCTCGTCTCTCACCCACCTCCTTCTGTACGAATAGTGAGCGAACAGCCGGGTGAGGCACGAAGACTGTGACATGATTCTTCAAAATATATGGCCTAAATTGTTTAACCGCCTTGTATACTGTGTAAGCTTGTTTTTCAATATCTGGATAATTTAGCTCGACACCTTGTAACCCAGTGCTTATAAATGATATAGGTCGCTCATCATTGTTGTCATCTTTCTGAGTGACGATGGTGGCCAAAGATGAATCTGAGGCAAAGGTATACAAGATAAATCCTTTGTTAAAATCCAGACTATGAGGAGCGGGTGCTTCCACAATGGCTCATTTTATGTTATCGAACGCTTCTTTCTTAGGAGGATTTCATTTAAAGTTGGTGTTTTTCTTAATCATGCCTTGCAATGGTTTCACGATTTTGGTGAAATCTGATATAAATTTTCGAACGAAGTTAATTTTGCTAAGGAAAGACTGCATAGCTTTCTTACCACTTGGAGGCGGTATTTGAGCAATGAATTTCGCACGTTCTGGGTCCACTACTATGTCGTCTCGAGTTATTATGTGCTCTAACAAGTTTCCTTCAGCAATGGAGAAAATGCTTTTCTCCGGGTTCAATGAGATCCCGTATTTCCGACACCTTTTGAAAATCTACTTGAGGTGGTGTAGGTGGTCAGATCTGTACTTTGAAAACATGGTGATTTCATCAAGGTATACTACCACGCTTTTCCTAATGAGTCCTCTAAAGGTGATGTCCATAGCTCTTTGGAAGATGGCACCGACATTAATCAGGCCAAAGGGCATGCGTCTAAAGGTGAACGTTCCCCATTTAGTTTTGAATGTGGCTTTGAACCGAATGGGCTCAGCCACTAATACTTGATTATATCCTAAAAACCCATCCAATAGAGAAAACATTTCTGACCCTGATACAGCTTGAAGGATTTGCTCCATAGGGGGGACCAGGTAGTTGTCCTTATCGGAGGCTCTGTTCAAATTTATGAAGTCTACGTACAAATGGATTTCGTCGGATTTCTTGCGAACAAGGACCAAGTTTGACACCCAGGTCGAATGTCTAACTTTGAAAATTATCTGCACATCCAAAATCTTCTTTAGTTCCTTTTGGATCATCGGTTCTAAAGCTCGGTGTACTTTTCTTAGCTTATGTTGGAACGGCTTCACTCCTTCCTTCATGGGTATGACGTGCTGGATGATCCGTGTATCATAAGTTTGAAGGTCATCATATGTCTAGGCAAACACATCTCGGTATTTCTTAAATAATCCAGTGAATGCTTGTTTCTCTTGAGGGGTGCACTCATTACCCAGATTGACAAGCTTAGGATCCTTGTCTATCTTGAGGTTAATTTTTCGGTGTGCTAATGTGGATCTATGCACCTTCGTATTTTGGGGCCCTCGGAAAAGGTTCTGTAGGTCGAACAAATTTTCGAGTGACATGACCCCTTTAGGTATGGGATTTTCTTTCCTCTCTAGTAGTTCCTCCTGTAAAGCTCGATCATGATCCTCTTCTTCTATAACCACGTCTTTGAATACATCTATATTGAGCATGAAATCTAGTACATGTTGGTCATCATTGAAAATGCACAAATTAGTAACATTATCTGGTATTGATGGCTTGTAAATAACTTCAATAGAAAATCCATCTCTAAGTGGGGTGAACCTAGCAGCAACGTTGGTGAGTGTATTGGCTGCTACATTATGCATTCTAAGTACATATTTGATACCAAAGGAATCAAAAGAAGAAATTAAACACCATACCTCTTGCTGGTAACCTTTTAGATGTGGAGACAAGCAATGGATGGTGTTACGTACCTGACGAGTGATAATATTGAAATTGTTAATTACCTTTAAACAACTAACTTTTAGGTTTTAGCAAGATACAGCCTACGCCAGCCCTGTCTTGGGTTTTGGAACTGTCATAGTACAAGGTCCATGTTTCATATTTTTATTTCACGAGGCTATCCGAGCACATTGAGAATGTACTCGGGGCAGGAGTTTCTAATGTGTCCTTTGTTGAGGCGGAGTAGTTTTCAGTGACCAGTAGTAGCTTGGACTAGACGTCTTGAGTGACTGGAGATTGGGGAGTTTTATAGCACCCAAGAATGGATTCTAAGAAACACATACCGAGCTCTTCTTGCGCGAAAATAACTAGTTCATTAGTTGCATCCAGATCGGTCATAGTATGTTTCATTACAGCTCACTCTCGACCCGGATTTGGTTATTTATGCCCTTGTATGGGAGCCAAAGGTGGGACCAATCAGTGGCAAAGTATCCCTGCAGCTTACTGGACCAATCTACACTTAACAGAAGGCCATAGGCCTCGAGGATGTCCATGATTACTATGTTGATGCACTAATGCACTCTACAATCAGAGGATAGGAAGATGATGATGTTGTTTAATTCGCCTACTGTAGGGACCTGAGATTTGTCGAGTTGGATGATCTTGGTGTCAGTCTTCTCAGGGTGGATGTTTAACTTCTTGCATATGGATAAGGGAATAAAATTCATGGATGCACCAGAATCGACGACGAAATTATGGACATTGAAGTTAAAGATCTTGAAGGATAGGAGGAAAGGAGGTGTGGATCCCCTGGATTTGGCATTTATGGCATTTACGATGGATTGGGGACAAGCAGTATTTTGGGAAGATGTGATGCTCACGGGTTTGGTCACCGGTATATTGGAAAAGGCTTTGAGGATAAGATCTCGTTGGTTGGAAATGCGAGCGAGCTCATAAAGGGAGATATTGGCTCGGGTCTTCTTCATATCCTCAATAATGTTATACCCAGAATCTGTGTGTGAGGTAAGTTCGACAGTGTTTCTAGGGGAAGCTGATGAAGGTTTAGCCTTGGGGCCTTCTTGGGGATTAGTTGGACTAAATTTTCCAGGAGTCTTGTTTTGGTTTTCTGTGTTTGGTGGAAAAATTTTCCTTAAGAAAGCCTTCCTTTCTTCTTCGAAGGATTGTTCAGGGACCAGGCCTTTACTCCTCAAATCATAGTTTCGAGGGGGTTTAGACTTAGGGTCTTCAGCCAGATTTATCCCAGCTATTGAAAGGGGGGATTCTCTGCAGATGACCTCAAAAGCGAGGACAGTGGAACCTACATCTTCATCCGGGGGGGAGGTCTCCTCATTTTCTGAGGTGGTCTTCTCTTCTAGATCCTTGGGGGTTTGGTCTTCCAGAATTTTATTCACCATGGAAGTCATGATATTAATCCACTGGGGGAAATTTTTCTCTGAGTGGGAGGCTTGATGGAAAGAACAAAAATTGTCCTTTACAATTTCTTCAATGTTGAGGCCAACACTTGAGTTTGACGGGGGCTGGGTCACAGCGGGGTTATTCACTCTGAAGAAAGGTTTCTAAATTTTAGTAGCTGGGACATAATCATTGTTCTTCCTCTTCAGATCAGAGACTTCATTTTTCAGTAACTTCAACGATTTTGTGATACTTTCTAAATCAAAGGGGTCCTTATCTTTGTCTCCAGATTTATCATTTGATGATTGGGCCCTCTTTGTGGTTGGCTTTTGATCATCTCGTCCTTCATGGTAAATGGCTCCTATGGAGATAATATCTCTTTCGACAGCAAGGGAGGTGGTGTAATTTTCTTCCATGGTAGCTCTGGCCTCGTGCTTCACAAACACGACAATGTCTCATGGGAGGGCTCTTGTGTAGTAATCAATGGTGATGGAATCAACTAGGGCCATGTTTGGAGGGAATTTGTTCAATATGGTGGCGAAACATTGATTGAAGTCTTTGACCTTCTCCTTCTTCTGACATTTCAAAGTACTGAGCTCTGTGAGGAGCATCGAGGGGGTTTTATCTTCTGAGAACTTATGTAGGAACGTACGGCGGAAATTTTCCCAAGAAGGGATGGAAGCAACCGGGAGAGACCGGTACCACGTAGCTGCTTTATTTTCCAGAGTATGAGGAAAAATCCGGCATGATACATCATCATACTTCACTCTCATCATCTATAAAGCCAAGTAGAAGTTGCGAATGTGGTCTTCGGCCAGAGTACCTTTCTCGAGGTCAAACTTAGGGAGATGCTTTTCAGGGTGTAAGGGCATGTCATGGAGGGGACCCTGGATACCTAAGGGGGACTGGGCCATCCAAGCCAAAGGTTGTACACATCTAGCTCGTTGGTGGCGTGGTATGTATACATGTCCCCTTTCAATTTTGGATTCGCTACCCATGCCAGACTCGGAGACCTCGCCCTCGTGGTGGGACTGCATGTCTTGGTTTTCTCCACGGTCCCCTATATTTCTAATGTTTCTCCAGTTGTAAAGGAAAGGGAATATGTTCTGGTTTTGATGGTGTTGGTGGTGGTCGACATTTCGTCCTTCTCCACGACCTCTGTCCCCCCTGCCTCTGTTACCTCGACCCCTCCCGACTCCTCCTCCAGGTGGGTTTTTGGCTTGACTGTTATCATTCAAAGTCCAGTATGGCTAGGGATCGGTGTTGGGTTGGGGTTTGGTAATCTCGGGGCCTCCCTCTTCAGCCCCTCGAGGGCTATCCGGGGGCTCTTTAGATTTACGCTCAACCGTGCCTACATAATCTTCAATAATAAGACCAACCATTTGAGGTAGGGAATTGAAAAGGGCTTCTTGGAGTGTGTGGTTAGCTGTGAGAGTTCTAGGATTAGCTAAGGAACTAGTGACTGGGGTGTTTTACAAGCCTTTGATGAGGTTTCGAACGATGGGATTCAGGGCCCTTAGTTGATCTAAAGTAGCCTCATAGTAAGGGGATTCTTACTCCTGGGAATTTTCCAAGGGTGGAGGGCTGGTATTTTCATACATGATATCCCCTTGGGGAGTTTGTAATGGGATGTTACTAGTGTGTTGGGAGCCTGCCATTCAGGGCCTCCTTCTAGCACCAAAACTGTTGACGGGAGAAAATATCTGGCCAACAGTAAGGGATCTCCCTGGTAAAAAGTCTCGATTAAACTCTAAACCGTTTGTGATAGGGATCCCGTCCGGGGTGTGGGTCTGGCTACCACTGAATACTCCTTTTCTCAGACACAAATGAGCCCTGTAGAACTATTAACACACAATTATCGGATGATATAAGACATATTATTGACGATCCTCAATGTGCATAAAACACTACAAATAGCAAGATGAGTTAAAACACGCTGCCGAAGGAAATGCTGTTAGCAGCACATCATTAGGGTCGTGCTCGTAAAAGCTATTCGAACCATAGAACAAATAGTTTTTCCTAGTAAGAACACCCTTCACTTCCTTAAGCGGTTTCACAAATAAGATAGATGTTAGTAATGAAGTTGAAAACATCTCCTAAGTAAACAACCTACCATCATTAACACATTCAGTGAGCTGAAATGCATAAATAATAGAAGTAGAAAATGAAGATTAGTTAATCATAAGATATCAGACATATAACAGAAAATATTCATAATTTTAACATATTAATTCTCATCATTTCCAAAAGTTGATTTAAGACAAATGCTTGTATTCATTCACATAAAGGTCTATTCAATGCTTTACAACTCTCTTATCTCCTTTGGAGTCCCAAAAAAATAACCTTTACAAGTCCCTGAAGGGAGTATTTATAGGAAAAAATTGACCTTTGGGTGCCCTGAATTTTCACCTTCCTGACTGTTGACATGCTTTGCGACCCGAAGGGAAAAAGTGACTTGCGACCCTGTGCTTGGCTGCGACCTGTGACTTGATCATTACTGATGCGACCTGCGACTCCTCCTATAGGCTGCGACCTGTGACCTGATCATTACAGATGCGACCTATGACTCCTCCTATAGGCTGCGACCTGTGACCTGATCATGGGAGCATGTGAATGATTGTGAGGTCGAGAAAATCTACCTGTTTCTCTTTGAGGAAATTTCGCCATGCTCGATAATCTATAGCAACTAGGGAGATCAGAGGAGTATCTTCTCTTAACCTGTGCAGGCATTTTAGAGCATTTGGGATCAAATTTTCTCTTTTTATGATGATTTTGTTATACAAGGAAACCAGCTTGGTATAAATCCAGACTGGCATCACGATGAATTGAACCTAGTTTTCCTGTGATTCCGGAAGGTTTGGAGAAGCGACGGCTTGCCTGATAGGTTGCAGAAATGCTTGAATGTCTTGTTCCACCTCTTCCCACATTTTTTCTTTTCCCAATGTACCTAGAGAAGGAATGTGGTGCAGTTTAGCCATTGATTCAATGCCGCTAATCAGATGTTCATAAGCGATCATTACCTTCTCTAGGTCTTTGAATAGATTCTCCTTGGATTGCACCTTCATGTGTATTTGAACCTTGTCGTTCTAGGTGCAAATCCAATATTTCCTGGGCAAAGTATCTGGAGCCTGCGGATACCTGTTTACCCATTCTAGCATTTTGTCCAAGGCTGTGGTAGCTTCTTTTAGTTTCTCATTCCTCTTCTTGTTTTTTGTTTGAGCTCTCAATAGAGGTGCAACTGTCTACTTTATTGTAAACAATTATTCGCATACTTGCCTCATGGTGGCTTCCAGAGTTACGAGCTCTCTTCCAATGGTGGATGGCACTTCATTAGTAAGGGTGTTCCTAACTTGAAGCTATTGAAATTCATCCTCTATTGCCCTTTTCTCTTTCTTCGATCTAGCTATCTTTTGTTCGGAGGCCTGTAATCTATTCTGTAGGAATATAATTTCCCGACTCATTCTGCTCACGTTTTATTCCATGGCTACAGAAAAAGTAGTGTCAGTTGATGCTATCATAACTGGATTGGTCCTGGTATCTAGGACTATATCCTTTTATGTTGTGGCCGTGAGGGGTGCAGTAGGGTTCCGTACTAAGCATATTCTCTTCTGTTGCCTGATTTTGTGTGTGAACTGATCATAGGCGAGTCTTGTTAGATCAAACACTTCTTCCTCCTACTCCTCGAAGGTACCCAGATCCAAGAGCGCAAAATGCATATTGGTTGCAGAATTTGTCTGAGGCACTTTGATAGCTGGCAGCTCTGTCTGTATCCCTGTCACAGGAGGAGATGTCTTACTGCCTTTGGCTTCTTTAGCAAACTTTCCTTTTACCTTTGAATTTCTTCCTCCCTTCTCTTTTTCTATGCTTCCTCCTCCAGTTTCCACTCTGCTTCTGCCCTAACTTGTCTGTGTTTTAGTTGGCATTCAGCTTCTACCTTATCTAGCTCTATTTTTAGCTAGCACTCAGCTACTTCTTTTGGTTCCTCCTCTTCCTTTCTCTTGCGGGTGTCCTCCACCTACTTCTTTATTTGTTCTGCCTTTAGCTGTTTCTTGCATTTATCCTCCTCTTCTTTTGCTCTCTCCTTAGCTTCTCGTTGAGATTTTTCTTCCCTTTCTTTTCGTTGCACATAAGAGTTATGGCCTATGCCGGTTCTTAGCCTCTTGGCTTGAGAAGATGAGGTTCCTCCTAGCTCTTGTATTCTTTCTTCTAAAGCTTGATCATCTTGATCTTCCTGATTGGTTAACTCCTCTGGAGCGATCTCTCTGTCTTTGTTGTACCAGTTTTTTACTCCATCTTTAGCTGGGCATTCAGTATGTTGGTAGCTCCATTTAAATTTGGCTCATTTGCAATGGGTAGGGATAATTCTCTCAAGATCGTACATATGGTGGGGCAAGGGAGGTAGACAGAATCCCCTGATTTTCTCAGCCTTTGCCTCTACTTCTCTGAAATCATTGTCCGTATAAGTGCCGATAATTAGTGGTAGAGTGGGCCATGGCTTCATCCCACCCTTAGTAAGAACCTTTGAAAAATTGGCTGACATTTGTAAACACGTTTCCTGAAGTAGTAGACTGTTAGCGATGAATCAGGGTAGTGCATGGGGATCCTTGAGCGAACTGAAGACTCGGATGAAGGTGCCTTCTACAAAAGGAAACCAGTGTGCCACACTGGTTATTGTTTCCATGGCCCGCCAAGACATGCATGGGGTATCTTTACCAAACAATTTTCTATAGAGTGCAGGGATGAAACTGTGTGAGATCGACTCCACATCCTTCTTATATTTGGAATCCCGAAATACCTGCAACTCCTTGTGAATCGGATGGCCACGCTCCTGATCCTAGTTTTGTTCCCACCCCTCAAAATGACACCTGGCACATACTGCATCCAACAGATACGAGGCCATGTAAAATTCTGATGCATACCCTTCCTCGGGCGCTAGTGCTGAAGATATGCTCGATTTGAGGGTTGTTATTAATAAGTTGGCCCAATTGAAGCGGGTGTCGTATACAGTGACAAAGTACATAAGAAATACCCAAGAGCCATTAAAAGTGGTCGCATTGGGACGACCATACATCCTACACAGCATAACTGCCATGAGCTTATAAACCTTCTTAAGACCTGCTACCTGATACTCCTGGTCCTTCTTGATCTTGAAATTTTCTGGTTCTTCCCACCATCCTCTCAAGGTTTCATATATGGGAACTTCATGAGTAGTGGCCCATTCCTCGGTGAATGTTTTCTCTTGGGTGGGAAGTGCGTAATAGAATTTCGCATCCTGTCCCTTCATATTTGCAAATGCTTTCCCTTCATGATCCCGAATCACCGAAAACTTGGGCTCGACCTTTTGCGAGATCCATTCGATTATCTCTGCACATGGAAATATAGGTGGATGGGCCCCTGCATAGTGAAGCTTTGATCTATTGACTTTAACATATACCTGCCATTCTGGGAGGCCTTCTGGAAATTTAGGTTTCGCAAATTCTTGCTACACTTGATACCAACTCATGCTCTCTCCTTTGCTGAATATGCATGTGGTATCTCCATAAGTAGGGGGAGGAGACATAGGTATTTCATCCTCTGAGATTTATGTGTCCGGACTCTTATTATTTATGCGAATAGACGAAGGTCCCATATCACTCGAGGCTGAGGAGATGGAAACACACTCTAGCTCTGCTTCGAGGCTCCCTGGCATGTTTATAAAACAATCCCATGATAAGACAGATGCCATATTAATAAATACTTAGACTGATTCTACCTCTGCTCAACTAAGGTCAAGGGAAAGGGTGAAATTTCAACCTAGTGACCTCTCCTCTGGGTCGCAGAGTCGCTGAGTCGCATTGGTTTAAAACCTCAGAGAAAATCGACCTCACGACTTGGCGACTTGCGACTAGGTCGTGAGGTCGTTGAGTCACGTTGGGCTAGATCTCTATGAGAATGCGACTTGGTGAGTTAGTGACTTGCAATCAGGTTTCTAGGTCACTGAGTTGCAAATTCTCGGCACTTCAAATTTTCACAGATATACGACTTAGAGACTTAACGACCACGGACCGAGGTAGCAAGGTCCCGGGGGTCGCAAGTCGCACTAGGGTTGGGCAGACGACTTTACACGACGACTTAGTCCTTTATCCTTCTTTCACATAGAGCGAGAGAGGGAGGAAAAGTAACACATCAAGAGGTAAGAAATCATGAGGAAAGACTGACAGGAGAGTCTGGGTAGCCTGACTTCTAGAGGAGGTACACATAGTGAAAATGTTATAGGGGGGTGCAAGCTTTAGCAACAGGGTCCTAACAGTAGGTAGGCTGTGATTTTAATAGGCTAAGGTGAGGGAGATGAGGACAACCATCAGTAAAATAGGAAGCAATAGGAGGATTAGGTAACTTACCCAATAAAAACGTGCTCAATTTGGCTTGTCAGAGGCATTTATTTCTCCGTCGCACAGGTCGAATGTGACCTATGCGACCCTTATATATATAAATAGGTCCCGCGTGTGGGTAATAAATGAGGGTCGTAAGGTCGCAGCGGGGCCGTATTGATGAGATGTGCAACCTAACGACCATGCAACCTTGTAACCTAGGGGTCGCGGGGTCGCAGGGTCGTAGGGTCACGATTGTTTAGTTTCGTTTGTGTTACACAACTTCGCGACTTAGCGACATGATGGGTCACAAGGTCGCACATTTGGTGAGTTGACCTATTTTTCGCCTTAGCGACTTAAGGCTTTTGAAGTATCAAACTTCATGTTTGACTCCATTTTTCAATGTTTAGGGGCTCAAAAATTTGAAAGGGTGAGATTTTGCAAGGTGTTGTAGCGACTACAACACCTACTTAATCTTACCCCAACCCAAAACAAACAAACAAATTATGCTAACAACTAGCCTAAAATCAATCATCTGAAGTGAACAAGTTCACATCCCCCGCACAATAGAGAGAGCCCTCTTTGAGTCCAAGAAGGCTAGGTCCTAGGACTCCAAATATTGGTTTGATGTTACCCTGTCATTTGGTTATCCAATTTGCCAAATCACGGGACCCTAACATAATGGTGATCACGGTGGGACATTCTGAGTTCATAACAATCTAAATACCCCTTAGGAATACAGAATCCCTTCATCAAATAGTATCCTATGATTTATAGCTACGTCATCACTATCATTAACACAATGGTGATTATGATGCAACCTCTGATGTCAGTGACAAACTAAGTATCCCTTAGGACTTCAGAAACCTTCATCAAATCATAGAGAACTTAACTGATAGCCTAAGAGTATAAACTAGATTTTTCACCATCTTAGAAAATTGATGACTCAAGTATAGGAGACTCTTACATACCTTAAGGGTTGCATATAGAAAACTCAGAAAACCCCAAAAAATTTCTAGATTGGATTTTTGTCAGTATTAGTGGTGGACCATAGACAAAATATCTTCAAAACACCTAAAAATATCCACCTGGAAACTCCACTAGCCTCTTGTAGGCTTTCTAAATTTTTCTAAGTATCTATAGACTCCTGTAGGACTGCATCAAACCAACCCTGAGAAGTCTAGAAACCTAGTCACACACTGTGCAAGTTTGATAGCAGCTAGAGAGGTCAGCCTTCGAAAGCAGTCATAAACTTTCAACCTCTCTAAATTTTGAATTTGAAATCTGGCTCTGTGAAGAGTCAATACCAGATCTCATCCAGACCCAAACCCTCCTACTATAGTTGATGACCCGGAAAATATTTTGTGGAAAACTTCTGAAACTGGAAACTTAGCTACTAAAAGGAATGTTCATAAAGCAAGCTCTGTACCTGAACAACATATAGCCTTGCAAGATCCCCAATTTGAACCAAGTCACAAATTAGAATCGACCATACCGACCTTGAGCCCATAGACTTGCAGCAGAATCTTAACAGAGAAGCTTCTCCTTCCACACCACCTAATTTCCAAATTATCCATCACTTTGGCTCTTTTCATCCAAAGTCTACTCAGAATCAATTTACTAGTCGAAGTACTTCCACCACACCCATTAACACCACCACTGTGAAAACCACTCCAACTCATACCACAAATTCTCCACTTGTAAATCCACCATTATCTCCCACCATGGCAGCATGGTATGCGCCCCTTGTGTTACCGCAACCATTGGTAAATTTTCCAAATTATTACCAATTCAGAATCCCACACTTCACCGATGTTGAATCCACTACTTCCCAACAGCATGTAGATTGAATGAATGATGCTTTTGACTACATGGAATTAGAAGAGGAAACCTTGAAAATGAGAATGTTTTCCCAAAGCCTAGGAGGAGAAGCTAAGAAATGGTTCAAAAGCCTAACTCCTAATAGCATACATGATCTCCCTTCCCTTTACCAAAATTTCATAAACAAATGGGAAATCAAGAAAAAACCTCTTCAAATCCTATCGAAATATAGCAACCTCAAAAGAAACATGGGGGAAAGTGTCCAAGACTATTGCACTAGGTTCAATAGTGTTTACAATGTGCTACCGTCGAATGTGAAACCCCCATTAGGCCTAGCTTAGCTAAATTCCCGAAAGGTTTTGACCCCGACATGGCCTATCAACGAAGAGAAAGAGAGCCCCTAACTCTAGAAGACATGAAAAAAGGAGCTATAAGTGTAGAGGCCAACTTAATCGAAAAAGAGCTAGGCTAAGATCAAGAAAGAGGGTAACATACAAAGATGACACCATGTTGTCCACCTCCTCATCTGATTCCAAGATGGACAACCTTCTTAGGACCATGGAGAGAATGATGGAAAGAATAAGCATAAATGAAAGAACACCCCCTAGGGACAGCTAAACAAATACAAAAAATAGAAACTAGAATAAAAATTTTCGAAGAGACTCGCCTCAAAAAAGACCAAGGGAAAATCATCAACAAATCAGGCCACCCTTCCAAGATAACTATGTTGACGAAGGGGAAAGAGATCTTGAACAACAAGATGAGAATCATCTAAACTTAATAGGCTCTGATAGTGAGGGTGAGGTTTTTCTCACAGAAGAAGAAAAAGGCTTTTTCTCCTCAAACCAAGATGAAACAAGCTATGAAGATTCCGAAGACCATGAATTGGGATGAGAAAATGCCATAATGGAAGTCCATAGACAATATGATCTTAGGAGTAAGAAAAACCAAGACAAATCCGGAAAAAATAACTAAGACACTGTTGTTAAGAAAATTCGCGAGAACATTCTTAAAAGAATATCAGAAAATAACAGCACCATCACTAAGAAAATTGATCCCAACAAGGATAAAACTAGCCAACTAGGAGTTGACACAGGCTGTCCTAGCACCTCTACTAGTGGCTCTGAGAAAACTCTAATACCAAAGCACCGAATCAAAGTCAGAAAATTAAAATTGTGGAAAAATTTATGGTTGATAAAACTGATGTAAATATGTCTAAAACTCAAGTACCTTTCATTTTTGAAGGAGAAATCACTAAAATAAAAACAACCAACCATCTCACTGAACTGGTAGCTTAGGATATGTACCACTCCCAAGTCTTGAAAGTTTTGAACATAGGAAATGACACCAATAATCTGAATTTGGCAGATGATAAACCAGAGTTGTTGTTTGGACCCAAAGTAGATGGAAAATACCAAGAAGGATACATTCCCCCATTCTATGTTAGCCTAAACATACACGACAAAATCCTACATAATGCCATGCTAGACTTGTGCCTCTCACAACATCATGTTGAAGGTAGTAATGGAAATATTGAGCCTAGAAATATCCAGGCCCTACAAAGATCTACATTCCTTCGATTCAATCAGAGTTAAATGCTTGGGCCTGATCGAGGACTTATGTGTCAATCTAGCACAAATCCCTCCTAAGAGCCTGGTCATGGACATAGTCGTGGCTGACATTCCCCCCAAATATGGGATTCTTTTGTCCCGATCTTGGGGAGCTAAACTTCTGGGAAACCTCCAACTTTACATGTCTTATGCTACCATACCGATCTTTAACCAAACTAGGAGACTCTACCGAGAATCTCATATGAAGTATATGGTAGGAAACCTAGATAGACCCAACAACACCCCTATCTATTCAATTCATTTAGACTTGAACTCATTCATCTTGTATAATGAAAATGACCATGATGAGCAGTTAAATGAAGATTGTGAGGATCTAGGCACATTACAATAATCAGATCACTTCCTCTATGATGAGTTCAATAGTCAAAACTATCACAATCCTAAAACACCACAAGATAATAAAACTGAAACTGATTTCCTGCAAATTGAAAATGAAATATCAGAAACAAGAATCAGTTTAGAAAATGGAATAGGTTGCTCAAATGAAAACAAAATCACAAGAAAAAAACATCTTCCTCTTTCTAATCTATAAAAAATAAAACACCCCCACAAAACACAAATCTTTAGGAATCTAGAACAAGATAGTTTGATGTTTCTACCTTACCTAGATACTTCATCATCTAAGAAATTTTCCCTTTTAGAAAAATTATCAATTTTCACAAATATTGCTACAAATCCCAAAGAAATTTTTACTGAAGCTAATATAGAGGAAGATAGCATGGGTAAACTTAAGAAGCCTGAAATAACTAAGTTGCCTGAAATTTTATCACTACACACAAAACAAAGGAATACAAGATTGTGCAAAAAATTTCAGAATACTTATGTGTGTAGGCGGGCTAGTCTAAAATCTTGTAACACAAAAGGAAATCAGAAAAATTTTGAGTAGTTGAGTTCACTTAGAAAGAAGGTAAAGGGACATAGGTTTTGTATAGATTTTAGATACGAGGAGCAACCCTTCCAAAAGAACAAATACCTTTTTACCAAAAAAGATCATACTTTACAAAGGGTAGGGTTTTCTAACCAAATCTCATTGCATGATAGTTTTTTAGGTTACCATAAGATGATACCACTTCAGATGAATCATCTCAAATATTTTTTCAAATTTCCTTGGGACAGTTGCATGCTTAGGAAAACACCTCCCGGGCTAGAAAGTGCTAGATATACTTTCCGAAAATCTATGCCTTCAGTTTTAAATTTCTCTAATATGGTGTACATGGATGACTTCATCATTTGTTTTAAAAATGATAAAGAGTACCTTGCCTACTTGAAGAGGATCTTTGACTCAAATATATTTGAAGAGGAAAGGTCAAAGAAGAAGCACCAAGGGAATTACGGATTTTTTGAAAACTCTTGGAACAATCTTGATACCATATTGTCAAATAGAGGTAACTTTGTTTTCTATTTTCAAGAGTTAAATGGAAAAAATATGTTAGGATGTCCTTTTGAAGACAGGATGCTCAAACACTACAGTTTTCAAGATCCTTAGCTTTAACATTTTCACTCATTGTACATACCATTGTGTGAAGAAAAAGTCAAAAAGAAAGAAAACAAAAAACATAGAAAAAATAGAAAAGAGGGCAGATTCTAAAGAAAAGGTACAACCCCATACCCAAAAAAAGTGATACTGAAAGTGTGCAAGCCTAAATTCCACTACTTGTGCAAAAATAATTTCTTGTTAAGATATCTAGCCTAATCATGGTTGAACATGTTTTAAATTTATTGTTGATAAGTTAGTGAAAAGAATGCAGGTCAAAACATTGAATCTTGACTTGTCAAAGAAATTAAATTAGGAAAGAAAGATACTGGTTCCACATGCTCAAAACAAAACCAAGGAGAAAAATAGGGATGAATAGCAAACTATGTATCTTAGCACTGGTTTTTCTAGTCTTATTTTGTACAAAAATAACATTTGTGTGCAGCTTTTTTTTATGCCACAAACCCATGATAAATCAGATTGTATAATATTGATTTAGTCATGTTTTAAATTTCATGTTTTTTTTGCTTAGTGAATAAATCTTGTCAAATAGTTTAACCTTGACAGTTGAGTAGAATAGGTAGAGAATCAAAGGAGTTCAATAGCTTAATCTGAACTCTCGAAAGAGATAAGTGTAGAGATATATAGTTTGTTTTCATTTTCAAAATAAAAATGTCAATGGGTTTGCCAATTCAAGTGCACCCAAGGAAGAAAAAATCTTAGGCGAGTAGGTTGGGTAGGTAAAAGTGAATTTGAGCTAATCACGCATTCAAATTTTCAAAATTACTAATTCAGGGAAAGCATTAGCAAAAGAAAAGAGAAAATTCGCCCAATGGATGAGGCACTGGTCTTCATAAACCAAGAGATCTGAAATTCTAGACACCTCCTGAAAAGGAGTTGCGCTCCCCAAGTTGAGCCACTCTTAGTCATAAGTAATTTTCACCTGTTTTAGATGACTAAATGCTTTGTCCAATATTTCTAGAAACAGAATTCGAGAATCATGCGAGTTCTAGAAATCCCCTAGAAGTGAAATTTTTTTCACTACCCAACCTCCTTGTCAAAGCATGGCCAATCTGTCGCCCAGACAAGACCAATGTCCCTCACTCTCACTATGTTTTACATCTCTACCTATAAAACTCTGTCTCTTTCTACCTTAACCCTCTACTTTCACACCTTGTTTCTCCAAGTAAGCCAAACTTTGTTCCTACTCACCAGGTGCCTGAAGAAATGGTGTTGTCAAAACTCCCTATCTAAAAGCTCTTTGAAGTAAAACAAGTTTTTCTTGTTTTCTAGGATGGTAGTGCATAATAGAGTGTTAGAAACATTGCCTCCTCATCCAAACCATGTTTGAAGTTTTCAGTCAAAAAACCTATTCTAGGAGCATTACCATAAGTAAAATAGGGTCACCTAGGTTATGCACTATCATGTTTCTAAACTCCATATTTCCACAGGCATTCAAAGGTAAAATCAAGTGAACACAAGTATGAGGCCATATCACTGGTCAAAGAACATCAAAGACCTCTAAAGGTATCCTCTTCATCAATCAGTAAGCCTGCAAAGGAACAATTTACCATGCCCAAGCATTTCTGCATAAATGTTTTGTAAATGGTCAAACAACAGAACAAAGGAAAATAAGGAAGCCTAAAAGGCTTAAAAAGGCATCCACAGCATGTGGTAAGATACAAACAGGCTTAAAGTTTACAAGGAAGAACATGATCTCATCAGGGAGTGTTATGAAGTGTTGCCCATCAAAAGGTCCATGTAGGTCATAAAAGACTGTGGCACATAAGAAACCCTATACCTCAAATCAAAAGATCATTTAAAAGGTTTTTTGGTTTCAAACATGAAACTTGTATAGGGTCAACTGCCCTTTACTTGCATCCCTGCAAAGAAGACCAAAAGACATCAGATTAGCCATGAGATAAAACCATCATGAGAAGACCATTCACAACCTAGAAGAAAGCAACAAGGTATGTGTTTATTGAGAATCAAGGTTCATTAACTTTTTTGACCAAGCAATAGAGAAAGTATGAACTCAGAAGCATGGGAAGGTAGACAAAGAGGGTCAAAATAGTGACCAAGAAACCTCCTTCATCACAACAGATGGTTTCAAGTGTTTCTCAGTTACCCTAGGGTTCGAAGACAAGCACTAACTCCCAGTTCAAAGGTCTTTTTCTCTAAAAATAGTTAAAGCCATCTTCAAATGGCCAAAGACAGTAACTATGATAAGCAGGGGCCATTATGTGATAAAGAAATTTTTCCAAGTTCAAAAGAGATAGTGATCAAAGTGACCTAAAAAACAAACAGATATACACTTGGTTTATAGTAGAACAGTGAAACTCCCAACAAGGACCTCTTTGTCAAAATACTATTCCGCAAAAATGTTACTAAGATATAAACAACACTTCACAGAGCTGGAAAAGGTGTTTTTCTATAGAAATAATGACAAGGTCAAAGGAAAGAAGGTTTCAAAAATAGAATATCAGTCAAAGGATAAATTGCAAAAAGGGATGAGTTTGTTGTGTGTAGGTGTTAAAAGTTAAAAATAGTTCTTTTTTCAAAAGATAAGCTGAAAGGCATGGGCTTGGTGTCTTCAGGAAAATTTTCAAAATTAAGGAGAACCTTGGGAGGCCCCGGAAATGGAGAAAAGCAAAATTTTCAATCAATATGCCACCTGCAACACCAAAACAGTCAAAAAACACAGTGAGAAAAAGTAAATACACAAAGAACATTACAAAAGTGGGTTTTGGCTACAAATATATTTTTCAAAGGGGTTATAAAGACCTTTTTGGGTACTTCCCCTGCACCATTTGTCATCTCCAAACCAAAGGAAGCCGTCAAGAGAAGGTTTTGAAATTTTATGAGCAAATCAGTGAAGTTTATAGGCGCTACGCTCCTGGGCTATTATGAACCCTACCTAAAACCAATCTGTCAACAAAGTTGCAAGGTTGTTTTTCCTTTTTCCCACTTGCTAGAGAGGTATGCCTTGTTGATGAAGCAAATTATCAAGTATTTCACCTATGAGGGGAGGTACTCCAGGATTTACTCATATCATATAAGGTTACTAATGCACTTCACCAAGCTGTCAACAAAGCTGCAAGGTTGTTTTTCCTTTTTCCCACTTTCTAGAGAGGTATGCCTTGTTGATGAAGCAAATTATCAAGTATTTCACCTGTGAGGGGAGGTACTCCAGGATTTACTCATATCATAAAAGGTTACTATTGAACTTCACCAAAGTCAAATTGATGAATCTACCATACTACATTTTTCAGAGCATTGACAAGATGGCCTCACTTGCCAAGAAAATAAGCTATGACCACCAAATTCTGAGCATTTTTCACCACTCCTTGATCAAAATGATTGTCTTACATCAACTGCAGTAGCAAGGAATCCCTTGGGATGTCTTCATCTCACATGATGTGTTTACAAACCCCCAGGCCTTCATTTAGCAGAATTTACCCTCCACTTCAAAATCACCTACCTCCACTCCTACATCATATCTCCATTTTCCTTCTCCACAAATAAATTCACCCCCTATCCCTTCTCCTAATGTTCCACGTGAAGAAGCTGACAATGGCTCTAATAATGAGAAAACAGATGAAGAAAATGAAGAACAGGACAATGAGGTAGAAATTGAGGAAGATGAAGAAAATGAAGAAGAGGACAGTGAGGTAGAAGCTGAGGAAGATGAAGAAAATGAAGAAGAAGACAGTGAGGTAGAAGATGAGGAAGATGAATAAGACAAGGAAGAGGATAGTAATGAGCAGGAAAGTAATAATAGCCACATCAAACAAGAAATTGATGACATAAAAATTCAAGAGATAGATGCATGTAAGACAAAGGTTGAAAAAATGGAGTCAAATGCAGAGCTTGATGAAGATGATGAAAGTGGCGAAAATAATGAAGACTATGGGACAGAAACAGAGTGTGAAGGAGAGGAATAACATAGTGATGAGGACCAAGAAGAGGCAGCCTCTCAAGAAGGAAACAGTGAGCAAGAAAACAAAGTTAAAATCAGTGAGCCTCATGATGAGAAAAAGGGCCAAAAAGTGAGTCTTATGATGAAGAAGATGACAAGGCTTGTGGCACCTCCAAAGGTAGAGACACCATCATAAAACCTCTCACATGCACCTATCACAGAGGCAGAAGAGATGTGTTTTCTACCTCAAAAAGGAAAGGGGCCATCTCTCCTCCGGCGATCAAGCATCAGGACAAGGGAAAAGGAAATTTGGACAAAGGTGAGCAGAAGGTACAGGTAAGAAGGAGCAAAAGGATCAGGAAGACTTCTCAAGGATCTCAATTCATTGATCTAGACAGTGACAATGAGGACCAAGAGATGAAAGCTAGGTTGCTCCTCTTGAAAAAATATGCACAGCTTCAGGAGTGGGAAAGGGATATTGAGATGGCTCAAAGGGTCATCTACTACTACAAAGAAGAACATAAGCATTTCAAGGAGGTTAAGAGGGCCCTTGCCCTACAAAAGAAAGTGGCCAAACATTATGCAAGGAAAGGCATGCTTGCTAGCGCCAAGCTAAAGAAGGCCCTCATTGAACTAGAAGACCTAAAAAGAGCCAAAGTGCATGCAAGCCTTGGAGTCTTGGCTGAGGCTTCTCAACAGGTATCCAAAACCTACTGAGGGTCTACCCACCAATTTTGAGGCAAATTGGACAACTTTTTGTTTTTTCACAATTTTGACCCCTAGGAGAGCAGCACCGTAGGTGTTATGCACAAACTTGGTGCGTCCTTAGCTCTCAAAGTTTACATTTTGGGATTTTTCACATCACCAACATTCTACTCACCAATTTTCAGATCATTTGGAGCAGTTTTACCCCCTCAAAAGGTCAAACAAATAAAAAAAATTGACCTTTCTACCTCCTTTCGAGACTAGGTGTTACGCAGAGAGTAGTGTTGGGAGATTTGATTTTTGGGCAGGTAAATCACATCCATTTAGCACAAATCAAACATTTTTGGAACTTAGACTCATCAGGCATTCCAGAAAGCCATCACAGAGCCAAATCCGGTGTCGGGAATACCTCCAAAAGACTACTACAACAGGGCCTATTTCTATGTTATGCACCTGGAAATATTTCACTGTTTGAAACATGTGTTACGCTCCTGTGGCTGAGTTGAAAAAATGTGTGTTGGGCAAGTTTTATTAGGCATGTCAGGCCTAAAATTCAATTTTATTTTCTCTTATAGTCGAAAAAGATATTTTATTTAGATATTTTGTTCCTTGGGCTTTGCAAATCCTCAAGGACAAGTTAGGGTATTTCTCTTTGGCTAATAGGCTTCTAGATGCTCTAGTAGACTTGCTTCTCCTCATTTGTTATATACGACATGAGGATTCATTGTAATTAGTTAGGACTTGATGTGTTTAAGAGAAATACATGGTTTTATGAGCTTGGAATGGATATTGGTTTTATGAAGTAAATCAATGGCTTGTGTGGCTTGATGTTGGAGAAGCTTGCTTGTAGGATTCCATAGCTTGGTAAATGGTGATGTTTTCCTAACTTGTTAATTTTTTCTTGTCCTCATTTTGTTTTAGTCTGCTTGGTTACTATAGATCAGAAAATTATAGGTTGAGATATGCTCATGGAAGCACCTCAAACCTCCTGTTTGCTATAGTCTTGATGTTTTCTTCGTTTTAGTCATCTTAAGGAATTATTGACTGCTCCTTAGGCCCACTAAAACTTGTTTTTGTCTCATGAATGGTTATTATTGTTGGGAAAAATACTGAGAGGGGGGGGGTGAATCAGTATTTACTGCATATTCAAAACTTTTTACTTTTTCATTCCTTAAAACCCATACGCTACTTTGCTGAAGCCAAGTAGTGTATACACGCGGATATCCTTCATAAAACTCGCGTATACACAAAGATCTAATTATGCCATTAGTTCTTCACTTATATCATTCCATCATTCATTCATTAGATGTTCTATAAACAGTAAACATGTGCAGTAAGAACAGAATAAACCATCACACAAAGCATCACACATGAACACCGGGATTTTTAGGTGGAAACCCAAGTCAGGAGAAAACCACCGCTGCAGTTGCTCAGCCTTCAATATTTTATTATAGAGAAAACATCTTACAACATATGTGCTGGCGCAGACTTGACCAGCACGCAGGCACCCACCTGCGCTCGTTTACCAGCCTCTCCTGGAAGGGAGCTCCAACCCCCTGACTCGTTTACCAGCCTCTCCTGGAAGGGAGCTACAACCCCCTGCTCTCGTTTACCAGCCTCACCTGGAAGGGAGCTACAACCCCCTGACTGAAGGCTACAACCCTCAGCACCACCTTGGACCACGTTTCATCAATTTTCACACTGGATCCAACAACTTCAATAGAACAACACTTGCAGGCCACAATTCATCATATTTCCAGACTGAACCCTTTTCATACTTTTAAGCACAAGCATACATCATCAACAGATACATACCAATTCAGACAACCCAGATCAGATAGCAGTAATACAGTAGAACAGATCAGATGTTTCATACCCCTTGCTTCAGCAAACCCTAGTTTGCATACGCGCTTTCCCTTCACTGATGTCGCGTATATACGCGCTTCCGTCCACACAAACCAGCGTATACCTCTGTATGTATTTCATTGCGCATACGCGCTTTCTCTTCACTGAAGCCGCGTATATACGCGCTTCCTCCGCAGCGAAGTAGCGTATAGATCTTCAATCATTATAGAGCAACATACTTCTTCAGATCAGATATTCAATTCTGATTCAACCCTTTACTTCAGACAGATGTTCGCCTCATCACAGATCTAATCACTCCATAAACAGATCTAGCAGATACAAATACATTTCAGATCTAGATATCCCGCTTCATCATTTCTTCATAGGTGCAACATAGATTCAGATCTATCATCAAACCTTTACCCTTTCCATACAGATATACTTCACAGAGAAGTATTCATTCAAGCTCAGACATCTTGCTCCCACACTCATGATTTGCACAATGAATTTCTTCTCTTTATATAGGTTTTCCCTTTTTCAATACCATGAGCCCCTTTTTCAATACCATGAGCCCAAAACCACATTACTTCCGATGGTATTCCTGGACGGGGTCATTTAGACGAATCATTACCCAATACAATGGGTCAATACCATGGTGGTTACCCCTGGTTTTGCACTTTTTGAGCGCTTTTGCCCATACGCGACTTGGAACGTTCTTTTCCGCGTGCATACGCGACTTCCCTTAGACAGATCCGCGTATACATAGAGACATACTCTTTTCATAATACTTTGAGCACATTCTGAATTCCTTTCTTCATTGCCTTCTGTACATACTGTAGATACATCATATTTTCTTCATCAAGAACATATTCTATCAAGCACAACTTCATCAAGTAAGTTTCCATCTTCTTCATCAAGTGAGTTGCCATTCAATGACAACACTTAGCATCATATTGCTAACTAACATCATATCACATCAGACACTTAGCATCATATTGCTAACAAACATCATATCACATCAGATTTACATCGTTTACCAAGTCCATCAAGTCAAGCATAACTTCATCAGGTGGATTGCCATCAAGGACAACACATGTCAACAGTCGCATGTCTTCATCTTCATTCAGTGGGTTGCCATCAAGGACAACACTCCGCATCATATTTCCAACAATCTCCCCCTTTGGACTTGATGGCAACCACGATGGTGTTTGGTTACCACAACAGATAAGTACATTGACACCATGTCACTCTCCCAATTCTTTGACACCATTATCTGCATTCAAACACCATGTCACTCTCCCCCTTTGACATCAAGGGCAAAGGGCGGATCAAAATCCAACGGATCAAAACCAACACACTCTCCCCCTTTGACATCAAGGGCAACGGGCAGATCAAAACCAACACATTCTCCCCCTTTGACATCAAGGGCAATGGGCAGATCAAAACCAACACATTCACCCCCTTTTCTCCTCATGTAGAAGAAGCGTTCTGCAGATCTGATGTATACTGAAGTGACCAGGCTCCCCCTGAGTTCACGCTGAATCTTCAAACATATTTTTCAATGAAGTACATGACTCTATGAACTTCCTATCACCAATGACTCATACTTACATCAAAGATCCATCCAAGTGGCTTTACATATGAGACTCAAGTACCCAACCAAGTGGGTTTACACATTTCAATTCAGCTACCCAACCAAGTGGGTTTACAAAAATTGACTCAGCTACCCAACCAAGTGGGTTTACAAATTTGACAAGTCCTTTACATGACTGAATATTACAAATTACATCATGGGTCTCAACAAGACCTTTTCACCAAAAATATCTATATGACTTAAGATCAACACCAGAAGGTCCTCAAGCATGAGAAAAAACTTCAGAACCATCATAATGCCAACAATGCATTATACTCAGCAATGCTACTGCTCCCCCTAAATCTGTGCATCCAAACATCCTTTCCATGTGACTAAGGCTCCCTCTTAGTTTGTGCATCCTGAACACTTTCACCAACAAATTATCAAGGCATCTTCATCAAATCATTAGAAAAATAATTATGAGAACTAGAACACCACCAGAGATACCAAACAGTATCAGAGATACCAAACAGCACTTCAGCTGTGCTGAAGAGAGCTGAACCAACCAAAAATTGTCAGCAATCAGTCATACGCGGTTTACTGTGCAGGAACTCGCGTATATACGCGACTGTGTTTCATGAAACCCGCGTATCCCAAGGCATATTTTAAATTTCAACCAGATCTGATTCTCTGTGAGGCAAAGACAGTGTTCAGCTTCTTTCTGAGACATTTGAATGCTTCCCTGGACTACAGATAGATAGAGTGGTGTAGTTGTGTCTTCAAGCGTCATCCAACGGTTGTGGCATCAGTACAATAGTAACCAAGCCTTCAGATTCTTTGCAGCATCAATACAATCTTTCCAAGAGAGAATCTCATATCAGAACAACATCTTCACATAGGTGTCAAGCAATCATCCATGTGGTCCAACATCACCATGATCTTCAAGATTTAACATGAAGTAACATATGTAGGCAAAAGATCTCTCAACCATAGTAACACATTCTGCATGGTTTATTTCTGAATCAAATGACATCCAACTCATCCATGTGTGAGTACAAAGGATACTTATCAGCAACCAGGGCTCAAAAACTCATCATAATAAACCATGTACCAAGTCATCATCATTTGAGCATGAGTATCACAAAAACCAAAGAATAAGCAGTCATATTGCCAACAATGCAATCATTAGTATTCAACTTGCTGCTCCCCCTAAACCAGTGCTCTTCCTTAGCTTGTGCAATCTGAAGCACCTTCAACAGCAAGTCATCAGCAACAATCTCTGCATGATCTGTCCTCATCTCTGGATTATAATACTTTCATCTCAACAACGAATGCTCTTCATCATAAAGCAACCAGGCTTCATCCATAATCTTCAACACAATAACCCATGTATCATTTCATTATCATGAGTATAACCAGAATGATGCTAACAGTGCAATCATCAGCAGTCAGACTGATGCTCCCCCTGGACCTCTGCTCCAGATCTTCAGCTATCAGATAAATTCTCTTATCATCAATGCATACATGACTGTGTCTGATGAAACTCGCGTGTATACGCGACTTTTCTGAATAAAACCCGCGTATGGAAAGTGAAACATAGAAATTTTTCACATTCCTTTATCTCCCCCTGGGCTTGTCCTTCCTGTACCTGTCTTCTTCATATCAGATGTTCTGTTAGAAATACATATAACCAGAATAATCAAATCAACCATGAGAGTCATCATGCATTGCTCCCCTTATGACGATACATTACTAAATCTCATAATGTATCCCACATCATTCCTGCAGTCAATCAGAGAAGTAAGCTTCCAGAAGCGGATGACTGCAGTAGGGTCTGAATTCCCTACGTTTCTGATCGGTCCTCCTTCTTTTTCCAAATTTGCTTGAGCTTTCCAACCGTGTGCTGAAAATTGTCCACTTTCCCAGATCTGTTCATCCTGCATTCCTTTTCTACATGTCCATACTTGTTACAAGAATAACATCTCATGTGTCCAGAGAAATAAGCATAAGAATCATAATGAGTATTTATAATCTTACTCCTTTTTCAATCAACTGCTTTATGTCCATACATGTTACATGAGAAACAATATCCCCTGAAGAAACTAGAGTACCTTTCTGAGTAGAACCTGTTTGTTTGTGGCTGAAATGATCTGCTCCTGCAATTTGCTGCAACATGCCCATAATTATGACATTTAAAGCATTCAACGTTTTTGAATGAATTCCTTTGAGAATTCATGATTGTTGGTTGATATTTTGACTCTTTCAACACTTCAGGTTTTACATTGACTTCCTCTGAATCTTTAGCACTTCCTTGTGAACTAGATTCTCCTTTAACAGTTTCATGGAAACCAAGACCATGTTTGATAGCAAGAGACCTTTGATTACTCAGAATATTGTCCAAAATATTAGTACTATCATGAAACCTCAAAAGTTTAATCTTTTCTTCTAATTTACCTTTGAGAGTGTTTACCTCAACCTCCAAGGCTTGGCATTGCTTTGTCATGCTTTCTTCTTTCCTTCTTCCATCTTCTACTTGATCCTTCAGATTTAGGATTTCTTCTTTCAATCCATTATCTTTGTTTTCTTCACGTGTTTGTTGTAGCTCTTCATTCTTATTCTTTGATGCTTTGAGATCTTCTTTCAGAGATATGTTTTCTGCTTCAAGTCCTGCATTCTTTTTATTTGATTTATACAGGTCTTCTTTGAGGGAAATGATTTCTGCTTCAAGTCTTGCATTCTTCTTGTTTGATTCTTCAAGATCTGCTTGTAGAAGTTCTACGACAGACCAGATTTTTGCTCCAAGTTCTTCATTTTCATTTAGTTTTAGAGGTTCCTCACTCTTCTTACTTGATGCTTCTAGAGAGATGACTGTAGCTTCAAGACCTTCATTCTTCCTCTTTCCCATCGTTACGGATCTCCTTAAAGCGATCAAGCTTCTGCAGAAGGACCACGCTCTGATACCAATTGTTGGGAAAAATACTGAGAGGGGGGGGTGAATCAGTATTTACTGCATATTCAAAACTTTTTACTTTTTCATTCCTTAAAACCCATACGCTACTTTTCTGAAGCCAAGTAGTGTATACACGCGGATATCCTTCATAAAACTCGCGTATACACAGAGATCTAATTATGCCATTAGTTCTTCACTTATATCATTCCATCATTCATTCATTGATGTTCTATAAACAGTAAACATGTGCAGTAAGAACAGAATAAACCATCACACAAAGCATCACACATGAACACCAGGATTTTTAGGTGGAAACCCAAGTCGGGAGAAAACCACCGCTGCAGTTGCTCAGCCTTCAATAATTTATTATAGAGAAAACATCTTACAACATATGTGCTGGCGCAGACTTGACCAGCACGCAGGCACCCACCTGCGCTCATTTACCAGCCTCTCCTGGAAGGGAGCTCCAACCCCCTGACTCGTTTACCAGCCTCTCCTGGAAGGGAGCTACGACCCCCTCGATCTCGTTTACCAGCCTCACCTGGAAGGGAGCTACAACCCCCTGACTGAAGGCTACAACCTTCAGCACCACCTTGGACCACGTTTCATCAATTTTCACACTGGATCCAACAACTTCAATAGAACACAACTTGCAGGCCACAATTCATCATATTTCCAGACCGAACCCTTTCCATACTTTTAAGCACAAACATACATCATCAATAGATACATACCAATTCAGACAACCCAGATCAGATAGCAGTAATACAGCAGAACAGATCAGATGTTTCATACCCCATGCTTCAGCAAACCCTAGTTTGCATACGCGCTTTCACTTCACTGATGTCGCGTATATACGCGCTTTTGTCCACACAAACCAGCGTATACCTCTGTATGTATTTCATTGCGCATACGCGCTTTCTCTTCACTGAAGCCGCGTATATACGCGCTTCCTCCGCGGCGAAGTAGCGTATAGATCTTCAATCATTATAGAGCAGCATACTTCTTCAGATCAGATATTCAGTTCAGATTTAACCCTTTACTTCAAACAGATGTTTGCCTCATCTCAGATCTAATCACTCCATAAACAGATCTAGCAGATACAAGTACATTTCAGATCTAAAGATCCCGCTTCATCATTTCTTCATAAGTGCTTCATAGATTCAGATCTATCATCAAACCTTTACCCTTTCCATACAGATATACTTCACAGAGAAGTATTCATTTAAGCTCAGACATCTTGCTTCCACATACATTTTGCACAATGAATTTCTTCTCCTTATATAGGTTTATCCTTTTTCAATACCATGAGCCCCTTTTTCAATACCATGGGCCAAAACAATACCATGAGCCCAAAACTACCTGGACGGGGTCAATTAGGCAGATCATTACCCAATATAATGGGTCAATACCATGGTGGTTACCCCTAGTTTAGCACTTTTTGAGCGCTTTAGCCCATACGCGACTTGGCACGTTCTTTTCCGCGTGCATACGCGACTTCCCCTAGGCCAATCCGCGTATACATAGAGACATACTCTTTTCATCATGATTTAGAACATGCTGACTTCTTTTCTTCACTGCCTTCTGTACACATTGTAGATACATCATATTTAGCTCATCAAGAACATATTCTACCAAGCGCAACTTCATCAAGTAAGTTGCCATCATCTTTATCAAGTGATTTGCCATTCAATGACAACACTTAGCATCATATTGCTAACTAACATCATATCACATCAGACACTTAGCATCATATTGCTAACAAAAATCATATCACATCAGATTTACATCGTTTACCAAGTCCATCAAGTCAAGCATAACTTCATTAGGTGGATTGACATCAAGGACAACACATGTCAACAGTCGCATGTCTTCATCTTCATTCAGTGGGTTGCCATCAAGGACAACACTCTGCATCATATTTCCAACAATTATGTTAGATTATAAATATGATTCATGGTATGCCCTGCTTATTTAAATTTTTCAAAACCCTATTGTGAAGCTTTTCTATGGAATACTGATTGATTAGGTTAAGACTAAGAGGCCTTGTTTCGATCTTGCCCTTTGCCCATGCTTTCCAACTTGTTCCAGAGTTCCTGATAGTTTTATATATTATATTTAGGAGTTCCCTCTCCATATATTTTGTTGTTTATTTATCTTATGTGTTTTCTCAAAAAGCTGAAGGTGAATTTCTAAAGTTAGGAGTTCTAATGCTTCTATGTCTCACCGGAATGTTCATCTTACATGTTTATCAGTTTGAGTATTGTTCATAGAGATTAATGGTTTGCCCTATCTCATGAGCTATTTCTTTAATACTATATATGTTTAAGATCTCTTAGTTTTTCCCAAACTTAATGTTCATTACACCTCATCATCACCTAAGGATCCATTAGCCTTGCTAATTCGGCCCTGCAATACACTGTGATTCATAATTTCGACACCCTCGACTTCATCTGACCCCATTACCCTATTGATTTGAAAACCTCTCATTCCACTTATCCTACTTAGTCATATTACCCCAACCCAAAAAAAAGAAACAAATTACACTTAACAACTAGCCTAAAATCAATCATCTGAAGCGAACAAGTTCACATCCCTCGCACAATAGAGAGAGCCCTATGTGAGTTCAGGAAGGCTAGGTCCTAGAAATCCAAAGAGTGATATAATGTTACTCTACCATTTGGTTAACCAATCTGCCAAATCACGGGACCCTAACACAAGGGATGTACTATGGGTAAGTTTGTGAAGACCACCTTTCATGAGAAGGAGAACTGTGCTTCGGTGATCCTGGAGAGAATTCACACAGACGTGTGTGGACCTTTCTCGGTTTCTTCAACAGCAAAACACAGGTATTATGTTATATTTTTTGATGACTATTCTCGTATATGTTGGATCTTCTTCATGCAAAATAAGAGCGAAACATTCTCAAAGTTCTGTGAGTTTAAAGCATTGGTGGAGAAGGAGTCAGTGAAGCAAGTGAAGGCTCTGCGGAGCAATAATGGTGGTGAATATATCTTGAACAAATTAAAATACTTTTGTAGCAAAGAATGAATTTGAAGATAACTCATAGTGCCTCATAATGCACATCAGAATGGGGTCATAGAGAGGAATAACAAAATGATCGTGGGTGCTGCATGAGCAAGGCCTACTGATGTACTTGTGGGAAAAAGCATGCAACACTGTGGTTTATGTGCAAAACCGTTGTCCTCATAGAATACTTGGCATGAGTACACCTGAAGAAGCTTTTACTGGCAAGAAGCCTGATATTTCTCATTCGAAGATTTTTGGCTCATCTGTTTACATTCATGTGACATAGGACGCTAGGAAGAAGATGGAGCCGACTGCAGAAGTTGGGATATTTGTGGGGTACACAGAAACACCCCATAATTATCATGTGTATTTTCCAAACAGTCGAATGGCTGTGTTGCGATGGGATATAAAATTCAATGAGGTGAAAGCCATGAAGTTTTCGCTTGAGAGGGAGCTACACTTGCATGCAGAGGAGGAACTTCTTGTTCCCAAAGATGAACCTCTAGATGTGGATCAGCCACAGGAGGAGATTCATGGAGTGGAGGAGTCCACTCATGCATAACCAAGCATCAGAACAGGTAGAAGGCATACCACAAAAGCTGAGAGACTGAAGCTTGATGTGGCAGAGAATGTAGGATTCCCCACATCAAAGCACAGACAGAGACAGTCACCTGGCCGATTTACTGGATACATGGATCTTATGAGAAAGTGTATCGTGACAGAGCCATCTTCTTTTGAAGAAGAAGCGCAGGATCCCACATGGGTAGATGCCATGGTGGAGGAGTGTGAATGTATTGTCAGAAACAATGCTTGGGAGACTGTTCCAAGGTCAGTGGGTAAATTGGTGGTAGATTAGAAATGGATCTACAAGGTAAAGCAAGATGCTAATGGGAGTGTTGAGAAGTATAAGGCAATATTTTTTTCTCGGGGCTTCTCACAGATCGAGGGGATTGATTATGAAGAAACCTTTGCACCTGTCGCACGGTATTCTTCCATAAGGATCATCCTTTCCCTCTCAGCACAGATGGGTTGGCACATTCATCAGATGGATGTGAAGACTGCGTTCCTTAATGGGATCATTGAGGAAGAGGTGTACATTGAGCATCCTAAAGGATTTGAGATCTTCAGTAGTGAGTCGCATGTGTGCAAACTCAAAAGAGCACTGTATGGGCTGAAGCAAGCACCACGTGCTTGGTATACATGGATCGACAGCTATTTCACTGGACTTAGCTTCACCAAGAGTGAGGCGGATGAAAACCTATATCAAATTATGGTGGAGGGTAATATTTTAATCATTGTTATTTATGTTGATGATTTAATAATAATGGGTGATGAGAAGTTGATACACTCATGCAAGGTAGATCTTTCAAAGGAGTTTGAGATGAAGGATTTGGGCCTCCTTCATTATTTCCTTGGATTGGAAATATGGCAGCGAGAAGGTGAACTGTTTGTGTCTTAAGGCAACTATGTTTGGGAGATACTTGGTAAGTTTCACATGGAGGACTGGAAGCCCATGGATACTCCTCTTCCAAAAAATTGGAGGAAAGAGGATGCTACATCGGTAGAGGTAGTGGATGCCACTATTTATCGACAGTTGGAGGGTTTTCTCATGTATTTAGTTAATACAAGACCGAAGATATGCTATGTGGTAAACCAACTTTCACAAGCGATGGCTAAGCCTACCAAGCTCTTTTGGAAGGCAAGCAAGCATGTCCTGAGGTATCTCAAGGGCACATCTGAGTATGGATTATGGTATAGAAATACGAATGAGGTGAAGCTGCATGGCTTCACGGATGCAGATTAGGCAGGCAGCCCAATGGAAAAAAATAGAACATCAGGAGGGGTTTTTAGTATTAGATCTACAACAGTTTCTTGGTACAACAGGAAACAAAGATCTGTGGCACTCAGTTCAGCGGAAGCAGAATACATGGTAGCAAGTCAAGTTTCATGTGAGGCTATCTGGATGAGGAAGATCCTGGTCAGTTTGTTCGATTAACATTTAGATCCTATAGTGATACATTGTGATAATCAGAGTTGCATTAAACTCTCGATTAATCCTGTGTTTCATGATATATCTAAACATAGTGATATCTGCTATCATCATAATAGAGATTGTGTGCAGCAGAAGATCATGTAGCTTCAGTACATTCCTACGAAATATCAGGATGCAGATATTCTGACGAAGGTGTTGGCAGGAGAAAATTCGAATACCATAGAGGCAGGATCAGGGTGAAGGATAATCCCTATCTTTTTTAGAGGGGGTGTTGAGATTCAACAATATGATGAGCTTAGTGAAAAGTAATCACCTTCACTAAGTGGGGCCCACAGGCTATTTTTAGGTGTATGTATATTTTTAGACATGGTGAGAATATTCTATAAGTTGCAGGATGCTATTTGTAGATGGTTGGTCAAATGTGGAAAATAAATGAAATTATATTTTTAGAATATTAGGAAAATTTTATTTATAGAACTTGAATATAAAAATAGATGCATGTCGATTATTATTAGCTCTTAATAATAATCCAACATCAAATTATTCTCTTAGAGCACTTTATTTCAGTGAATAGATTTGGAAAATTAGTGGGCTGAAGGAATTACGCAATTTGAAGGGTTTATTGGTGGCTCATGCATGGAGGACTTAGTTAGAACTAAAGTGGAAAAGTTATGACAGAGTTGGAAGAGTAGTTTATGGATTTGTTATTTAGTGTAACTCGGTTAAGTGAGTTAAACTCAGTTGAGCTAGTTGTATCTAGTCTAACTGAAAGATCCACTAGTGAGAGCTAACTGAATTAATTAGTTAATTAATTCACAACTAATAACTCACTAGCAACTTAACAGAATCAGAAGTTAACTATAGTGCATGTCAGTTCTAGTGGAGATCCAGTGGAGAGATAGGAGAAAGGGTGAGATGGACTATCTGTTGTGACTATAGTGATGCATTCAATGCATCTGACACACATTGGAGTTGCCAATGAGGATTGCGAAGTCAAGGCAAGGCCAATTCGAATTCAGTCAGGGGTCTTCTTCAGCAGGGATTGCACAGTGGAGGCAAACTGTTAGGAGGCAAGAAATTGGTGCATAGATATGCAAATTTCTGCATGATAGTGTGTAATGAATCTACATTGTACTAAGAGCTTTATGTACTAAGATTTGTATGAGATTATTACATGATTCCATTGATATACATAATATATGATAGTTGGGGTTTTTAGCTTTAATCTTTCCCGTTAAACACCTGTGTTATGTGTGATTGAATTTATTCACATGTGTTTTCAATTGAGTTTTAAATTTCCACAAGTTTAACAGTGGAAGGATTATGTATTTAACAAGAAGATAAATAGTGTTAGATCGGGAGAATGCGGTAATACATCAGTATTAATAAATTTCTACAGTTCTTTCACTATTTTTCACCAAACTCAAGAACAAACCTGCTAATGGTATTGGATAGGAATTCTCAGTGTGATCTTCTTTGCAAGGAGCTTGGTATACCTGAACAACAACAAAAATGTTGGAATGGTATGGTGGCCTTGTGATGAATAATTTTTCAATATAGATAGCCACTGGATCAAGATAAACTTGACCTACTTCTAAATATTCTGACCCAATCGATCCAACCTCACAACTTGGTATTGCACATGTGTTCTCCATCTATTCAAACAACTCAGAACATGATTGCATTATATCTGATGAGTTAATGCATAAAGGTAAAGAATCAAACTCGATCAATTCTTCCTTTGTTTTAAACTTTGCTTCTCTATTCAAAAGGTTTACTTCCACATCAAATGCAAAAATTTTCATTTCTTCAAGGGTTGCAGTGTCCCTTTCTCTTACTTGGAATGCCATCACTAGATTAAAGGCATTTGGGTAGTGCCAGAGAGCTACTCCTGGGGGTGGCCTTGTATCAGTAGGCATTAAATGATACACTTCACTGAACCTGGCTGAGAAATATTGTATTGTATCTCCATGCTATCTTTTTAAATGTCCATACTCTTCTATGATAAGAAATACATTTCCCATGATTACCCATCGACCTAGGAAAACTTGCATGAATTGATGAAAATTTCTCATGATATCAGCTGGAAGATTCTCAAACCAATATTTTACTTTATCTTTCCATGGTAGGACAAACATCCTGAGACATACATCATCTTCTTCCTTTACTGATGATGTTCTTATGGATCTAGGCCATTAAGCTTTGTTGCCTTTGTTTCCAAATCACCAGACTATTGTTGATTTTTAGTGTTGTCCTCTAGGAAACACTTCAAATTTTCCCCTTATTCATGGACGGTAATCTCTCCTCCCTCTTCTTCAGAATAAGCTACGAACTGGTTTGCTACATTTGGTTAAATAACCACCATGGGTTGTTCATCTTGGAGATTAAAGGGCGTGGGCCCTGTTTCTGTGATGGCTTCTTTGAACTGCTCTTTATGAGGGTCAAGCGATTTCAAGGGTATAGATGTGGAGTTCTCATTTTTGGGAGGATCAAATTTTTGCTTTCTGAAAGTGGATGCAGTGGCCTTATGAGGGGCTGACTCTTCTAAGGGCTTCTTCCCTTCACTAGCAAGACTAGGAGGGGTTTTTTATCTTGATATTAACCCTTCATTTTGTTCTTTCCCTTGGGTTCTCTTTCTAAAGGACCTGAGGTCATACTACTTGTGGAGTTGAGCCTGCATGAAATCCACAAACTGTCTATATTAATTTTCAATATCTTGATCTTCTGGACGCATTTCCTTCTCTTATTTCTCCCCTTGTGGGATGAGTTCACCCTCCTCATCATCAGAGTAAGTAAGGAATTGATTCTCTTTTCTTTCTGTGACCTTTTCGGCCTGTTCCTCCAACTGTCCTTCCTAGTATAGAGGAGGTTGAATGTGGTCTTGTTTTTCCTTCTTATTCCATTGAAACAAATGCATAGGGGGATTCCGATACTGAGGATTAAACCCTTGGTTAGGAATAATTTGGTTAGGACGAGGAGGGGAATTTTGGGCCTCCAATTCAAGCTTAATAAGCTTGTTTTAAAGGTTCTTAATTAACTTACTCATTTCTTCAATTCTACACTCTTGTGATTCCCTTCCCTGATTTCAAGTAGAAGCCTCCTCCCTGGATTTTCTTCTGACTTCATGCTCAATCTTCCCCTTGAATTTACTATTAGAAGCAAATTTTTCTTCTACCTCCAATGAATTGGTTTGGATCTGATTCAAATATGTGGATTTTATTTCTCTTAGGGTGAACCTAAATTCTGGTTCGGAAGCTCTTGCGAAGACCACCTTAGCAGCTGCTTGGGGAGGCTTTATTTCAGCAGGAATATTATTATAGACCTTATTGAACCTATTTATGAATTATATTACATTCTCATTGTGTCTCTTCTTGAGAGCATTGAACTCTGTGAGAACATATCCATGGTCCCTCTTTTCTCCCCATTTCAATGTGAAGAAATTTTCCATTTATTCCAAAGTGTGGACTATGTTGTTAGCTAGAGACTTGAACCATTTATGGGCTTCTCCCTCCAAGGATTGGATGAAAAGCATTAATACCACATCTAAGTGCTCTACATTCACATTGTCAGCAAAGGTGCATAAGGTTCCAATATGTCTCTACGCAGAAGTATTATCTTCCCCGGTGAACCAAGGCAACCACTTTAGATAGTCTTGCGGCATCTTATTTAGAGGCCGAGGAAGGGCCAAGGGGGCATACTTGTTGAAAATAAAACTCATCACAACCATATGATTTAGAGGTGGATTTGAATCTGGTGTGAGGCCTAGTGAAATCCAGGATTACTTCTGATTAGGACTATTTTACAGTGGAGTTGCCAAGGTGAGGAATATGTAACTCCCAACCCTTCATGCTCACCTATATGAAGGGTGGAATTTATGTCGTCTCCCAAGGAAAATATTTCTTCATTTGCATCCCCGAAAATGACACCAAAAATATGTTGTAGCCCCTAGAGACAACCTTGAGTTGCAAAATACCAGTGCCTAGGACATCTTAAAATCAAAGGTTGAAAGTAGAAGACTATAAGAATGCCTCTGACAGAATATATACTAAAATAATAATGGTTTTGGTGGTTAAAGAATGGAGAAGACTTTTGAGTCTGATTCCTGTGAATTACCCTATGTTGCAAGAGGGCTCAAGAGGATGAATGGATGGATGGCTTTCAAATGGGTCAAGTATGAAACAATGAGCAGATTATTTCAAATTATGTATAGGTGTTGAGGAATAACGGAGGAGGAATCCACAAAGGAAAGACTTAATATCCTAAGAATATTCCCCCCCATGAACTCAGAGGAAATAGATGTAAGTGGAAAATGACTAACAGTAGAGATTTATGGAGCGCGAATTAAGGAAGCACAACAAGTTTGATACATCAGCGTTATACATAAACGAATTCATGGATAAAAATGCATACTTTCGGCAGGTACATTACATAAATCATCAAAGCAACAGAACATTGAAAGATGATTACACTTAAACATGATATTACTGGTAAACAAAGAGAAACATATACATACTACTCATTTCCCCATATAGAATCCAAATAAACAACGTTGTACCATATTAAGTTCAAAACATCTCTCCCAAATATATATCTCAAAGCACAGGGAGCACAATTATACAGAACTACAAAAAAATTCTTCAAAATTCAGAACCTTTCATACATCTCTCAACTTCCTACATATAGAGTTCTTATTGAGGTTTCATGATCAAATAATCCTTCATGATCAACCCACATGTGTGAAAATCAAAATATCCTAACAAACTAGCAGAGCGTGCATCAAAAAATCACTCTTGTAATAGAAAATCAAAACAGAATGAGGTGGAATCAGGATTTCACTAGAAAAACATCACTATCTAACAGTAAAAAGAAAAAAAATTATGGGCTACGTAGGCTAGACCCTGGAATTTTCCATGGGAATGGTGAGGAGTGGCCATGAACTGGTGGCCAACCTGGTTTCCACCACTTGATTTCATCTGCTGTGGAAGGCCTCCACTCTCTAATTCTCATGATTTCCACTTACTGTTGCGGGACAAACAGTTGTGCTGCGCATGCCTCGCTCTTATCGGGGATTTCCTGGACCAACTGAATAACCATAGTTGTGCTTTTCCACCAAAAAAATCATACTGTGCTTTAACTCGCAAAAACCGGGGATCTTATCTTGAAGGGGGGTATGGATGGTTTGTGGTATTGGATGGGAGGGTGCAAAATCACTGTGGGCCATTGGATGCGTGATATGGAGCAGAGATGAGGGGAGGATGGCAGAAGTGATAGTGGAGTCATCGGGGATCATTAACACTGAAAAGAGTAGAACAAAAGTTTTGGGAGGGCTATTGATGATGTGGCAAGGAGGTGGGACCCAAAATCATATCACATATCGCAGATCAGAGGTTTTACATATGAACAGTGAAGGGTAAACATTAAGAATTGCGATGTGCGAAGTGTGATGGGCAGAGAGGTGACGTGGCAGGACAGAGGTGGTGCCACCCGCACATCCAGATCGCAAGTTTTATTTATGAACAGTGAAAGGTAAGAGCTATATTCTGCAGGGAGTGATGTGCAGGGAACGGGGAATGGATGACGTGGCAAGGAGGTAGGACCCAGAATCATATAACATATCACAGATCGGAGGTTTTACATATGAGCATCGAAGGGTAAATGTTAATAATTGAAATGTGTGAAGTGTGATGGGCAGAGGAATGACGTGGCAGGACGGAGGTGGGGCCACCCGCACATCGCAAATCACAAGGTTTATATGTGAGCGGTGGAGGGTAAATCCTATAATTTGCGGTGTGTGAAGTGCGATGGGCAGAGGAGTGACATGGTATGATGGAGGTGGGGCTACCTGCACATCGTAGATCACAATCAGAAGAGTTTAGTTATGAGGAGCGGAAGGTAAGTGTTATGATCTACGAGGAGCAATGTGTGGGGAGTGGGGAATGGAAGGTGACGTGGCAGACGGATGGTGGTCCGAGTTTGTATCGCATTTCGGGGTTCGAGAGCGATCATACATATGATATGAAAATGGAAATTATGGAATGTCGATGCGATATAGGTAAGTTGTTAAGTGCAGTAAGTGATATTACATATATTATATGTAATATATAATACATGTAATGGTTTGTGGGATACTATAATTAACACATTTCGGATCATAATTCCTTGACCGCAACACTTTTCTCTTTTTACTGTGGGGCTTTCCGCCCAAATTGTGCTTGAATAGCTTGGCCTTACCCTTAAACATGTATGCCTCTACCCTGTGATTTCCTTATAGGGACCACTTATCCATGTTATGTGCAGTCACAATCCAACACATTGCTTAAGAGACATGTAAAGGATAGTGATCATGTGATTGATTGGTCTATATTGTAGGTGGAACCAAATGGAGAGTTCCAGCCAGAGCCATAATGGATATTGTATCAGAAACAACTCATGTTATGGGAAAGAGTCATAGGGAAAGTTAAAGTGCAATGGAAGCACTTTGGGCTCACTGAAGCTACATGGGAGATGACTAATAAAATGTGGGAATTATATCCTTATTTATTAGTTGCTTGAATCAAATGAATTTTTGGTATATATATATATATATCTGTGTGTGTGTGTGTGTGTGTGTGTCATTGTAAATACTACATCAATATATGCCATGAATCTCTAATACACGATATGTTTTTCATGTTTTTAGAACTTGTCATTGTAAATAATGCATCGAGTTGTGTTTATAAAGCTCCAATAAGAAATATATTTTTTTGGTCATAAGTTTTGTAGAACATCAAGGCCAGTTCCCCCCCTAAGGGGGAGGGTTTTGTAACAACCTCCAGTTTAGTTTCCATGTAAATAAATTAAACCAAAGTCACGGGACACGTATTCTGAGTCGAATGGAGGGAAAAAAATTATAGTGGGCATCACTTATGGTTTATTATTGGCTATGGAAACTAACATTGGAATTGGAAAAGGAAACAAGGAAAAAAAATGTAAATTTAATGAAATAAATAAAGGAAAATACGAGAAAAGGAAGATGAAGAGACAAGAATATGCATGCAAGGGAAAATGAAGGAAATTGAAGGAAAAAGAAAAGGAAAAGGAAACAAAAAGGACGGAGAACATTCTATGTCTCTCTTAGTCACTCTAAGTTACCCTTGATCACTTCTTGGTTACACTAGGAGAATTCTATCATTCACTTGCGAATTGAGGCATTATCACTTAGGTTTGGAGAGAGAGAGCACTTGGGCCAAAGCAAGAAAGAAAGAAAAGGAAATCAGGGATGGTGAAGAAGAAGGTTTGAAAATAAGGTACAACAGGAGAAACCTTGCAGGTAACAGGTTGCATGTGTGATTTCCTTGCTGAGATTTGAATTCATGGTACATGCATTTGGTTATTTGGTTACTTTCTTGTCATTGACATGGGATTTTACTGGATTGAAAATGGTTTCATCATTACCTTTCCATTTCCTAGATAGCCATGATGTAGTGGGTTCCATGTTTTGGTTAAGCTTCATATGGCTAATATATTTCAGATCATATTGAGATGGTATCAGGAAAATCCCTAAGGGTTAAGGGTGGAGATGGGAATTCTCCTAGAACCCCTGATGGATGGGTGGAGATAATAAAATTCCTTTAGGTATGGTGAAGAAGTCAGAGGCATCCAAGATCATTTTTGTTTTGGTGATTTCTAGATTGGTTTAGGTGAAATCATTGTGGTGGATGGTTGATGTGGTTTAACCCGTGGAAACCCTAGTTAGTTATGTTTTGGTTTATACAATTTGATCCCACATTCATGCTTGGAATATTACATAGGGGTGATGGGCTGAAAGAGATATTTTGTTCAACCCAATCTATGGTCGGGTGGTACGTGGAAGTCCCTGATTTGGTTGTCTTTATTTCTTATTGAGATTAATGAGCACATGTATTGGTTATTGTGTTGATTTTATGACAGTTTTTTCATGGCTTCATTCTGATTGTATGCTGGTTATAGGCATAATTAAATGATGTTACCTTGTTATGTATATTATTCATAATTTGGTAATTTATTGAATGGTTATATGAATGTATGAGATAACAAGTGTTGTTTCAACTTGTTTGAGAGGGCAGTGATCCTTCTTGATAACTCTATGATGAAACTAAGGAAATAATGTACAAATATGCATTCATGACCTATAACTACCATTTTTTCCATGTGTTTGTATTAATTTTTATCATGTGACAAACATTATTGGACAATATATGAGCCTAATTATAGGTTAGTCATACTTGTGGTTATCTTAGAATTTATTTTGGAGTGTTTTGGGAAGTTCTCGGTGGTGGCATGTAGGCTAGCCCTGGAAATGTGGTACTGATTCTATTGGAAATACTGAGAGGGGGGTGAATCAGTATTTCTTTAAATTAGAGCATTATTTAATCTTCAATTATTATCAGTGTTTGTACAATGATAGAAGCAAACAAGAGGAACACAAATGTACACAATTTTTAAGGTGGAAACCCACTCCGGGACAAAAACCACCTAATGCTTTTCTAATAATTCTTTTCAACTCCAATTGAAAATAAAGCTCCAACTTCCTAGAATCTAGAAAAGCATTCTTCTCCAACTCCCACTGGATGGACGCTCCAACGCCCGAGATTCTTCAGTAGTCACTGAATGGATGCACCAACACCCAATGAGCTACAACTCACCCTAGCACCACCCTACCACCCTATAGAAGAATAAAAGAAGAATGGACTCTCGTACCAGAGAAAATGGTCCACTTTGCAATGATATAGAATGATGTAGAAGAAGAATATATACTAGACCATAACCCCAACTTTGACACAACCACTGCCTCTTCAACCCTTAGCAGAAAGACACTAATACGATTTGTACAATAATGTATTTACAATGACTAAGCACAATGATACCTTTACAATGATTGTATGTAGTGCTGCCCACTTGAAGACTTCATATGATGAACTTCTTGCTACTGTTATGCACCTAGGTTGCTACTCTTTTTATGCTACTCTCTGTTGCACCTTTATTTTCTCTGCTGCCATAGAAAGTCTGGTCCTTTGCAACCCTTGACAACACATGATCTAGCTTTTTCTTTCCTTCTAGGAGCTCGATATTGAATCTGGTTTATCTTTGTTATTTCAGATCCTCAATGTCTAATTTTCGGTCCTATATTATTCCTATGAGTCTTCTTTCCAATGCCACAGGTCTGACCCAATTTGGATTCTCCAAGAGATAGTTATGCCCAATTTCTCACACTACCCTAATTATGGACTGTTTCAATAGACCACACTTTTACGACGTGCCACGTGTCACTGTTTCTTCATTTGTCTTTGAAATTAATAGATCACAAATTAGAGACTCTGCACTATCCGTAACTTTTTACGGAATTCCAATCTGATACTCAGAGAGAGAGTTATGACGAATTTACCAAGGTCCCTTTTTTGAGATGAATTTCAGCAGCTTGCAAAAACCCTTACTTCCACAGATGATATCTCCAAAAAAAATTCGCAACTTGATATGAAATTTTTATTACCGCTTCCTCAAGATTTTTTCTTCGCCTCATAAAAATTTCAGCTTCTGATCCTTCGTAGAAAAAATGTTAGAGCGAAAATTCCACGATGACCTGTTTCAGATGGCCAAATCCCTTGCCTAAGGAGGAAATGAAGATCACAATATATATGAATGCTTAAGTTGAGAGGGGCTTCAACAAGTGAATGTGGGAGGAGCTTAAAAAATATTAATTATGACTTTTCAATGACCCATGCCCCAACCCCATGGGGTTTTAGCCCACTAACTGGGGTACAAACTTCAAACATGAATATCTCTCTAACCGTGAATAATTACATGGCGTGCCATATATCAACGGAAACATCTCGACAAGTAGAAACCATCAAAAGAATTATTGACCCAGAATATATTAATTTGGTAGGTCAAAATTCCCATGCAATATTGGGTTAGTCCCTGGTGCTGCTTGGGTTGACATCAATGACAACCGCTGATCAACAATCTCCCCCTTTGGCATTGATGGCAACACAAGTACTCCCCCTGCGATCATGACACCTCTTCCTACAACATTCTCTCCCCCTTTGACATCAATGGCAAAGGGTAACTCCCCCTGAAACACAACCATCCTGTGGACCTGTACACACTTCCACTCCCACTGACACACAACCGTCCTGCAGACCTGTACACACTTCCACTCTTGCTTTATATTCTTGAAAAAGGAAAATCTAATGAGAACTTGGGAGAATCCCAAGCTTCTGGTAAATATATTCCAATGCTGGTGAATATTTAATATGTGATTCTTTTGGTGCTGCTTGGAATCTTGCTACTTGTCCAATTTCTTGCATAACATCTGGTCGGGAGGCTGTTACATATAGAAGACTACTAATCATATATCTATACAACCTTTGATCCACATCCTTAGATGAGTGGTCTATGCTCAATTTGCAACCAAGTAAAGACATCTTGAAATCACTTTGCACCTTTGTAGCAAAATTCTTGCTTAGTCGATCATCATTGCTACCAATTATTGTATCATCCTCTTTAGCTATTAGACATGATTTAGTTGATTCATCCAGAACATATGTGTTGTTTGGAGCTCCACTTGCTGTAGCCACAATTTCACCATACACGCCTTTCCTAATTTCTCATTTCGTGGAGTTGAATAGTATTGTGTGTCCTTGATCACACATTTGTCCAACACTGAGTAGATTTTGATTCATGTTTTCAACCCAGTAGAACATTATTGGCTAGAGAATATTTGCTTTCTAGAGTGACAGTACCTGATCCTATAACATTTGAAGATCCATCATTTCTAAAGGACACGGTTCCATCCTTCTTCCCTTTCAGGGATACAAATTTATTTCTATCTCTAGTCATATGCGTTGAGAAACCGCTATCAACATACCACACATTTTTGTTCTTTTGAGCCTTGAGAGAAAGAGCACAATTATCATTATTCTTATTCTTCCATGTTCGTTCATTCTGTGGCTTGTAAGATTCTTCTGGAGGATTTTCAAGTCTGCAATCTTTGGCTATGTGTCCAAAGTTTCAACATTTGTAACATTCAATATTATTTCTTAAATGTTCAAATCTATTGATGTTTCGTTGAGCCCTGGGAGGTTCATATTTGACAGATCTCCTGGAATTGTATTCGTTCCTAGGGTACGTGCGACATTCTACAGCTTTATGACCAAATTTTCCAAATGAATAACAGTAGCCATAAAAAATATGTTGGTACCTGGATGGAAATTTTCGTCGAGGAATTGTCTTCCAAGGCTGTTCTTGCGAATCTTGTCCAATGAAGTCTACATGCATGTCAGATCTCATAGGTTCATTGTATTTTGTTGTAGAAGGTCCTGCTTCTTCTTCTTTGTAACCGATGCCAGTTTTGTCATTGTAAGATCATTGATTGTTGATGAGTTCTTCCAATGCCCTTGAGTTGTTGGCATAGTTTTGGATAGTTTTTCCTTTCTTCACTTCCTCACACAACGAGACTACTTCGGCTTCTAATTCTTCCCTTTCTTGGTTGCTTTCTTCCAACTTCTTTTGAAGTGACTCTTCAATGCATTTGTGTTCTTCAACTTCAATTTTGAGACCTTGAACTTGTTCTTCAAGAGTTTTGGAACGAATCTTCTCCGCCTTGAGATCTTTTATAAGCTTGATTGCTTCCTCATAAAATTCGTCTATGGTCCATCCTTCTTCTTCATTGTTTGATACCTCTTGCTTATTGTGCTTGGGTTTATTGTGCTTGGCCATAAATAATACTCTCTCATTGGCTTCTTCTTCACTATCATTGTCTTCATCGGATGATGAGCTATCTTCTTTAGAGAGAAAGTTCCTTTTAGATCCTTGCTTGTTGAATTTATTAAAGCCTTTCTTTCTTTTTGAGTTGCCATTACTTTTGTTTGGACATTTTTTTGCAAAATGCCCAACCTCATTACAGCTGAAACATATCAATGGAAGCTTACCTTTGAATTTTCCCTTACCAATTTTTATTTTTCTCGTGAAGTAAGCATATTCTTCATCTGAAAGTCCTTCTTCATCATCTCCCTTTTCTTCACAATTGCAGGTGCATGTATTTTAAATTGAAGGTTTTTTATCCTTATTGGTTTTCTTAGATGCAATGAACCCAGTTTCTAGATCCGAAGTACCCTCTTCTTCATCAAGTCTCATTTCATATGCTATGAGAACTCCATGCAATTCCTCTTTGCTAAGTTTGTCCAGATTTTCATTGTATTCTAAGACCGATACCTTTGGGTTGAATCTTCCTGGTAACATTCTAAGAATATTCCGTATAATAGTCTTCTCGTCAACTGGCTCTCCTAATCCTTCTAGAGTATTGGTTATTTCATTAACGTATTGAAAGTATGTAGCAATGTTGAAATCTTCTTTCATTCTGAGTTGCTCAAATTTTGTTCTATAGATTTGAAGCTTTGCTTCTTTGACATTTGAGTCACCTGCATATATATTCTCAAGCTTGTCCCATACATTTTTGGCAGTTTTACAACCCAACACCTTATGATAAGCAGATTCAATAAGTCCACTGATAATAATATTCTTTGTTTTTGCATCATTTACCAAATTCTTCTTACCTTGTTCATCCGCGGTTGATGTAAATCCATTTTGAACAGTGTCCCATACTTCGTAACCTTGCGCCAAGAGATAGACCTCCATTCTTCCTTTTCAAAGTGCATAATTATTTTCATTGAATAGAGGTACACCATTCTTGGTATGCTCCATGACCTCCTTCCAGCTGTTAAACTGCTATTGAAGGAACCAAGCTCCGATTCCAATTGTTGGAAATACTGAGAGGACAGCATTATTTAATCTTCAATTATTATCAGTTTTTGTACAATGATAGCAGCAAACAAGAGGAACACAAATGCACACAATTTTTTAGGTGGAAACCCACTCTGGGACAAAAACCACCTAATGCTTTTCTAATAATTCTTTTCAACTCCAATTGAAAATAAAGCTCCAAATTCCTAGAATCTAGAAAAGCATTCTTCTCTAGCTCCCACTGGATGGACGTTCCAATGCCCAAGATTCTTCAGTAGTCACTGAACGGATGCACCAACACCCAATGAGCTACAACTCACCCTAGCACCACCCTACCACCCTATAGAAGAATAAAAGAAGAATGGACTCTCGTACCAGAGAAAATGGTCCACTTTACAATGATATGGGGAATGATGCAGTATCAAGATATACTAGACCATAACCCCAACTTTGACACAACCACTGCCTCTTCAACCCTTGGCAGATAGACACTAGTACAATTTGTACAATAATGTATTTACAATGACTAAGCACAATGATACCTTTACAATGATTGTATGCAATGCTACCCACTTGAAGACTTCATATGATGAAATTCTTGCTGTTGTTATGCACCTTGGTTTCTGCTCTTGTCATGCTACTCTCTATTGCACCTTTCTTTGCTTTGCTGTCATAGAAATTTTGGTCCTTTGCAACCCTTGACAACACATGATCTAGCTTTTTCTTGCCTTCTAGGAGCTCGATATTGAATCTTGTGTATCTCTATTATTTCAGATCCTCAATATCTGATTTTTGGTCCTATCGTAGTCCTATGAGTCTTCTTTCCAATTCCATAGGTCTGACCCAATTTGGATTCTCCAAGAGAGATTTATGCCTAATTTCTCACATTGCCCTAATTATGGACTGTTTCAGTAGAGCGCACTTTTATGGTATTCCATGTGTCACCGTTTCTTCATTTGTCTTTGAAATTGATATAGCACAAATTAAAGACTGTGCACTATCGATCACTTTTTATGAAATTCCAATCCGATACTCAGAGAGAGAGTTATGACGAATTTACCAAGGTCACTTCTTTGAGATGAATTTTAGCAGCCTGCAAAAACCCTTACTTCCACAGATCATATCTCCAAAAATATTGTGCAACATGATCTGAAATTTTTACTGCAGCTTCCTCAGGATTTCGGCTTCACCTCATAAACATTTCAGCTTCTGAGCCTTCGTAGAAAAAACGTTAGAGTGAAAATTTCACGATGACCTATTTCAGATGGCCGAATCCCTTGCCTAAGGAGGAAATGAAGATCACAATATATATGAATGCTTAAGTTGAGAGGGGCTTCAACAAGTGAACGTGGGAGGGATTTTAGGAGCTTAAAAAATATTAATTATGACTTTTCAATGACCCATGCCGCAACCCCATGGGGTTTTAGCCGACTAACTGGGGTACAAATGTCAAACATGAATATCTCTCAAACCGTGAAGAATTACATGGCGTACCATATATCAACGGAAACATATCGACAAGTAGAAACCATCAAAATCATTATTGACCCAGAATATATTAATTTGGTAGGTCAAAATTCCCATGAAATATTGGGTTAGCCCCTAGTGCTTCTTGGGTTGACATCAATGACAACTGCTGATCAACAGATTATGCAACCGTGGTCTCTTAAATGAGAAATATCAGTTGTCGGTTGTAGCCACATAGAGGAAGGCATGTGCATGCATATGGAGCATTCTGGATGTGTGCACAACTTTGCATGCATGTGGTTGGGTTGTGAGGTTAGGTGAAAAGATAGTTCCAACTCAAGGTAATATCATTAGTGGATGTTTTTTGATGTATGGGTGGTTTTTTGTCCCTGAGAAGTTGCAGTGAGTTTTAGTATGGTAGACCACACTTCCATAACTAGAACCTGGTTTTTGGGTCATGTATAGTAACTCTCAGCTCATGTTTACCCCAGAGAGCTTGTAAAAATGAGTAAATGTGGGGTGGGATGTTACGAATTGCAATGCTAGTAAGCAAGAAGTAGTGGCATTTCTGCAATCTCTTTTACCTTTGAGTATTTTGAACCCATTTTTGAATTCTCAAAATATGATATAAATATGTCACTCACCTTCATGCAAACATCGAAGATATATGAAACTAGAAACACTCACGACCAATAAGTGAGCAACTCTTAATACCAGTTAGTATCTGTGACATCCTATAACAACAATTGCACAAGAATGGATGTCCCATTTCAGACATTGAAAACCATGATGCAACGCCTTTGATAATGTACATCCCTACCCATACAATACCATAAATATTTGGAAATAACAATCCACCCCTTCCTCCACCTCTTGATTTCTTTCAAATTCCAAGGTAAGGAGGTAAGTGTTCCATTGTCCTCCTAACTTCAAACATGAATCATAGATTTATACTCTTTGTTCTTACAAAAATGACTCTACCATGACTACCATTTTATAGGTTTTCATTGTGTTTGTGGGACACCCATACCATAAAGGTTATCACCTAAATAGAAACACAATTTTTAATTGTGGGAACTTCTATTGGAAACAATCCATGGAGAAATAGTATTATAAAGTTTAGAAACAACCCATCGAGAAATAGTATTGTAAACATTGGAAACAATTCGTGGAGAAATACCACTGCAAAATACACACGTAAGAGAATTGGATAGTGCATGGAGAAATACGTGATGGTTGTATCATTTTTGTCTAAGTTGCTTGAGACACTCTATAAGAAATGAAACTTATTTAATAATATACTAACACTTGCAATTCAATATTTTAGGGGAACGATCCTTTTAAAAATCATTTTCACTAAACATAAGAAAAATGTTCATATTCCTTCTTTATGATTATTTATATATTGGAGAAATAACTCAGGAATGTTTTATATATTCAAACATTCATATTTATTCTTTAGGATTATTTGGAAAAATGACTGGAAAAGTGAAAAATTGTATTTACTCGAATATTCATATTAATGGAAAAAATGTATTTATTCCAACTAATTATTTCTTGATTTTATTTATTTAATTACATTTTATATTTATACAAATTGAGTGGGCCTTATGGTTAAGAGCACATGTTTCCTCTTAAGAGATCACAACAAAAGAGGGGGTAGAGTATGTATGTATGACTCGCCTTTGTAAATTTAGCAATCGAATTTCTACGCGGAGGTGGGTCCCTTGTCCCATAAAGGGGGTCTCATAGACCAACTTGTTTGGGGTAGAGTATATATTCCTCTGTAGACTTAGCAGTAGAGTACGTGTGTATGTCTTGCCTTTAGCAATCAAAGTAGACTTAGCAGTAGAGTATATATGCCTCTAGACATTTAGCAATCAAATTGCTATGTGGAGGTGTAGAGTATGTATGTATGTCTTGCCTCTAGACTTTTAGCAATCAAATTGCTATGTTGAGGTGGGTCCTCTGTCTTTTCAGGGTCCTATAAAAATAGGATTCATAATTTTGAATTTTCTATGTTAAAACCTTGTAATATTGTACATACCATTGCTTTCTGCAAATGTTTTCCCATATTTAGAAAATGAAAAGAGGGTAGGTCCTAAAATAAAAATCAAAGGACTTAAAGAAACAAGATCAAGAAAGAATATCAAATATGAACCCCACAAAAAGAGATAAAAATAATATCATGAAAGTGTTGCATGTTCAAATGCCACTACTTTAGTTTACTTTATGCAAATAAAATTGTGTGCAGCTTGTCCAAAATTCCACAATTCATGATAATGATATAGTTTAATCTTGATTATTCATGCTTTAAATTTCATGTTGATAGTTAGAGAATAAAGATCTATCCAAACCATTTCATATTGGAAGATCATTAGTTAGTGAGAGAATAAATGAGCTCATCAGTTTATTATGACCCATTGGCAGTTATAAGGTTAGTAATAGATTAGTTTTATTATTAAAAGAAAATAAAAAGGGTCAGCGAGCTCAAATGCGCCCAAGAAAAGAAATAAAATGTTAGGATAAAGAAAGGGTAGGCAAATTTTTTTGGCAAATTATGGAAAAAACCCTTGGTTCATCTCATATTTCTAACATCCTTCTAAAAACACTTTTTCCCTTATAAAATATCCCTCTCCCTTCATTTTAATTCTAACTATTTCCCCTAATTCTAACTATTTCCCCTTCCTATAAACCATTTTCCCTTCCTAAACCCCTTTCCCTACCTAAAAACCCTTTAATTATTTTAACAAATAGTTTACCCTGCTTCATATTATATTAATCCCCGTATTAATACTATACCCACCTTATAATATATTAGAATATATTTTATATTTACCCCTCCACTTTATATATCCCTATCCCACCACATCATTTCCCGAACCCCTTGTATATTTTAACTTACAGCTTAGTATCCCTTCATATATTAAAACCCATTCGTATATAGGTTATATATTTAAACCTTCGCATATGTTATAACCCTTTATATTATTTCATGCCATATAAACCTAACCCCCATTGTATTAAACCATCGCAATATATACGTAAACTCCACCTCATATTTCATACCCGGTCCCACCTCTTCAAACCTCGACAGTTCATTAATCATTCGATCAAAGATTCCTCAGATCCAATGGCCTACATCCTTTTCACATCCCCCAACCATACGAATTTTAAAAACTCAGAATATTTCGAAATGGGTGGTTTTCGCACCATCACATCCTGCCACATGGCATCACCTCATTTCATCGCACTCCCATCCCCGAAACCACTTACTACTTTTCTTTAGTGCAAAATTCGTCAGCTCGTTTGCTTATGTGTTAAAGCTAACTCTCGACTCCTCCATTGTGCAATACAAATTGCCACCCTGGGCTGCGTGGTACACCACTATTCCACTATGCACCATGATAAATTCTGAACTGTTACGTTCAATTACTCACTTCCAACGGAGTTGAACCTCTCTAGCTAGGACTCAATCCATAGATTTCCCAATTCCCTGAAGCCCATTTGCATCCCTACCAAACCATGTTTCATTAAAAAATTGTTCTATTTTGCAGGTTATTAGCAGAAACAAAAGCTTGAGGAAACAATTTTAATACTAGTTAAAAACATGTTTCTTCCAGATTCTTGAGAATGAATTCAAATGGTTTTCCTCAAATAGAATATTCCAAGCAATACAACAGAGAATGGATAATTAACATAGTAAATTGGTTTTAACAGAGTAAGAATATTTTCACCAGCACAAAAAATATTCTTGCAAACTTCTTTCCAAAGGAACATTCCATATTTTACATGTGCCTTTAGTAAAAAATCATTTTTACTAAAAACACAGAAGCATAAGAAGTTGAATGATTTAATATGAAAGAGAAAATTAAAACAGGTGAACAGATACAACTAAAGGTTAAGACAGAGCAGTCAGGTAACATAGAAGTTAGGTTAAATGGTAAACAGAGTTTTAAGATCAAAAGAAGAGTTAAATTATAAATCAGATGTAGCCAGCATGAAGACAACGTAAGAGATAAACCAACAAGAGAGAAACAAAAATATGACATCAAATAAGATAAAAGGTGTCACTACCTTTTAGTATCGAGATATTTTATTTCCCAGAATAAATCCTAAAAACATTTTAGGATATTTTGTATTAGTTTTTGTATAAATACTTCATAATTCGAAGTATTAAGGATGTGTGGATTACCAAACAGTTCTATCGTTGTATTAATCTAAGAACCAGAGGGTTTATTGTACCATTTTCAAGTCAGAAGACTGGATTGAGCAATAAAGGAATTTTATTACAGGATTCATGTCTTGAGCCACTTCAGTGAAGTACTTTCAATTGTTCTTTGTTATTTTCTGAAGTTTTCATATATTTTCATGTTTTCTGAATCTAAATGATATAACATGAGTTTTATTTCAAAACTTGTTTAAATACACTCTGTATTGAACTGTTATTTATTTAAATGCTTTCTTCTTATATCCAAATTAGGGAATTCTTCATTCCTCCCTACTTTCAATTGACCTCTGTCATTTCTCTCATTATCCAGATCTGAGAATCCTTAATTGTTGTCCCATCCCGATTGAAAACATTTCACCTTCCAGCCTAAAGATCTGAATCAGCTCAGCTACCTTTCCCTGTGAACACGTCCTTTACAACTTCATTTTTCCCTGTTGCTTGATACATTGAATCCATAGCCCAATGGAAAATAGACCTGCATCTATCCATATGAATCAATAATTCCACCACCAAACAAATCAAATCAAAACAAAATTATTTTTACATGACTAGCCTAAAATCAATTATAGAAAACAAAGCTAAATCATTAAGAGAGAGCCCTTTCTGAGATTAGGAAGGCCAGGTCCTTATCTCCAAAGTAGGTTTGTGGTTACCTCAATGATTACTTTATTTAGCCTTGGGAAAATTACTGAGTGATAACAGATTGGAAACTCCACTAGGGAAGAGCTTGTTCTACATCATTATCATACAAGAATAAGATCTAATCTATGTTGGTGGACAATGATCAGACATACAAAGGTTAAAATCATCCACCTGGAGATTCCAACTCCAACTCCAAATCAATTTCACAATCAAATCCAAGACTCCACTGGAGAAATGAACCTAGAATAACATCATGGGAATATTAGGTTTTCAACTTGGATCTTAATTCAAGACATTATGTTCTTTCTAATCAAGAATATTTTTCAATGTATGTTGTATTTTAGTAATGATCTTAGACTAATATTTGATTAATTTCCTTTGAATATTGTAAATATAAATTCTCCTTTTGAGAAACTTTCTCATGAAACTTATGATGATTATTTTCCAATTGAAAAGCCTCAAGTAATCAATGTTGATCTTACAATTCCTGTACATAATCCTATACCTTGTAAAGTTCCTAATAGATATAAGCCCATCATGATACCTCCTATACTCCATAACTTCCCTCATAATTATTACATCTATCTCCCCAAGTTTGACGGAGAAAATGGTAACATCAATGCTAAAAAACATGTTCAAGGTTTTGAGAATTATTTGGACTTATTTGAGATTGATGAAGATGATGTAATTATCAGAATTTTTACTCTACCTTTGGAAAGTAAAGTAAAAATTTGGTTTAAAAATCTTTCTATTGCAAGCATCTCAAATTTCCAACAGTTTTCCAAAAAATTTCTTGATAGATGGGTAATCAAAGTCAATATTTTCATAATCATAAAAGAATATAATCAGTTGAAAAGACATCCAAATGATTCAATACAACAATTTTCTGACAGATTCAATCAAGTTTATTACTCAATGCCAGAAAATATAAGACCTCCTCATGATTCAGCTCTCTTGCATTATCCAAAAGCCTTTGATCCAGAAATAGAGTTTCAGCTAAGAGAAAGAAACCCTTCAACACTTGAGAAAATGCAAAATATTGCAGTAGATGTAGAAGTTAATATGTTAATCAAAAGTAAAAAATTGAAAGCAGAAAAATAAAAGAACAACATTGCAGAGCACCTAACATCTCCAGATGTAAAAATTGACAGTTTGGCAAGTAAGATAGAGGAAATGATACAAAAGATCACCATGAAAGATGGATTGTTTCTTCAAAATTACCATGACCCATTTATTGCAGAAACAGAAGAGGTTACTGATCATAAACACTTTCCTGTTAATCCTATATACCATAGATCAGAAAGTGGATTTACAGATCAATATGTTGAGAAGAAATCCGCTGATCTAATGTGTATGTTTGATGACATTCCTCCTTTTAATGATTTTCCTGAATATGATCAGCATGATGATAATTATTTTATTCAAACTCAATCTAATTTTACAAAAAAAATAGTAGATAGTTTGAGAGATGGGGAAATTCAGCTTCAATAACTTGAATACAGTGATCAATCAATACAAATCAGCCAAGAGAGTGAAAAAGAAAATGCAGAAAATTTGGAAGTAAGTGAAGGATCATTTCCTCTTTGTTTTTCTTCATTTTAGTTTATCAAATACAACTTTAAAGCAATCAAAAATCAACATTTTTTAGGTATTATTATTGAAAACAAAGAAGACAAGGAAATTATTGATCAAGATACTTCAGTTTCACAAATGCAGTTATCAAATTCCATTGAAATACCTAATCACATGACACAGGAAAATTCTATACCACTATGTTTTGAATCATTCCAGTTTTTAAAGGAATTTTTTTATAATGCGTCTAAAACAAAGGAGGAGGAGCCTGTAGTAATCAATGAAGTCCCATGGAAACCCATAAGAAATAGGTTGCATCAATCCTTACAAGTTTTTCATGATTCAATAGTAGATATGTTGGATAATGAATGCATTCAAAGCCTTTCTCCATTTCTTAACTATGAGATACATAATCAAGATGATAAAAGTTTCCTCATACAAACATTTCCATTAGTAGACATATCATCACAGAGCTTATCTGAAAATCTGCAATTATCTCAATCCAATCATAAGTTAATTTTGTAGGGAGATAAAGCTCCGAATGACTGTTTGGTTTCAAGACATGAAGGCCATCCAGAATAGATGTACAGTTTCCTGGATCAGTTGAACATTTGTACATATACCTTGGACGATCCTTTTGTACATTTTTTAGAGTCAACAAAGGAAATTGAGTATTTCCTTATATTTACATTTGTTGACAAGATTCTAGTGGGTTGAAAAACTACAGTTTTGATAATCAACTAGAAAATGCAGCAAAATCTATCAAAGAATATAATGCTTGAATGGTTACATTGGTTGTTTCAACTTACCTAATCATTAGTTGGACAACTGATTAGAGTAAGTAGGTAGAATTTCAGTTTGATTGGATTTTTTCTTTTAGCAGCAAGTTCGTTTCAGTCTCAGTTTCTAGTTTTCAGCAAGTATTGATAGAATTCATTAAGATCTAAAGCCAAGAAGAATAACCTAAAAAATTCTTGATGATTTACTAGTTTGGTTTGAAGGTTGCAACACCTTTTAGCCTTAGATCAGATTTTTGTTTGTAGAAAAGAGTGTGATTTCAGTTCAAGATTTTCAGTCACAGGAATTATATGAAAAATCATGTGCAAACGGCCCAATGGATCAGGCTACTAGTCAACGGTGTTCTTGACATCTCACAAGGATATGCCATCCCCAAGCGAAGCCACTGTTAGGGTCCTATAATAATATGATTAATAATTTTGAATTTGCTATTTACATACCTTTGCTTTCTGCAAATTTTTTCCCATATTTAAAAAAAGAAAAGAGGGTAGGTCCTAAAGAAAAATCGAAGGAATAAAAGAAACAAGATCAAGAAAGAATCTCAAGTATGAACCCCAGAAAAAGAGATAAAAATAAGATCATGAAAGTGTTGCACGTTCAAATGCCACTACTTTAGTTTACTTTATGCAAATAAAATTGTGTGAAACTTGTCCAAAATGCCACAATTCATAATAATCATATAGTTTAATCTTGATTATTCATGCTTTAAATTTCATGTTGACAGTTATAGAATAAAGATCTAGCCAAACCATTTAATCTTGGAAGATCATTAGTTAGTTACAAAATAAATGAACTCATCAGTTTAATCTGAGCCATTGACAGTAATAAGGTTAGTAATATATTATTTTGATTATTAAAAGAAAATAAAAAGGGCCAGTAAGCTATAATACACCCAAGAAAAGAAATAAAATGTTAGGATAAAGAAAGGGTAGGTAGAACATTTTGGAAAATCATGGAAAGCACTGTTGGTTCATCTCACATTTCTAACATCCTTCCAAAATAAAATTTTCCCTTATAAAATATCCCTCTCCCTTCATTTTAACCCTTTTCCTTTTGCTAATATTCCCTTTCCCATTATTCTAACTATTTCTCCTTCCTATAAACCATTTTCCCTTCCTAAACCTCTTTCCCTAGCTAAAAACCTTTTATTATTTTAACATATAGTTTACATTATATTATTTTCCCTGCTTCATATTATATTAACCCTTATCTTATATTAATCCATGTATTAATGCTATACCCCCCTTATAATATATTAGACTATATGGAAGTTTTGCTAAAGTGCTGCAACAAACGGATCTATAAATGGAAAGATATTAAGCAGTGAAGTAAAGAGTTTGCTCCATGCATCCAACAGACAAGACAAGAACACGATTTTTGAATGAATTTTTATATTACAGGGCACCTGGGAGGAAACAAGAAGGTGTATCCAGATCTCCTCAATAGGATGGGTTCTTTGTAGTCCTCAGCACTTCAGATCTAAGCTTTCTCTCTCTTGTAGATGTAGAAAACCCAATGTAGAAGGTAGAGCTCAATGGGAGCAACAATGGCATAAAATGAGACCGAGTGTATAGATCCAGAGTGATCTAGTATGCAACAAAAGGTGAAGAATGAAGGGAAAAACCCTCCTATTTATAACAAAATATTGGGTCATTCTAGATCTTGGTGCATGATTAAAATAATGTTAACTAAATCTAGATCCACCTCTATGGAATATTTTATTATTATTTGTTGGAGGGAAAGGGTGTTTGACTTGGGTCAAATCCCTTGATTAGTGAAGAATAAATAAATAAATGATTTATTTATCCTTTTAAGGAAGTGGTTGAGATATAATCAAATAAATAATGATTTATTTAATTAATAGTGGTAGATTTGGTCATATTTAACAAGGAATATTATTTAAATAATTATTCCTAGAAAATAATAAGATAACTATGGGTGTATCTCATTAATTTCTTTGTTTTTGGGTTAAACATGACTGGGAATAATAATTAAATTGTGGTTTAATTAATTATTCCTTTTTGGGGTTTCTTTAATTAACATAGTGAAAGCAGTTTTACTTGGGGTAAAACTGGTCTTACATGGTGTACTTGGGTCCATCTAATGATAAAAGGTTCGATGACCAAAAAATGGTGTAACAGATTGCCCCCCAGCGTGCGAGTGTCAGGAGCAAATCGTATGACCGAAGTACGTTGTAAGAATCCAATCACCAGACAACAAAAGGGGATGTCAGAGAGAGAAGTGTGAGGTAGATAGTGTGCTGAAGGACTAGACCCTGAGGAGACGAGACTCGCAGGTGCAACAAGTCTCTGTTATGAGAGGGTACCTGTGCTCAAGGCGGCGGGGGAGGCATACCTATGCCCGCCGTGACAAAGTACAAAAGAATAGTGTGTCCAGTGAACAAGGGACCGAACCATATAGTACAGCTGGCATAATCAAGAGCCAGATAAAAATACAATGAATAGTCTCACATACATGCTGTGCCTGGGATAACAGCCAGGACTAGTACAATATCATCCGAGTACATGAGATAAATACAACCCAAATGCCCCCTGTAAATGGGGAAGGGCTCACAAAATCTGACTGATACATGCAAATCATAGAGGTGCTGCAAGTGGCTAAGGCCAACATCATCAAAATCTGGAGCGGCATCAAAGGCTGCAATGAAGAGGTCATCAGGGCATGTGGGGGGCTACCTGCAGGGCCACCCCCTCATGAGGGCTGAGACATCTCACACACGCCCGGGAATCATCAAGAGCTGCTGCTGGGTCACTGGATTGTCCAGTATACGAATCTCGATCATGCTGAAAGGAGCTGGAGAAGCAACCAAGTCAAAGGGAAGTGAGAAATCCCCCTGCCTGATCCGAGGCACCGAACAAAAGTGGCAGTTGGAACCAAGGTACACCGCCCTCTAGACCTTGCTTCTGGAATAAATGTGCTGAGGTCGACAGAAGGAGGTCTGCCGTAGGTGAGGCAATGAGAGAACCTCAACTAAGGCACGAGAGAAGAACAATAGAGCGACGGACAGACTGACACTAATGATGATGGTGGAAATGGGAAGGATGGAGTGGCGAATGGACGACTTCCCTTGTTAGAGCATAAAGGGAATGAATGACATGGCAGCGACTGACACAATATCGTAAGGGATAGGGGACAGTGGGACTGAAGGTCATAATATGCGACACAAGAGAGAGACCAAGCAATGAAGGATGGAGGGCTATAGTGGGGTACAAAGGGACGCGGGATAGACTCCATGAATACGATGATGACTCAACTTGGATGCTCTAAACAAGGGCGACTCGATGGTGCTGCCACACAGTAAAAGGCCCAATGGGGGACCATAAAAGCATGAGTACAAGGTGGGGACTCATGACGAAAATCGTCACAAACATGGACAAGTAAGGAGGCAAGATGGTGCCCCAAGTACAAGTGTTGTAAGTGAGGAAATTCGATTTTAAGAAGAGGTGAAGTGACCCTTCTTGGGCAAAATAGGTCCTGGCGAAGGATACAAATAAAAATATGCTGGCTATCTAACAGAAAATAAAACACGCATCTCAGAAGGGAAATGCTAAGGGTAATATTTCTTAAGATAGAGTGCATTGCGAGGATTGCCTTTGAAGTCTTCTAAAAGGTATGCCCCCTTACCAAGCTCCTTACTGATGATGTAAGGGCCTAGCCATAATGAGTCGAACTTCCTGTGACCAAGGACATCATGAGCCTGGTCATATACTAGAACAAGGTCGCCTTTGTGAAAAGGACGAGGCTGGACTTTTTGGTCATACTGAGCTTTGGTGCGTTTTTTGGCCGCTCCCATGGTTTGCAAGGCAATACGGCGGTCTTCGGAAGCACGCTCAAGCATGATAAGTCGTTGTTCTAGAGGTTGGGTGTCAGGGAGAAGTTCAACGGCCAGTTGCGGGGAAGGGATTTCACATTCGATTGGTAAGACAACCTCCTCTCCAAAAACGAGGTGAGGAGGGTTATGGTTGGGGGGCAGAGGTGCCCCCAAGCATGGTGTGGTCATGCCAAAATGTATTTAGAAAAATGGGAATCTAAACACATTTTAATGATGTGGTGTGCCATTTTTTCTGGTTATGGTTATGCAGTTTTGAGAAAGGAAATGGAGGATTACCAATCTCTTTTGGGACTGCATATAGGGATCAAATGGACTTTAAGTTTCCGAATTGGCATACCTGGTATCACTATCCCAAAAGGAGGATTTGGAGATAATGAACTGATGCTCTCGTAGAAAAGCTATAGGTTGGTCAACAATAATGTCGAAGAGACTGGGTTGTTGATGTAAGATGAGGGAACGATAAGGGGTATCGTCCTGAGAGTGATCTGAAGTGATATGGGACTCTAGAGGTTCTTTTGAATGTGGAAGAATACTGGGTCTAGAGTCAACACGACCAGATACACTAGGAGAGTGGTGGAGAATGGCTTCTCTTGGTTGCTCAAATGTGGGTGCCCCCTTACCTAAACACTGGGTTTCGATGTAATGGCCACAAGGTGGATGTGGTGTGAACGCATGGGTTCGATGTAAGGGGGAATAAATAAAGTCAGGGGTGGGAATTTCTTCCATAATGTCGTCATCGTGAGAGAAGATGGGGTGACTGGTGGAAGAAGAACCACCTGACGTGGTGAAGTGGCCTGAATCATCATCATGAGAAGAGAGGTTCACATACGCATCGTCACAAGGGGTGACCGAAGAGTAAGTAGATAAAGGATCTACCGATGTTGAGCCCAAGATGTCCGTTGAAGGAAGGTCAAGCGAAACAACAGGGGAGGATTTAGATGGAATGTTCCCCAAGGGTCTCATGGATGATGATAGGTAGAAAATGCTGGACGAAGGCTCCGTCATCTCGACATCCGGAGGGGGAATGTCAATGGGAGCAGTCATATTTGGTAGTTCTGTTGAAGCAGAATGCGCAAATAGGAGAGAGGTGGACTCATTGCGCTTGGCCTCGAATTGGTGGACCGCAACGATAGAGGTGCGGAAGTCCGTGAGGCGGGGACAAAGATGGGTGGAATGGCCATGGAGATCACACAAAGCACAGGGGTGGTTGGTGTGAATAGTCTTGGGGTTCTTGGCCGCGGTCGCGGAAGGAACAGAGGCTTCTGGGCCCGCGGACTTAGGGAACGTGACATTAACCATGGGCTTGAGATGAAGTAATTCAGGACAGGTATGGGAGGCGTGACCGACAACATCACACAAAGCACCCTGGATGGTATGCTTTGGAGGCTGAGGAGAAGCAGGGTTTGTCGGGGCAGCCTTGTCCTTTGATGCCCCCTTGCGAGCTTTGCCCTTCTTACCCGAAGCGGTCGCAACAGGAGGTGGTTCCTGTTGAAGTGGCTGAGGCACTGATGCAACGGGAGAAGCCATGGGGGCTGGTTGAACCGGGGTCAAAGCGATATAAGGTTGGGGTTGACCAGGCAAGGTGGGGGCTGGAGGATCAAGGTACCAAACGGGAATCCCAATGGCCATGACTAGTACCGTGTACACTCCTGGTGGGGGAGCTAAGAACGGTATCTGACCAGAGGGATAATGGCCAGGTGGGACGGCTCCTAAATGGCTAAGGCCTGGAGGAACCGTGCCTGGGGGATAAAGGGGCTCATGACTACCAACTGCAGGTGAAGGGCTAGGAGCAGGTTGCGGAGGGCAAGGTTGCTGACTAGCTGAAGCAGGTTGCGTGAGAGCAGCCTGAGACGATTGCATCATGCAAACATTCGACGAGCTGGGGTCAGAGATAGGAGGAGGGGGGAGACTAGGAAAAGTTCCAAGCAGGGAGGAATCCTTGTAAACGCCGGGGGAGACACTGGTCAAGGAATCGACGGTTTGCTTGTTGGCTACAGAAGAGATGGTCGTCTCAGGTGAGGTCTGAGATTTTGGCTCATGATATGTCAACTGGTCAATGGTGACTATCTTTCCATTATGGGGAAAGACATCTTGCAGAAAACCGCGGATGGGACAGCAGACATAGCATAGGTGTAGCTTCGCCCCAATAGAATGTTGTAGTCTAGCGGGGCGTCGATGACTTCGACGTCAACGCAAACAGTCTTACCGGCGAGGGTGATAGGGCAATTATGAAACAAGCTAATGGGCTGGGAGGCATGACCATCCCACGCTCTAAGGGTGATCGTGGAAGGGGCCAGCTCAGGCGATCCGAGTTGCTTCCAAACCGAAGCGGACATCACGCAGGTGGATGCCCCCTCGTCAATGATACACCGGGAAACGATGGCGTTTCGTATTTTGACTGAGATTAGCGGCGGAAGGAGGAGAGGATGGTGGGGTCGAGGTGGCGTCGAAAACAAATGTACGGTCGTCGGCCCGGGATCTGAGCGCCCGGCGGACGGGCGAGCCTTCTGCCGGGAAGAACGGCTGGGGGTTCCCGTGTCGGCCGGCGGGGAGGCGCCAAATGTCTCTTCTTCCTCCTGAGGGCGGCCGGCTCGGCCAGGAGCGGCATTTCGGCGTAATGGATACTTTGAATCTTTGGATGAGCCTCGCTTTGGGACCCAGAGGGGGTCAGCAACAAGGAGCCGTTGGATGTCGAAAAGAGGCTGCGGGAGCACCGAGGAGGGGGCTGGGGAGCGAGGCGGCCGAGGCTTGGGGAGTGCGGCGAGGCCGGGGGTTGGGGTTGCGGTCGGCGGTTGGGCGGGTGGGGTTCATGCGAGGATGCCGTGGTGGAGGAACCAGAAGGGGAAGGTGGAGTGGCCACCTGTCCATTAGGTGGTTGGGTAGCCATGAATCCCTGATGTGCATCCACCGGCTCTTGAGGGGGCGGTGACGGCTATTGCAGGGGTTGAGAAGGCAAGGGAGGCGAAAGCGCATATGCTGGAGGAGCTGGCGCACCAGGTTGCGGATGAGGGTAATGGTTAGGTTGGGAAACATTGAGGTAAGCAGGAGGTTGGGCAAAAGGATGAGGCATGCCGTATCCTGGATGCATGCTACCGGGAGGGGGAGAAGTGCAGGAAGTGGTGCCCCCTCCCCCAGGAAAACCATAGCTCATGTGAGGTTGAGCGGATGGATGTGAGATGGGTCCAATGATACTGTTGGCGGCATGAGGTGCCCCCGGTGTATGGGCATCATTGGGTGTGGGAAGATCAGGTAGGACAGTAGGATCATAACCTGTCTGAGCGTAGATCAGGTCATACTTTAACGCCATTTGGAGGGCATCTTCTTCGGTTTGAGGAAAATGGGATGCGACATCCTTCCCGATAGGGGACAAAAGAGATCTAAGGAACCAGTCCATGTAGACACGGTCTTCGAAGGGAGGAGATTGGCATAAGCTCCGTCGTCTTCGCCATTCCTGGACATGGGTAGAAAGGCGGGTCGAAGAGGTTTGCTTGAAGGAAGTCAAGAGTTCGATACCAGTGTCATAACGAAGGGGAAGCTGGAAGTAAGATAAAAAAGCTCGGGCAAGAGTTGCAAAGGTGGTCTGGGAGGAAGTGGGCTGATCAACATACCACTTGGAAGCTTCGCCTGTAAGCGTGCGTTGGAACAATCGAAGACGAACAGAGTCATCGGTAATGGAGGTCGATGAACACCACATGTGGAAAGATCGAACATGATTTGAAGGATCTTCGCCAACATGGCCGTCAAACTTTGGGATGTCGGATGGGAGCTTTGTCGGCATAGCAGGCCAACTAGCATTATGGTGTATAGGGTCGTTTATCAATCGGTCCAAATCGGGGAGGCTGAGGCCTACCAAGAAGGGGAGCACGGGTGAAGCCGAGGTAGTTCCTGTGGTGGTTCTGCTAGTAGTAGTCCCAGCATTAGGGCCAGGATTCCCGCTAGTGTTAGGCCCTGGACCCGACATAGTGGAGGTGACAGGGGGGAGAACTAGAAGGAAAAGAAGAACCCAAAGAATTAGAGAAGGACTGGCTCGACGATGGTGGGACGGAGCAGGTCGATCGACCGGAGACTGAGGGTGAAGGCCAAGGAGGCTCCGGGAAAGGTGCCTTGGGGGCGCAATGATGACAGGAAGAAGGAAACCGACAAGGGCAGAAAGGGACAGAGTCAAGTAATGTCAAGGGCAGATAAGGTGCAGTGAAAATTGATTTTAGAGTCTTTGCCAGGCGGTGTTAACCAGGCGCTTCTTCACTTAGGGTCAGTGTGTGGCGTGCGTTAAGTTTTAATTTTTAAACCCTTTCCGTTGTTGAGAGAAAAAAAGTGTGCAACGTAGCTGAAAAGAAACCTACAGAGAACAGAATAAAAATGCTGAAATAACAGAAAAATAACAGCTACATATGCATCTATCAAACCCAAGAAAGTGGGTCTCTCAAAACTATGCTGAAAAGAAAGGAAAAACTATGGAAACACACACAAAGGAAGCTCAACAGATCTAGGGTCAAAGGGGACAGAGATCCGGAGGATAAAGCTGCAGATAAGGGGTGCAGATCACAGCCAAGAGACAGAGGCAAGGTGGCTGGAAAAAGGGAAATCAACAAAAAACCGGGGGGGGGGCAAGGCAGAGGCCTTTAGAGGAGGTCCAAACAAAATGACAAGAGGTGATTTGAAAGGAAAAGAGGCTGATTTCAAAGGATCTGGAAGTGAGGTCACAGATCTGGAAAAAGAGGGGGCTGAAGCTCTGAAACCGACGGCTGAAACAGCTAAAACTCTTCCACAAAAAGTGGAGGGTACTAAAGCCCTGAGGGGCTGGGTTCCCACTTAGATGAGTAAAAACAGATCAGATCTTGGTCAAGGCGGGCTGAGACAGAGGCTGGAAAACCCTGGCAGAGGCTGCAGCAGAACCCAGAAAAATTACGGAAAAAATGCTGAAAAAAGGGCAGGTCGCAGGTTCTGACCTGATCTGAGTTGAGGTCGCAGGAAACAGGCCAAAAGGTGCGTCCAGGTCGCAGGTTTTGGGCCAAAAGGTGCGACCCCCCCGTTCCGGCTGTTTCGGCGGCAGATTTTCTGAAAAATTGTCGTCTCAGGTGCGGCTGGTGTCGCTTACCTGCGTAATAGGGCCAGAAACACACGGAAGTTAGAAATTTTAGGTTTTTAGGGTTTTATGTGAGAAAAATGACATGAAAAGAGAAAAACTAAGCAGCTAAAAAAGAAGCCCTAGGGCCTGAAGTAGCTGGATATGCAGGAATATGAAAAACGACGGCGGTCGTAATTTAAAACCCGTGTGGAGTCGCCATTTGTTAGTATGAATTCTTTGTCGAAGTGTACGAAAAAGACCCACTTTAGCTACGCATAACTAATAGCCCTAACAACAATAATGGCTGCAAAACATCTTCAGATCTGCAATTAGTAGTTAAAGTGTTGCAACAAACAGATCTATAAATGGAAAGACATTAAGCAGTAAAGTAAAGAATTTGCTCCATGCATCCAACAGACAAGACAAGAACACGATTTTTTTGAATGAATTTTTATATTACAGGGCACCTGGGAGGAAACAAGAAGGTGTATCCAGATCTCCTCAATGGGATGGGTTCTTTGTAGTCCTCAGCACTTCAGATCTAAGCTTTCTCTCTCTTATAGATGTAGAAAACCCAATGTAGAAGGTAGAGCTCAATGGGAGAAAAATGGTAGAAATGAGACCAAGTGTATAGATCCAGAGTGATCTTCTATGCAACAAAAGGTGAAGAATGAAGGGGAAAAGCCCTCCTATTTATAACAAAATATTGGGTCATTCTAGATCTTGGTGCATGATTAAAATAATGTTAACCAAATCTAGATCCACCTCTATGGAATATTTTATTATTATTTGTTGGAGGGAAAGGGACTTTGACTTGGGTCAAAATCCCTTGATTAGTGCAGAATAAATAAATAAATGATTTATTTATCTTTTTAAGGAAGTGGTTGGGATATAATCAAATAAATAATGATTTATTTGATTAATGGTGGTTGATTTGGTCATAGTTAACAAGGAATATTATTTAAATAATTATTCCTAGAAAATAATAAGATAACTATGGGTTTATCTCATTAATTTCTTTGTTTTTGGGTTAAACATGACTGGGAATAATAATTAAATTATGGTTTAATTAATTATTCCTTTTGAGGTTTCCTAATTAACATA